>VDFB02270651.1:54819864-55227501 GCA_007258455.2 Sequoia sempervirens | reverse complement strand
CTATTTTTACATATTTTCACATAAAGGGTATAATTTTTAGGTCTCTTATATTCAAAAAGAATATTAGGGCTCTATAAGGGTGGAAATTGTGTAAAATTTTATAGAAATCTTCTTCAAAGTTATAAAATTTAAAAGCCCTAGTTTTATAAGTACTGAAACCCTAAAAAAGACAATCATGGCTAAAAAATCTATGGGTTTGAAGAGAGGGGTGGACGATGATATTATGGTCTAATTTCCTGGGTCAACCAAGAGAGCTAGAGTGACACAAGGGTCAGAAATCCTGGCTGATCAAATTATTAAAAAAGATGAGAATTATAGGGATTCCATCATCGTAGTTCAGGGGTATGCCCTATTTGAACACTCCTTTAGAAAATGATTAGTAGATAAACTAATTTTTAACATTTGGAGATTAGGGTTGGGTAGGTTGGTAATGACTAACATGTTCATCAATGTTGACCTAATCAGAGGGATTGTGTAAGCCTACAACCCTAAGAAGAGGGGATTGTTCACCACAAGGGTTGAATTTTTTATGCACCTAGACACAAGTTATATTTGTAAGGTTTTTAATCTAAACCCTAATGCCCAAATACTAATTGACCTAGGAGCTCTAACCAAAGAATATTAGAGACATCAAGATAGCTATAGGCTAAAGTGGCTACCATATTTCAATCCTAGAGGGCCTAATAGAGAATTGAGAAGGTTTGCTAATGGAGACCTAGAGACATTCAGTTATGACATTTTTAAATATTATTTTGTGAAAACATACTTCTCACTTTGTCAAGTGTTGGGTTTGGATTCCAAGATTCAAATACCAATAAACCTGATGGTCCTAGAAATTGACATCCAAAGTAGAGATGAGAATAAACCTTTTGAATATGCTAGCTACAATGCTAAATAAATTCACAAAGATTTGAGCACAATCAAGAAGGACAATAGCATAGTGTATTTTAAGTGGTACTTTTTAATGTGCCATATCATTTTTTTTAGTGGGGTAGACATTTGGTCCCCACACATGAACATTAGGGCCTTGGATGAGTAGAAAAGAGTTTTACCAGTCCAAGAGTGTACTTATATATAAGATAAGGACTACGAGAAGTCCAATTATTTAATTTATGAATAATTTTTTGTTAGAATAGTTCTCAAGAACTTTGGTCGGCCCATGTATTGGTGATTATCAAAGAAGGCGAGGAGGTTTTTGAGAACAAGGGATATTATCCCAAAACTAGGGATAAATCATAAGTAGGGTGATTGGTTTTTCTATTTTGATGCCACTATGATCAAAGTATATGGGTCCCCAATAGCACCCCATGTGCTTCCTAGGAGTGTGCCTGATGAAATTTCCTTATTAGAAATCATATGGCAATTGAATAAGTTTGATAAGACTCACTTCCAAAATATTAAGAAGCATTCCATCCTCCCCTCTACCATGTGCTTTCAAACTTGTAAGTTACATCAAGGGAGGGATTGGAACTAATTTTAAATAAGTTGCTTCCATATAGAATGAAATTTGACAAGGTTAGAAGATGTGAACTAGAAAATTCCATCAATGATTAAAGAACAAGTTTCAAGTCGACACCATTCTTGCATGAAGCCAATGACATTGAATATTTGATCAAAAATTGCTCTACAAAGAAAGAGGCTGTTATGAAATAACTTGCACAATAATAATATAATCTGAAATATGTTGCAAATACTTGATAATAATATGCCTCTTTGAGGGGGAAACTTCCTAATCCACTTTGAGGAGGATACCTCCAATATTCTTCAACAAGAACATAATACCCAACACGATGATAATAACATATCTATACCTCCTATATACACCATAATTATGCATAGGATATTACCTAGGCCAACCTATATAACTAAATAATAATATAGCAATGATAATATGACTTAATTAAGAGTTAAGGTAGCCGCAAGCCAACTACTAATAATCCTATACACAATATAAGGGTAGGAGCATAACATTTCCCTCCTCTTTACATAATCATTATCCTCAATGCTAACTTTTCTTTTTGTTCTTCTTCATCTCCTTTTTCACTTCCACTTATTCTATGTTGATTCTTATTCTTCTTCTTGTTCCTACTCTTATCTTGCTCTTGTTATTTTTTTGTTCTTGTTATTTCTCTTTCTCTCTCTTTTTATTTTTCTTACTCTTTTTCTCTCTTGCTCTTTCTCTTTTTCTTGTGTTACTTCTTGTTCTTCTTATTTCTCTTCTTGTTTGTGGCCACTTTTTGTTGTGAAGAAGTTCTAGAAAGATAATTTTGCAATAAATCACACAAATGAAGTCAAAATACTCTAGAGTTTTTTCTATAACTTACCAAGGCCTAGGTTGCACATTTTATAAAAATATCCCCAAAATTAGGTGTACTGCAACCTTGAGAGAAAATTTGTTAGAAACCCTAATTTTGCAATAAATCACTTAACTATGCTCCAATTAATATGAATTTTTTACTGTAGGCTCCTCTCTTACTATTATTGAATCCCACTAAAAATTAGGAATAAATTCAACAATATTTGGAAGCTATGCACTTTCCAAACAAATTGGGTAGAAACCCTAATTTTGTAATAAATCACTCAATTTTGCTCTAATCCCTCTAAAATATTGACTGTAGCTCTTGAATATGGTATCCAAAACCCTTTAAAAATAAAACAAAAATTTGACATATGGGAGATATGTGTTTTCACAAAATGACCTCCAAAATTGAAAAAATGCCTTGTCATCACAATGTCAAGATCATGCTTTGATACCACTTGTTAATCTAAAATATGTTACAAATAATTGATAATAATATGCCACTTCAAAGGGGATACCTCCTAATCCACTTGGAGGGGGATACCTCCAATATTATTCAATAAGAACACAATACCCAACATGATGATAATAATCTATCTATACCTACTATATATACCATAATTATGCCTAGGATATTACCCAAGCCAACCTAGATAATCCTATATAAGCTCTAGGCTGACCTAAGTAACTAAATAATAATATAGTAATGATAATATGACTTAATTAAGAGTTAAGGTAGCCGCAATCCAACTACTCATAACACTATACACAATATAGGGTAGGGGAATAACAAAGGCCACATAGAGGAGAGCACTATGGGCCAGGATTCAAATTGTTGAGAATAAGAGGAAACACGCTGACCCTTCTTTTAAAGGATCATTTTTATACATAAGGACCCCATAATAAGAACAATGAATATATTGGATAATGTCAACAATTTTTTTTCTAATGTGCCTACTCCAACACCAAGTACCCCTGGCCCTTCTACTTCTCATTGGGATGTACCACATAGTCCACAATAATTCACCCCTTTACAAAAAATAGCTCAAAAATCAAGACCCTTGGTTGATTATCCCATAGGCCTAGATGAAATGATGGATGATGAAAAGATATCACAAACAATGAATCCCATAGCTAGGGTGATAATTGAAAGGCCCTTAGTGTTGGGAAAAGGTGTCTCAACCTTGCAATTACAAAAGGTTTAGTGTTGATAGGTGAGCATGGGGGGTGCAGGGGGTACTCTACAAGGTCCGCGGGGCTCTCCCCCCCGACAGGGGATCTAGGGGCCACACCCCCAAAAGCCACATTTTATGTATATTTTATTATTGTAAATCTAGAACATTCATCATTAGGTCTTATATCTAATGATAGATTTTTTTTGGCTTGTCTTTCCCTAGAAGGAAACCCTATTTTATAAGGGAATTGTATTACGACTGTGCATTGTGGTTTATTCTGAGAGTTTGATATCAGTTGTGTTTCCTCTAAATCTTTTGTTGGTGATACTCCTATGACAAGATTGCATTGCAAGTATATTGTAATCTTTGTGATTTCTGAATAATATTTTGGATGGCTTTTGGAGTGTGGGATTTTTCTCCCAAAAGGGTTTTCCCCACATAAATTACTGTGTTGTGGTATACATGATATTTATGTTTAAGTTTTTGTAACTGTTGTACAAATATATAAAGGTTTGCACTATCCTCCTCTCAAGATTAGTGTAGGAACTTGTTCCACTACCTTAGCTTCCTTACACTCAGATGATAGGTTACTCATTTATTTTGAGATGGGAGGAAAAGTAGTTGATGACATAAGAGCACAAGGCTGTTCAAAATTCATGCAAGATGATCAATTCATCACTACAAATGAATTTAAGGACTTTGTTTTTAGGAATAAAGGAGAAGAGCTACAACAAGCAACACAAGCTAAAATCCTCACAGAGAAAAAGAAAAAGGAATTAATTGTAGAGTTTTAGACAAGGGCAACATAGAGATGGAGTCTATGACTGCTCATAGAGATACAAAATTGGTAAGAAGTACTAGATGCCTACTTCTATAAGGATGGGGTATTTCATCTACCATTGCATTTGACACTATTAGAAGACAAGGAATAATTGACCCTATTTTTTATGAGGGCCAAGCCACTTGAAACCACACAAATCACAACAATAGATACCAACACAAAAGATGTGATATAGAAAAAAAAAACCACTTTCAATTATTTTTAGATAATGAAACTACAAATTCAAAACTTACATGCTACAACCTCATGGGCTTGATTCATTACAATGAAATCAACTCTAAAAATAAAATATATTATTCAGAGCCACAATCTACACTATTGGAGCCAGCTTCTACAACCCCCACTTAACCCTTTTTATTTTACCCAATAACCACCCTAGAATGTTCTAGAAAGTTTGAATTTCCGTTTTGTTTTGGCGCCAAAAGTCCCTCCATTTAATTTATGGCCTAGGAAGAAATTTTAATGAAATCCACTTTTTAGAGGGGCAACTTCGCAAGGCCATAACTTTTGATCTAGGTGTCCGATTTTCTATTATTGCATATTTTTGGAAAGTTCTCAAAGAGATCTACAACACATTGATCCATAGTAGGTCAGTTTGTCAACTTTTTGAGCTATTTTGGGGCCTCTAAAGTGTTCATATCTAAAATTGAAGCTGCATTGGAGAAATTTCTCAAGATGAAAACTTCAATATCTCCCAAACCGTGTAGGGTATTGAGGTGATTCTTTCACAACCAAAAATGTTTTTCAGTTCTACTCCTTGGGGTGAATTTTTAGGTCTATACAAGCCCACTTAGGCTGACTTACTAAAAATATTAAGTTCTTGTTTTTCACTATTTTTGACGCCTGACTATCTTAATCCCCTTAAGTTTCATCATGGGACTCAAAACAACCAAAGAAAATAAAGAAAACATTTTTTTTGGGTGATGCAAGATTTCCCCACACCACTGGATGCTCCTGCATCAAACACCTAGGGTAATTTGAAAAGTGACCTTGTCACTTCTTAGGAGTTAGAGGGAAACCAAGATGGTTGACCTCAACCTTAGACAACCATGATGAATCTTCAATAGGCCTTCCTCTCCATTTCACCAAGTACTCTGCATATTGCCTGTCTCTTGTGCTTCTACCCACACGACTATCCAAGATTTCTTCTATCTCTTCCTTCTCTAAAGTAGATGTTGGAATTTTCCACTGTTCTTTTATCAACCCCTCCTCTATATCACCTTCATGATACTCTATCAAATCAGCAATGTTGAACACAAGAGAAATGTTTATTCCACTAGGAAACTCTACCTCATAAGCATTTCCTGAATAATGCTTCTTCAAGATCTTGCATGGTCCAAACTTCTTCATCTTTAACATGTATGTACCAACTAGAAACCTTTCCTTTCACAAATGAACCATGACTTCATCTCCTACCTAGAAATCCTTATACCTCCTTTTCTGATATGCTTGAGCCTTATATTGTGATTTCATCTTATTGATATGTTTCTTCACCTCTTCGTGCAAATTCTTTAGGTGCTCAGCAAAATCTTTAGCCTCAATACCACTCTTCTCCCCCTTATCCATCTTTCTCAGTTTAAAAGTAGTTCTTGGACTACTCCCATACACAACTTGGAATGGTGATTTACTAATGCTCCTGTTGATAGAATTATTATAAGAAAATTCTACCTGTGGTATAATCAAATCCCATCCCTTAGGCTTATCTCCTTCTAAGCATCTTAGCAAGTTACCCAAACTCCTATTCACCACCTTTGTTTGTCCATTAGTCTATAGATGGTGTACATAACTAAACTTTAAATTTGTCTTCAACTTCTTCCATAATGTCCTCCAAAAATAACCAACAAATTTGGTATCTCTGTCTGAAACTATACTCTTTGGTATACCATGTAGTCTCACCACCTCTCTAAAAAACAACTATGCAACATGAACAACATCACTGGTCTTATGGCCAAAATGAAATGTACCATCTTTGAAAATCTATCCACCACCACAAATATGGAATCATGCCATCTCTGTGTCCTTGGCAAGCCAAGAAAAAAATCCATGATAATATCCTCCCATGGCCTCTTAGGTACAGGTAATGGCTGACACAATCTAGTATTCTGATTTGTTCCTTTCGCCATCTGACATACTCTAAAAATTTATACAAACTTCTTCATATCTTGTTGTAACTATGGCCAATAATAATTCTCATTGACAAGAGAAATGGTCTTATCTCAACCAAAATGTCCAGCCAATCCTCCACTATGCTTCTCCTTGATTAGATTCTCTCTCATAAAACTCCTTGGAATGCACAATTGGCTTCCTCTAAACAACATCCCATCTTGGATTAAGAAATCCAACCATTTCATCCTATCCAATGTAACAGGTTCCAAACAAGCCTTCCAAGCTTATGCAAAGTCTGGATCTTTAGGATACAAAATCTTGAGTTCATTGAACCCAACAACCTCTATATTCATTTCTATCAAAAAAAATTTCCTTCTACTCAAGGCATCTGAACTTCTATTTGACCTTCCACTCCTGTGCTTCAAAACAAAGGTATAACTCTGCAAAAAATCAACCCACTTTAAGTGCCTTTGATTTAACTTTCCTTGACTATTGAGATACTGCAAAGCTTGGTGATCAGTATATAAAAAAAATTATTTTGGAAACAAATAATGTCTTGATTTATTCAAAGCCTGAACTATAGCATAAAACTCCTGATCATAGACATAATATTTCTTCTTAGCATCATTCAACTTCTCACTAAAATAGGCAATAAGCTTACCTTCTTGACTGAAAATAACTCCTATGGGAATGCCACTAGCATCACAATCTACCTGAAAGACCTTATTGAAATCTAGAAGTTCCAAAATAGGTTTCTCTATAACTTCTTCTTAAACATATAAAAAAATTGGCTGCTCTTGTAGTCCACTTAAACTCTTTTCTATCCCCTCTCACTGCTTCAATTAGAGGTGCACAAATACTACTGAAATTCTTAATAAACTTTATGTAAAAACTTGCTAGACCATGAAATTATCTTACCTCTATAACATTCCTTGGGGTAGGCCATTCAATGATAGCTCTCACCTTCTCTGGAACCATTTTAAGACCCTCTACTGAGACAAAAAATCCCAAATACACCAACTCTCTCTTCATAAAACTACATTTCTTCAAATTAATTAACAACTTCTCCTCCCTTAGCTTCTCAAAAAACTCTTTGGATATGCATCAAGTGCTCCTCCAATGTCTTACTGAAAATCAAAATATCATCCAAATAAACAATAAATTTTTTTCCTAAAAATTCTTTCAATACCTCATTCATAAGCCACATAAATGTGCTCGGTGCATTGGTTAGCCCAAAAGGCATGACTAATCACTCGTACAAGCCCTCCTTGGTTTTAAAGGCTATCTTCCATTCATCTCCTTCTCTAATATGGATCTAGTGATATCCACTCTTTAAATCTATCTTCGTGAAGTATTCAGCTCCACTCAAACAATCCATAATGTCATCCATTCTCGGCAAGGGAAATCTATACTTGATGGTGATCTTGTTGGTGGATCTAAAATCTGTACTCATCCACCATTCCCCATCCTTCTTTGGTGCTAGTACTATAGGTACTGCAAATGGACTCAAACTTTCTCTGATTAATCCCTTCCGCAACAACTCTTGCACTTGTCTATTCAACTCTTCACTCTCTACTAGAGTCATATGATGAGTTGCCTTATTTGGAAAATTGGCTCCATGAATCAAGTCCATCTAATGATTAATATTTCTTATTGGAGGAAAACCTTTAGGTACGCTATCAGAAATAATAGCTTGAAACTCTTTCAACAAATCTGAAACCTCTATAGGTACCTCAGTAGTATCTTCTTTGTCAATTCTAAGGATCAATGCAAAACACATGCTCATGCCTCATTCCTTCTAGGAACTTTCTTCCATCAACCAAATAAATTCTTGCATTATTGCATACCTTTTCTTTTTCCTCTTTTAAGGGCTTCAAATTATGAAAAAACCCATCCTTTGTCAAAGAATAGGTGTTGCCATGTCCATCATGTACTGCTCGATGATCAAATTGCCACGGTCTGCCTAACAACATATGAAAAACATCCATAGGAATAATATCACACAATACCTCATCATGGTAATTTCCAATCTTGAACTTTACCAGACATTGTTCATTTACCAAGGCTTTATGATCCTTCTACAACCAAGCAATTTTGTATGGGTTCATATGCCTTTTCTCTCCAACTGTAACTTACTAGCCATTTCTTTTGAAACAAGGTTATCAGTACTACCTCCATCAATAATAACACTGCAAAATTTACCTTCACACTTACATCTGGTGTGAAACAAATTCTTCCTTTGAGTTGGTTTCTTCTCCTCATTCAATAAGGCTCTTTTAGTAACAAGAACCTCCCCTCTTTCTGCATCCTCAGAATGTGAAGACTCAAGATCTTCATCTACATGTGCAACTCAGACATTACCCTCAGGTCTTCTATTTTTCCTTCTTTGATGTTGAGGACACTCATAGGCTCTATGTCCTCCACATTAGAAACAGGTTCCATGGAGGCCTCCTCTTTCCGGTCCTCATCTAGATCTTCCTCTTCCTCTTTGGTCTCCATTATTCTGATCACAAGGACAATAAGTGTTATCTCCTTTTCGGTTTTGGCTACTATTGGAGCCTTCACCCTTCTTTTGATCTTCATTTCGACCTCCATATGATCGTCCACCAGTCTTTCCTCCACAACCTCCACCTCATTGTTTTTTCTCAAACCTCTTGTTCAGTCATTCCTCAACCTTTAGAGAAAACTGATAAGCATCCTCAATGGTGGCCATTCTTACTAGTGCCAATTCTTCCTGTATGCTTGGCTTCAACCTGTTAATATAATGAACAACTTTCTCTTTATTCACCTAAGAATGTCTTTTCCAAATCAAGACCTTGTGAAATTCCTCTATGTATGCTTTCATCGTCCTTGTTCCTTGCCTCAAGCTTCACATCTTCTTGAGCAGCTCCAATTTGTAATCGACTGGAATAAATTGTTTCTTCAATTTTGACACCATTCTGTCTCATCTGGAAATTTTATCTTTTCCTTGTCTTCCTCTTTCTAACTGGACCTCTTTCCACCATATACTGGCATGGCCTTTCAATTTTTTCTTTACAAACCTCACTCTGTGAGAATCTTCAATCTCCTAAAACTCAAAAAATTCCTCCATGTCATTGATCTAATCAATCAATTCTTCAGGATTCAAACTTCCACTGAAAGTTGAAACCTCCATTTTAGGTCTCTTCCCAATGCTTGAGATCACTCGCAGCAATATTCTTTCTCTAGGATCCATTGGATCCTGTTCTTCCTCTTCCATTTCCTATTTTGTTTCATCTTCATTGTCATCTCTATCTCATTGCATGTCTCTTCTTCAAACCTCTTGCTGCAAGGTTTCTAATTTTCTTCTAAGGGCTCTGATTTCATCTCTAGGTGGATCTCTTCCTCCACCACCTCAACCTCTACCTCTACCATGCTGGGCAAGTATTGGAGGCATCTTGAACTGAATCCACACTCATATGTCTTGCTACAACTACCTCACGTTTGGCGCTCTGTTATAGGCTCAAGAACTCCTGCTTTGATACCACTTGATGAGGGCCAAGCCACCTAAAACCACACAAATCACAACAATAGATACCAACATAGAAGATGTGAGACAAAAAAAAATAACCCACTTTCAATTATTTTTAGATAATGAAATTATAGATTCAAAACTTACATGCTACAACCTCATGGGCTTGATTTATTACAACAAAATCAACTCTAAAAATAAAATATATTATCCACAGCCACAATTTGCACTATTGGAGCCACCTTCTACAACCCCCACTTAACCCTTCTTATTTTACCCAATAACCGCCCTAGAATGTTCTAGAAAGTTCAACTTTCCCTTTTGTTTTGGTGTCAAAAGTCTTGCCGTTTGATTTCTGGCCTAGGAAGAAATTTTAATGAAATCCACTTTTTAGAGGGGAAACTTCATGAGGCCATAAATTTTGATCTGGGTGTTTGATTTGCTATTATTGCATATAGTTGGAAAGCTCTCAAAGAAATCTACAACACATGAGCTCACCATAGGTTGGTTCATCCATTTTTCGAGCAATTTCAGGGCCTCTAAAGTCTTCATATCTGAAATTGAAGCTGCATTGGTGAAATTTCTCAAGACAAAAACTTCAATATCTCTCAAACTGTGTAGGGTATTGAGGTGATTATTTTGCGACTAGAAATATTTTTTAGTTCTGCTCCTTGGGGTAAATTTTCATGTCCATATGACCCTGTTTAGGCCAACTTACTAAAAAATAGTAAGTGCCCGTTTTTCACTATTTTTGATGCCTGACTATCTTACACCCCTTAAGTGCCATCATGGGACTCAAAACAACTAAATAAGATAAAGAAAATATTTTTTTTGGGTGATGCAAGATTTCCCTACACCATTGGATGCTCCTGCATCAATTTTGTAGTTAGAGGAGCAAGTTGATGCTCTCTATTTTGTGTTAGGATTTAATCCCAAGCATGAAACTTTTGCAATATGGTCTATTTACCTGAGACCAACAAGCCTCAAATAATTTAAATGACCCTAGTGAGCTCATTGGAAACTTGATAGTCAAGAAAATAGGGGATACAAGTGCCACCTAGGAATTGGAATCGTCTCTCACAAACAATACAACTTGGTTCATTGAGGAAGTGGTAAAGAGATTGTAGGGAAATTTAGATAAATCCAATGCCATAAATTTAAAATTGCAAGAACAGTTAAATATGGTTACTAGATTGTTGCCTCCTCCTCAACCAACTATTGAGGACAAGGGACCACAAGAGAAGGAGAACTTATCCCTGGAGATTAAAAATTCAAAGGAGAAGCTCAAATAGAGCAAGGAAGAAGCTAGAATAGCAAAGGAGGCATCTATGAGTAAGGTGTCAGATTTGGTTGACAACATTTGGGTCATAAGTTGTCAAATATTTTGAGTGAGGTAGATAAGGTTTAGGAGAGCTACAAGATTTTAAAGGAGGAATTCACCAACCACACTCAAGCAGGAGTTAGGTTGAAATGTTTTCAAATTACTCAGGCCCTTGAAGTTACATTATTGAGAATTATTATAAAATTCTTTGATTTTTATTATGGTTTGGTTTCTAGGTCAGAATCGCTAGGTGACATCATCAACCATCATATTAGATATAAGGCTCTCATAAGGAGGGAGTTAGATAATTTTGAAGGTTTTAAGGAGTTTCATATGCCTCCCATTTGGAATAATAAGGGAGAAATAAGGCTTTTCAAGGAACAAAGATCAAATTTTGCTAATATTCTCTCCTATATATGAAAAAATAAATAAAGGTGGTAAGATAGATACAAAGCAACTAAATATTAGTTTGGATATGCTCTCCAAGCTTACGTACACCATGATAGGCTTCTTTAATGTTGTCCATGTATTAATAAATGATGACTACAAGGATCATATAGTTAGGGTGAACTAGTTTCTCCCACTTAGAGGTGACATGTCATCAAGGTAGGATGAAGATAAAGAGAAAGATAGTGCAAAAAGTTAAGTTTCTTTCCAATCAATCATCACCAACCAACATAAGTGTAGCATCTAGATGTTAGAGAAGGAGTGTTAGAGGTTTCCTATTGACTTCAAGAATCAATTTTAAAAAAATAAAATCCATCCGCAAGTATAAATACTTCAAAATATCTCCAACTACTTCTACAACAGTTACATCCTAATGTATTAATGTTTTTTCCTTTTGTAAAGGTGATATTAGTTAAGTTTTATCTTTTTTATGATAAGTGGTGGAATAAGGATTTTCACTTGTTGCTCCCTTATTTATATAAAAGGGAATTCCAAGCCTTATTCGAAAGGATTCTAGTTCTAAGAATTTTGAACAATTCTCTATAAAGAATCAGTCCTTATAGTTAGGTCTTCTAAAATTTTAGAAAGAGATGTTATGATTTTGCTCTGTAATAGCACAAAAACTCAATTATGTTGTTTATATGAAAACAATTCATACCATTAATGTCTCCATACTGTAATACAATATCTTTTGAATCTTAATAAACAAAGATCATTCAAGGTTCTTGTTACACATTTTTTGTGATGAATGTTTGACTATTAGCTTCTATTCAAGAAATAGATTAAAGTTTCTTTCAATTGAATTTTGAAGATATTATGGGTGTAGTAGGGATCTTAAAGAAGATTAATAGTATTGTCCTTTTGTTGGATTCTTATTCTAACGCAATGGGATTATGAAAACCATTGAGCTAGTTTTAGCTTGTTATTTAGAGGAATTGCTTCATTCTTGACTTTGAAATGCATAAGGCACCAGTCAGGTTAATCCATAAAACTCAAGCCTAGGTAGAATCAACCCAAATTTAAAATTTATGTTTGCTATTTTTTTTATTGTTTATGTTCACTTCACACCATTTAAATATAGAGCTATAGAGGGTTTTAAAGATGATTCAACCAATTAGGCTCATCCTCTAAATTGTTAGTGTGAGTTTGTGATTTGTTTGACATCATTAAGATCATTATTGTAATATAATAAATTATGTGTGAAGGGGAACCCACCTTGGTTTTGCTAAGCCTAAAGTGTAGAGGAGAATAATTATAAAATCCATCTCTTGTTTTTTGGTCACTGACTTAGGGTTCTCAATTATAGGATCTAGCTAATCCTTAGAGAAACATGGACAATTAGTTGGAAACAACAATGGATTGGTGACTCTATTGGGGATTCAATATTGAGTTATAATACATACCCTAGTTATTTTAGAATTATGAAAAATTATTTACTCATTCTGTCTAGTGGTCTAGATGTGGGAAAACTGAGTCAAAAAAATATTTTGAAGTCATTTGTTGAGAGAAAATTTTGAAGAAATCTCATCAATGTTTTTGAATTTATTTAAAATTCTTCTAAAATATTTAAAAAATATCCTTATTTATTTGGGTGGTGACTCTAATACCTCCAAAGACCAGTTTAAATAAAGATTATTTCAAGAGCTCCTCCTATTGAAATGGATAGAAGGAGGTCTTTATTCAAAGGTGATCCTACAAAGAGGCTCAAGACTGAGCTACATGATAAAAGGTATACATGGAAAGCTAAGGATATTGGTAAGTTAGACCTTACTCATGGAAATAACTTTTTTTATGCAAGCACTGATGATAGTTCTGCAAGCTCACTAGTTAGATATGTAAGTCCTAGAATTCTAGAGTTAAATATGAAAAATTTAAAAAATAAAGAACTATGGTTAGGAAAAAGATAACAAGCTTATCAAGAAAATATTGAAAGAGAAATATAAGTGAACCAAATGGAATATAATGTTAGACATGGTCTTATGAATTAGACAGTTGATCCTAATATTTCTATAGTAACTCAAATATAAAATTATGCTAGTCTTGCAATCTAGGAACATACCCATTTTTCCTATGAAAATCCTTCTACATCTGGTATGGCTCGGTTTACAACTACTAATACTCCATAGGTTGTCCCACAAACCCCAAAATCTACAAATATGTTTCAGACTAAGGAAGAATTGTTGAAATAAGTGAATGATATTTAGTTTGAATTAAGCAAACTAGAAGAAATAAAAGTTAGGGAAGCTATGAGAATAAGAGATGACATGAGGAGAAAAATAGAAAGTATGAAAGCCTCATACATTTATTGTGGTATTTCAACATCAAAAACACAAAATCCTACTTGAAGCAACAATTCCTTGAATGTCCCTCTTGCTAATTCCTATGTAAACACTTGCAACAACCCTGTAGCGACCAATATGGTTCCATTACACCTTCATACTAATGTTGCATCACAAGCTATGCCTAATACAAGTGTTGCAAGAAATATTCCACAAAGAGGTTATAATCCTTCTTCACAAAAAATATCTCTAATATAGTTTCAATGCCTATGAATTTTGGTGTTTCAAAAAACCCTCCAATAAATCCTACTCCAAACCCTTAGCATAATGGGTAAAAGAAAGAAGTTGGGTCCACAAAGACGAGAAGTTTCAACAAAAAAAAAAGCCACAAGAAACATGTACCTGTTTTCAATAAAATGGGTACCCACTTAGGAATGGGCTTCTGAGCCTAAATTTGAACGAGTACCCATTATGCTTTGAGTACTTGCTAAAAAATGGGTACACATTTATAATGGGTATGCCTGTTTCGAAAAGGTATTTATTTTTTTTAAAAATGATTGTCGCCTCATTTTCACCTGCAAACTTTTTGAGGCAACAAAGAGCAAAAAAAGAAAAGTACAAGTTATCGAAGCACTGTACGCCCCCAAATTATGCCTTCCACCTCCTCCCTTTGACATATTTCACCTCAATGACCTCTAGGTTGGTTTTTCTAATTTTTTTGGCTTTATATTTGACATTTTTCATTTGTAATTATGGTTTAGGGATTGTTTATTTTAGTTGTAATTAGCTTGTTCATTCTATATTTTTTAAATTCTATTTGCAAACAAATTCATCAACATAAACCAAAAACCCCAAATCCTAAATCATAAACCAAAAAACCTAACCTAAAAACTAAAAACCATAAACCTCAAAACCTAGACCTATAAACTAAAACCCTAAACCACAAAACTTAGACCTAAAAACTAAAACCCTAAACCCTAAACCACAAAACCTAAACCTTAAAACTAAAACCCTAAACCTTAAACCACAAAACCTAAAACTAAAAACTAAAACCTTAAACCCTAAACCCTAAAATTGATAATTTGCAAGGATAAAATTAAATTTAAAATTCTTTACCATTTTATCCTATTTTTAAAATTTTAGGCTTACATTTCATATTATTCTCAAACCAAGTTTCCTTCCACCATATTGTAGCATGGAATTTCAACTTTGTCTTTGCAAAAATCATTTTTTTAGGGTCATAAATATCCTCATATTCTTGAAATATTCTTCAACATAGACCACTAATACAATCATTTAATTCTTTAGGGTCTAGACTAGACCAAAATAATTATCTCAATCTATTCCATTTTTCTAACCAATTCTAGTGAGGGATGTTATCACTCATCCTTGTCTATATTTATCTTCAATAATAATACCTAATGGACTTTCTTATGTTCATCATCACTATCATCTTTAATCTATGGTTCATAATACCTCTTCTTATATCATCTTCTACCACATCCAACTAAATATAGACATTAAACCAATCATAGTTTAAGTGGTTCACCAATTTATTTCTAGTAACATAATTATGGCCTTTATAGACATCCAAGTATAGATAAATATTTCAAACTTGATGTTAATTGGTTCAATTTTTGTTGGTTAGGCCACACAAAAATTAAATGTCATGATAATATTCCTTCATTAAAAACCTTACTACAGGTTTCTTCAAGCAACTAATATCAAAATTTTCTAGAAACTTTTTATTATATAAACTAATGTAGTTAAGGTCAAAGGCCCTCCAATTAGGGATTATCCAACTAGAAATTTCAAATATAAACTTTATTTAAAGATACAATAATTTAATTAGCAAAAATATCATGTATGTAGAGAACATTTTTAATATTATTTATTTAATTCACATAAGAGCTAGAGGTCCTACATATTTCTGGGAATTAACCTTTAGTCACAAGCTAGATCTTATTATAGATTGAACTTAATGCATATCTTCTATTTTCACCTTTCTCATCGACATAAGATTTTTATATCTCCATCTTCTTCCTCTATTATTCCTAGAATATTTCCTCTTTCAACTTGTTTAATATTAGATAGGTCCCTTTTTCTCTACTAGACTGCTTACCTTCTGATGTCTAATTTTTTTTATACTCAAATCATATTAGACATATTTATATACAAAATGTATAGACCAAATTGTGGTGATCTATAACACATTAAACACCTATAATAGATTATTGTGATAAGGATGGACACCAACTCAAACTTAAATGTTTTCTTATTGGTTAACCTTGGGAGGTACCTACATTATCTAGTTTTAGTGTGTAATTTCACTAGTAACATGCAAAACATTATCATTTATATATATTTTAAGATAGGTGTCTCTAAATTTTATGTGGATCCATATAATATTACCCCTCTTAGGACCTATAATCAAGTAGGTATAATTAATAATTATCATAATTCTTAAATACATGTCACATCATTTAAACACGTTATTGTTATGGATAGTAAATAACATGATATAGGTTCCAACTAACTCTTTGGATTGAAAACATACACGTGATGATTAAGAACTGGTGCAGGAGCACCTACACCCTAATGACAAAATTAGAGTCTTGAGAGTTATTTAAGGGAGGTAAAAGGCAGTATAGAGTTGGTTTTTTATGTTTTTCCTTTAATAAGGTCCATCAAGACCATTTTTAATGTAATAAGGGGCTTGGAGAGTTATTCTTGTTGAAAATGCAAAACAATTGCACAATAATTGTATAAGTTGTTATAAACTTGTCAACTTGGGGGTTTTAGCATTTGAAAAGTTGTTAAGGGACAGTTGAGCGAAGGGACAGTTGAGCGAAGTTAGTCACTGAGTTTTGATTCAAAATGTATTTAAAGGCCTGAGAAGGCTCAAACAATTTTTTGGAGGATTGTATTGAAGATTCCAAGCATAAAAACAATGTTTTCTTTTGATAATTCTCTTATTTTTTTGTATTATTTCTGAGTTATTTGTGTTCTTCTTATATTGTACAAGATCGTACATGTATTAAATGCTCTAAGTTTCTTTGTGTCCTATAAGGAATGGAAGTATCCTCCTTTTGAATCCATTATGAGGGGATAACAATCAATTTGGAGGGAGATACTATAGGTTTCTAATATGCCTGGGACATAACAGTGAAGGCCATGTTTGAGTATCTAATCATGTAATTCGCCATTCCATCTATTGTTACCCATTGTGATTCGATGGAATGGAATAATAAATGTAGGGTAGGATGTTTAGGTGCATTAGAATGTGAGAGAAGGGAGTTGTGTGTTCTTGGAGTGCGATTCTAGGGTCTTCAATGGTATTTTTCATGGTGTTTTGAAGGAACTCAAGTAGGATTTTGACCAAATGTTGATGGGACTAGTCTTGTAAAGGTTTAGTATGTATGTACAAACCTAAATAGATGTTTTGGGAACAATATTAGAGTTTGGAAAGCCGTTTTTGTGGAGAAACAAAAAAACCCTAGTTTCTTGCATGTAAATGGAGGGTTTATGGGAACAATGGTCTGGTGGACTTGTGATTGTGGTATAATCATGAAATTTGAGGTTTTGATAGACAATTCAACTCTGTCAAGTGATTTTTGTTCAAAATAAGAAGTTTGAAAGGTACTTTGTTTGGAAAAGTGAGCTAATTCTAGTAGCCTTTTTGCATGGAAGTCTATTGGAACTTAATGATGGAGCAAAGAAACCTGGTATGATCTCTTGGGATTTTGTCTTAGGGTCTTTGTTAAAGCTTGATTTATGTTTGGTTGTCCATTGGATGACCTTCTCTAAAAGATAAGCCCTTTTGTTGAGATGTGAAGGATACAAGCCTTTTGTTGTTAGTTGATTAAATTTGGGTGATTGTGATTTTCAAGGGTTGATGTCTTATTGAGGTCTGGTCATTTTGGGTCTAGTTGTGAGTTTCTCCCCTTGATCTACATCAAGAACACATGAAAATAGATTAGAAAATTAGGTAGATACATTGTGGAATATAGGATCCCAACTACTTGACATACATTCATGGAGCCATAGTCATCCACTTGGATAATATCATTTAAGTGAGTTTACAAGGTGTGATAGAAAAATGTGTGTTTTAATTTTTTTTCCATGACCTATCAAGTGATAGGTAATGTAATATTTTGTTTAAAAGGATTGTTGGATGATGTCTTTAAGAGTTCAAGAAAGTTCTAAAATTTAGTTCCAAAAGAGATATTTTAGCTTGTGTGGATTGCAATTGCTATATGAAATCACATTCTTTAGGACCTTATTAGCAAAAATATGGGATGAAGGGAGAAGATTAATAGTATTAGCTCGGGAGGGGAAGTTGGGATTCATATGTTTTTTATATTATTTCATTGAGTGTCACATTGGGTACATGACTTTAATTGCATAATTTAATGTATGTTAGGGGATGAGAATTATTTGTATTTTCAATGACATAAATTAGTCTAAATTCATGTTGTGCATTTTTTAATGTTAAATTGAATGTATCTTTAAATTGTGTATTTTGAATTTGTGTGTTCAATATGATTTTTACTTTGAAAATTATGTACATTATTTAATTAGTTTGTCGATATTATTTTTTCTAATTATTTAACATGTAGTGGCCCTTTCAACATGGAGTGAAATTTACCATTAGCCGATGACTTTACTACAGAGGAGATTCTCTTTTATAATGACCAACCTCAAAAATCCTTACCTCCACCCTCTCCATATCATATCCCACCACCTCAAAACCATCCATCTCCACCGTCTCCACCTCCTAACCCCCCATATCCTACATTTGATCAGACTTAGTTACAAGAAAACATCAATGCAAACTAAATATCATTCAAAAAATATCGATTTGATAAAAAATGAACCTAACATTCCCCCCATCTAGCATGATTTGCATCTTTGATACAAACTATTTTTGACTTTGTTTGATCCATTGATGCAAATTTAGATAGTTTTCGCCAATGGAGAGAAGAGATGAGACAATTTCATGTAGATGGACTATCTTATAAAGAGATCTACGACCTTCATATTAGAAAACAAACCATTGCCCAATATTTCATTAACCCCCATACTAACCAACCAATTCCACTCGATAAAAAATGAATTTCAATTAAATGGTGAAATAACTTGTAGATACTTGAACATTTTTGGGACAAATGGTGGATGGTCTTGATACTCCACCATATGCCAATTGTAAGGTGCCCCTTTATTTTTTGAGAAAATTATGGGTTGAGTTTGATTTGGGTAAAAAAAAAACTATTTTGATATGAGGTCATTTCAAGGAGTTAGGTGTGGCATGCCCCAAAATAGAGTAGGAGCATGTGTCGATCCTCAATGGCGTGCTCCAATTCCACTAATTTTTGCTCCTCCATCTCTTAGTATTTTAGCTCCATTTTAGCACCAAACAATGATGTTGACATTAGGAGCATTGAATTCTCTCTCAGGAGATCTCATTGATCAAACTACTTGCATGGCAGTTGAAGTGGGTGATAGAGAGAATGGAGGAGATGGTATTAGACATCCATGGGCATACTTAGGCATCCACTTCAAATGCACCTACATCAACGGTGGAATCATTTTTGGATTTACTATGTTATAACGATCATCCTACATAGTTATGTACATCTTGAGGCACATTTTATTTTGCTTGAAATGTGCAAAATTTATGTTTAATAACATTAAGTTACATATAGAATGTTAATTTGGAGTGTTTGGTGTAGATGCATGATCATAGGAGATCATATCGATATGATCTTGTTTGTTTTACATCGACAACTATACAAGTGGGCACACCTTATGATCAGGTAAACCAATATATATTTTAATTTATGTCCATATCTAATTTAATTTAAAATTTTACACATATGTGAAATAATATATTGTATCTATGCAAGGAGGTCATGTGATATCCATGGCTAACCAACCACAAGGTGTGACAAGCGCTCCCAAGTCATCGTCAACTTTTATGCATGGTCCATCTCTGGTGTGTGTTTTCAAAAGTTATATAAGTTTGAAATTTACATGTGCTTTAAAAACTCACTAGATGTACTATGATTATTTTAAGTTTTCAAATTCAAATTAAATTGAATTTATATTTAAATTTAAATATATATGTTATATATATATATATTTCATATATATATATATGTGTGTGTGTGTATATATGTAAGATGATAGAAATATCCTTATAGGTTCTAGGAAAGCTCTTGATTAGGGTCATGACCATGAGGCCATGCCATTTGAGGTCCTAAAATTTCTAAAATTTCTTATACAATTTTTAAGTCTTTTTAAATATATACATTTAATTAAAATAATTTTTATCGCTAATATTTTCTAACCTAGATTATTTGATTTATTTGAATATCCATGAATTATCATCTCAATCATTTGGTCCTCAACCATAAGTTATACCACCTATTGAACAAAATGTGCCAGTATATTCAAATGAGTAGATGGTAATTTATGCATACTTTCAGTTGTTTAGATTTAAAAATTTAATTTCATGATTTTATTAGTTATGTTAAATTAAATCAAAAGTTCCTTAACTTTATCTAATTTCAAGTTTTTTGTACTCTTCTACATCATGATACAGGTCCATCTAGTCCATGTAGAATGAAAAGGAGACTTGATTTGATTGATCGTCTTGATAGTTAGATAGTTTTATTTTATAAACTATATATGTACATGTGTACACATGTGTGTATATGTATATATTTATATTTTATTTATATATGTGCCACTTGATATACATTTCACATGTTTTTGATTATTGGAAAATAGGTTTTGAAGGGGCCCTAAAACCCTTTACAAAAAGGGTAGGTAGCATGAAAGATATTACAATAAGATGTAACCCCAAAGACAAAAAGTTGATAAAATCGCTAACAAGAAAGAAAAAAACAAGAAATAAGAAAGCAACAAACATGAAGCAGACCAAAAAGGATCAAAAACTACAACAGGTTCTTTAGGATCCTCACTGCATCTAGGTCTTTAGTGATAACCTTGTCATGCATCTCCATAACCTCATTCACTTCCTATATTGGAATAAAAATGCCTTTCTTAGTTTTTCTTCTAGTCCTAACACAAGGGCCGACATCAGTACCTTTTTCCTATTTTCCCATAAATGTGACATCCTCCACCTCCGGTAATATTTTCCAGAGATGAGAGGCTTACTAGTTCATTTTGTATACTTTTCATTTAACAACACCATCCCATCTGTACTATTCAGGAGTGATTCCTGGCTAACATTGACGAGAGTGGAGAGGTCCTCTTGAATTTTCATGATTTTCTACTAAACAATGACAATTCTGGGATCATAATCCACTCTTAATTTACCAACATCGTCCATAATTTTGTTAAGGGTGGCATTCATGGTTTTGATCATGTTATACACTATTCCCTCCAAATTACTACTCTTCAAGGTACTAACGTTATACCTAGCCAATGAATCAAACTTACCATGCAAATACTTGACTTCACAAAGGAGCCACATAAAGAGATTAAAGAAAAAATCTGCTCTCTCCTTAGCCATACTGGAAATATTATTAAGATCCATCAACTCACAATTCATGCCCTTTTACTGAAAAGAACACTCAAGTTGATCCTCATAAAACTTACCAGCAGGTGGCTCCAACTTATCTTTACCTTTACCTATGGAATCTGTGACAACAAGGAGTGTCTCCATCTTGTCTTTACCTTTACCCGCTAACTCTGTAACAGAAGGGGGCATCGCCAAATAAATCACATTTTCAGCAGTCCCCTTCTCCCCCATGACAAAAAACTGAATAGGCTTCTCACCAACCTGAGGATTGCTAGGGTAGCATCTTCCCTCTCCATTCCCTAGGCCAATTTTTTCTTCTCCACAGAGGATTTTTCCACCATCCTACTCTCATCTTCCCCAACTAAATTTTCCTCTTCACACTAGATGGGGGGGACAAATCCCCTTTCTTGGTACCCTAGCTTCCCTTCCACATCTTCAAAAAACCTTTGTTCTTGGCCCCAACCAAAGGGGCCCTTTCCAATTCCAAATCAGTATGAGATCCATTCGAATAGGAAGGGGAAGCCTCCTTTATATCCTACTTCCTAGACTAATTCTTTAGGGGAGCAGAGAAATCCTCAAACAAACCTAACTCACCTTCTCCTTCCTCAAAATCATCATAATCTTCACCCATGTCTTAATTTGAGGGCACATCCTTAGATTTACGGGATTTGTTCATTGTAGGGGTTTCAATCACATATCTTTCCTTAATATGTTTAGTAATTAAGGGCATAAGCCCCTCATGCAAGAAAGGGTTACTAGAGTTCTAAAATCCTAGATTCCATTTTCTAAGGATGAGAGCAGGTAAAATAGAAATGACACCAAATTACCATGAAAAAAATGGTTGAGAATCATAAAGTGATAGCCATAGATGGTCGAGAATCTCCCATCTAGAGTCATGTATCACATTAACGCTACCACCACCTCTCCCCAAATGTGTTTTATGAAACTATAGTCATAACCACCGCACCCTAGCCTCTTGATCTTTTCCCTTTCTTTCTCACACAGGAAAAGATCCCTCATCGATTTAGCCACCCCCTTCTCCTTGTAGAATTTCCTACTTTTAGTAGAAAGGTTGGTGACCTCAGCTATGAACTTAGTTAAATTAATCTCAACCCCAAAAATCCTTAGAAATCTATTGTGCCTACCATTAACAAACTCCTGAGAGATTTGGGAGTCATATCCATAGAGCTTCAACATGTAAGGCATGACCCCACCCTTGTTGATGATTTCCTAGACTAGACCATTAACCTCTGTATCCTCACACATCACAGGCCCAGTCCTGCACCCCTCTCCCCCCATAATAAACAACTTAGTTGAGAACATAGTCTTCTTCCTAAAATGGAAAGGTGGCCATAAAAAATGAAGAAACAAGAAAGAAATGAGGCAAATAACACCTATAAATCATGTTAACCTAACAGTCCAAGTACCAAGCTTCATTATTGCCATTACTCTCAAGAAAGCTCACCACTCCAAACCATGATTGCCAAGATACATTAAGTACACCACTAGTTCAACACAGAAAGACAATTATGTGGGCATACACCGATACCTCGAAGTCCTTATCCAATCTCTAGCATGATAAACATGTGATATTTTTTTCATGAATAGGTAGCTATCTAAATTATTAATAAAGATAAAGTTACATATTCACAAAAAAGTGTGGGTGGTAAGAAGGCACACCCTGAGAGTCACATGGGCAGAGCCCAAAAAACCAAAAACCAGAGTCACTTGGGCCTAGACCATAAATCCATAAATATTACAAACATATAAAATAAAATGGCCATCAAGCGGCAAGAGCAGTGCCAACAGAGCCAGGAGGGTCTCTGTCATCCATGTGTTTCCCCCATGCATTAGCGGGGTCTGGAGTGACGTTAGGAGGAGGACCCCATCCATCAACAACATTTTTCTCTTTCTCTTTATCTTTATCCTCGTGTCATGATGAGATTACAAGTACCAAACATGGAAAGCATTTACTAGAGTCTGGCCAACCAGAGCTAGAAGTAGGAGTATCATCAAAGGGCCACCCGAAACTGCCACCGCTACTCCCCACTGCTCCTCTAGAGGGCCACCCCTGGCCAGCCTGCAAAGGAGGAGAATGAGTTTTCCAAGGAGGCCAAGAACCATACCGAAGAGGAGGCTAAGAGCAGGGCAAGTAGAGCCACTTCTCTACCGACCCCGAGAGGGTGATCGACTAGGAGAGGAAGTGGGTGAAGCAGGCACTTGAGCAACAATACACATGGCATTTCCCTAATGATCCAAAATCACTTGAAGGTGAGCCACCTCAAGTGCAACCTTGTTGGCTTGAACTTGAATCTACAAGAGCACATTAGAGAAAATAATAGCTTTAGAATACAAAGAAATATTTTTATCCATTTGTGTGTTAGAAAATATGCAGGCATTTCTGTCTTTCTAGATATTGAAGAGGATTTCCACCCTGAAAGTGTGCCAAAGCCGGGTATATTTAGCAGGAAGTCTGGGCAAGTCTCCTGGCAGAATCATATGCCAAGACAAGGGCTCCAGTCTGAAAGGCTGAAAGAAGTCATGAATCCAATTCCAAAACTGCTAAGCTCTGGTGCAAAACCAGAAGAGATGCTTAAAAGACTCAGCTTGCCCAAAAAAAGGGAAACGAGGGTCCTAGACCCCTAAGTGAGAAAGATGAGATCCCACAAGCAATCCTTGGAAAATAATACACCAAGAAAAGTGGGAAAGTTTTGACTCAACACTTGCAGACTAAGTGGCAAAGAATCTTTTTCACCGGACATGAGCAGGGGATTGAAGAAGCCACCTCTGGTTCAAACTTTCAATCATAGGAAAGTGTGGTGAAAGCCATCTATAACCAAGCCTAAGCTTGTAATTCCTGAAAGGGGTGTTTGGGTACCACTTCTAGTCCTTTCACCAGGGCTTGGACCCATGAATTCCCACCTTATGAAGCATATCTATAGGAATAACATTCACCAAACCATCATAAGTATCACAATCCTAGTTTTGAAGCTTGTAAAGGGCACAAAAATCTTCCCACAACATGATGCGCATTGTGGGTCTGTGAAACACCTACTAAAAAGTTTGAATGCCTTTCTTATGGAATCTTAGTGCCTTAAGCCAAGGCAACCTAGCCAGCGGCTGACCATTACTAGAAAAGAGAGGCAACCACCAAATATTCTGTTGATTGAGTGAAATCCCATCACGGAAACCAGAGCTGACCCAATGGAGCTAGGGCTTAACCGCATCCCAGGCTCTCAAAATGATCTTGGCCATGAAAGTTCCCACAATTTGGACTAGTTCCTTAATGACTAGAAGGGTTTGAAAGCAAATCCCCTTCCAGGAAGGTCTATGAACATGAAAACCAAACTGAATGCAATGCTCGAGGAGAATTTTCAAGGCTTTATCTCGAGTAAGGGCTCTAATTATCCATTTCACACACAAGGAAATCCCTTGTTGTTGAGTGGAAAGCAACCCAAGTCCTCCAAATTTTTTGGGAGGGCAAAAAAACTCCCAGGCAATGCAATGAAACCCTCTATGGGACTCCGGAGAGGCCTAAAGAAAATTTTGAAGCAACTTTTCAAGCTTGGCATAGGCAACTTTCGAAGGGGACCAACAAGAGGAGTAGTAGACATGTGTGGGTACTAAAATATTGGAGCATACTTGAAATTTCCTTGCTAGAGAAAGAGGCTTGGTAATCCAACAGGCCAACTTTTGCTCAATCTTGGAGAGGACAGCTTGCCACAATTCAAGCGAAGAAGCTTGGAAGGAAAAGAAATGCCCAGAAACTGAAAGATTTTTCCTGGTCCAAGCCATTTCCAACTGTACTGTTGAAGCCAGTGAGGAGTGGGCAATATAGATTATCTATAGCACAAAGTTTTGTACCACTGAATGGCAGAGCCAGACATAAGGAAAAAAATGTTAAGACATTCCAGAGTTGCCTTAATATTATTCTTTTCCTCAAGAAGAGTGAAGAAAGAGTCATCAACAAAATGGCCATTAACCAGTTGAGCTTGGGAGTTAGGTAGAGAAATTTCTTTGATACGTTGTTGAGAAATCACATTGGCAATCCTTCAAAAGTAGGCACATAAAGAGAAAGAGAAAGCAGGCATCCTTGACAAATGGAGCGAAAAAATCCCAAAGGAAAGGGATTGGCGGCCATTAATGGTGATACAAGCAGAGGCATCTGAGAAGAGAATTTGGACAACTTGAATGAAATTAGGCCCAAACCCTAAGGCTTTCAATATGGCCAGAATAAAAGGCCATTCAATATAGTCATAAGCTTTAGAAAATTCTATATTTTGAGAAAAATAGTTTTCTGGTCCAAACGTCTGGCCCACTCCATGCCTTCCCACACAACAATGATATTGTCTAGGATAAATCTGGACTCAATAAACCCAATTTGCTCCGGGCACACAATTTAAGGCAAAAGATGGTGGATCTTCAGAGCAAGAGTTTTGGCGATGATTTTTTAGGAAACATTGAGGAGTGTGATGGGCTGCCAGTTACATATATCCTTAAGATCTCTAGATTTAGATATGAATTTAATATTTCCTTTGTTAATTAAATTACCCAAGGATTTGGAATGAAAAGCCTCAAGATAGAATTTATGCAAGTCGCCTCCAACACAGTCCCAAAGGGCCTTATAAAATTCACAAGGGCAACCATCAATCCCTAGGGCCTTGTCATCATCCATGGAATAAATAACTTCCTTTAAGTCTTCAAATATGAGCAATTGTTCACAAAAGGCTTTCTAGGTTGAAGATAGCCTATTCGGCACAACATCAAGACAATCCTAAAGGGCTTGATGTCACTTTGGCATAAACTCCTGAGCAATGAAAACTTATTCATAATGTCAAACAAAGGTCTGGAGAATGTCAGGTAGCTCAGAGAGCACCTGAATTCCATATTTTGTTTTTTTAATGCCTAGAGATGAGTGCCTGGCACACATGGCTAGGAAAAACTCCTTGGAGGCACGGTCACCAATCTTTAACCAATTCAATCTGGCTTTGATTTATGCACCTCTATTAGCATAATTGTCAACAACTTGTTTTTTGTGTCTTAATTCTGCCACCCTGACTTGTAATGAAGGGCAAAAAGGGCTAGCTGCTAGAGCCTCAGTAGTTGAATGCAGGTCAGCTGTGGTAGCCTCATAAACCTTCCAACAAAAAATGGCTAGTTGGTGCCCATAAATGCAAAAAAATATTGTCGTACGATTGATAGCATCATTCCACCAATTAATCCATCCCGTATTATGAGTTGGCCTACACTCCAAATTCTAGACTCTATGAATGTGGGCCAATGTGGCCTGATGAAAAAGAAGAAATGTGTTAAAAAATAACTATGTTTTGCAAGCCTGAGGCTATCTTGTCTCCCATTCAATGTGAAAAGAAATGGGGAAATGATCTAACATGGTCACATCCACTAACGGCTTAACAAGAAGTGAAGAGTTGTCAAAAGAGAAGAAAGATTGAGCCGAGATCATAGCACGATCAAGGCACTTAAATATTTTGTCAGAGCCAACCCTATAATTAAACCAAGTGTGCCAAAGGGAATGAGAATGGCGGTGGCCAATATTGGGATCGAAAAGCCCCAACTTATTATGCATGTAAAACCACACCTCCCATTCACCAGCTACCCATTTGAAAGGAAAAGTGCCATCTTTATCATATGCCATCTCAACCATATTAAAATCCCCACACAGTAACCAAGTAGCAACTTGCAATGAATAAAAAATCCAACGCCAAAACACAAAGCATTCCATAGCATCATTAGAAGCATAAACATTAATAATCCCAAAGGAATGATTATCAATGTTGAGAAGGATCCAGACGAGTCGATGTGTGGGGTCAGACTCGTGGGCAACCACTTAATAGTGCCACCGTGGGGATAAAAGGGTGACAGCTCCACCACTTCCAACATCATGAGAAATACAAAATATTTGATTGGCTGGAAAAATAGAGCGACAAGTTGATGCGAGCAAAAAACTATAAATTTTAACTTCTTAGAGACAAAGCACTTCAATACCAGAATATTTCTTCATAGTATAATTTTTGGAGAGGTTTGTCAAACCTTGAACATTCCAAGAGAGGAAATTCATGAATGAAACTCCTCCATATAGTCAGAGTCCAACTCCTCCTCATCCAGAGTAGAGAAGCGATTTTGTAAAAAATTTGGTAGAACTAAATTTGAATATTCAGAGCACAAAGTATCCATTTCTCTTGCACATATTCACCTTCTTCCAATGGCAGAGAAGGATTGTGAGACCGCCATTGAGCTCTCGTCACAAGAGGAGAAACATTTTGTTGTGCCATCATAATGGCAGCAGGCTGAGGCGTAGCCTTTAGCTTGGGCCGCACTTGAATACTGTCAGCCCCAACCAATAATTCTTTCCCGTTCACTGAAGGGTTTGAAGCATCTTTAGTTTTCTCCACGACTTTGGAAACTATCCCAGAGCCATTCGACTTGTGTTAATAGTTTATAACCGTGGTCCATTTCTCATCAAGTTTGGCAACAAAATTATCCACCTGACGAGGCTTTTCAGATTCCCGCAATAGAGGAGTATGAGGTACTGCCAAAGGGCAGTCCCTAATCTTGTGGTCTACGGATTGACATCTATAACACATGTTCAAAATATTAAAATGATCTTCTGGGTATGCTAAAAATCCCCAATTTGAATATCTATGGAGTCTTTCAAATCTTGCGAAAGGTCCACTTCAACACAGACCCATTTCTGGGGTTAGGCCTGGAAAAACCTATCTGGCTCAATGCAAATAACCCTCCCCAGAGAGGAGACAATATGACTCAAAAAAGGCACACAAGGCAAGGGAAACCCTAGAAACTCAATCCAAACTGGCACCCGCAACTTGGTGTCATTTGAGACAGTGAAGTCTTAGGTCCATGATTGGAAAACCAACAAAGAAGACTTGACATACCAGGGACCATGATTCAGGATTTCCTAAAAATAACTGACCTCTTCAAAATGGAAAACAAGATAACCCTTGATTAAATTTTGGACCATATCAAGGAAAACCCCATGAGGGGCCTAGGCCTTGTGGATCCATTCTTTAAGCACAATTTCATGGGGAGTCCTCCCGAAAAAGTACCCAACAAGAGTATTTTGCTCAAGCCATTTACAAGCATAATGAAAATTAGGCAAAGGTAAAACCACATTAATTGGGGAGTCAAAAGAATTACCTCTTGAAACACTTTCGAAATAAATTTTTGGGGTTGTTTGTTCAGAGGAAGAGCCAGTGAGTAGAGCCATCGAACCACCAACACCAACATGAATTGTTGGGTTAGAGCTAGTTGAAGGCATATTAAAACAAAAAAAACTGTAGTAAATGCGGTCGTACACACATGAAAAGAGGAAATTATTGTGCAATAAGTGTAGTATGACGCAAGAGGGGCCAAAAATGACCGCAAACACAAGAAAACCCTAGCAGAGCTCATGCATCTTCCATACCATAAATAATTTTACATGGGAATATGCTCATTAAAGTCCCAATATCTAGACAAGGAGACTCCCAAATTAGCAAAGAAATCATAAACAACTGTTATCAAAAAAGTATGCACCCAAAACTAAGCTATCAAATCAACTACCTATTAATAGATGGGAACACTCCTAGGACTGTGGGTTGCCTACAAATTGGAATGAACCTCCAAAGAAGGTTGGTTCCTCTTGCTTGATCACCTAGATCTTGATGAATCCTACTAATTTTAAAGGACAAGGGTAAGAAGGAGATTGAAAATAACTTAAAATGCCTAAAAATGATTAACTAGGACTAACTAGGTGATGCACCAAATTGTTTTCTCAGACTTATAACTTGTTGTTTGACACACACAATTGATCAATGATACAACTATAGCATAACACAACTCAGTTTCGTCATACCTATGCATAAGTGTTTCATAGAAAGGTGGGACACTCACAACTCAAGAAGGAAAGAAGATTTCACAACTTGTTGTTGCTTCTATCCTTGACACAATTATATGACTTGCATAGAAGATATGATCTATCTTGAGTATAGGTGCTGAAAGAGACATACATAAGAGGAATTACATAAGATTTCACAAGTACATTAATCAATTTTCACTTTGCACTCAATGAAACAAGCTTTGAAAGGTAAAATCAACTAAATTCTATTGATAAAAGGTGTTTTTTACAACTTGTACAAGTATGAAAATGAGCCACAATTGTTGCTCTAGCAATGAAAGAAGTCCAAAAAGATACAATACAATGCTGAGAGAGGAAAATAACTAACTAAAAATTGATTCTAAAGTTTGCTTATATGTTGTTCAACAACTTACATGAGAATAAGAACATGTGTGGAAGAGAAAAAGATAAGCCTTGCTTGAGTTGCTGGGTCAAGCTCCTTTTGGTCATCCAAAACAAAACCCCCTACTTTGCATCCCCTTAACAAGATCCAAAAAGTTGTTTGAGTGTTTAAAAATTCCTCCCTTGAGCCCTTCTATTATTAAAACTTTTAAATATGCTCCTATATGCTTTCAACTGCTCATAAACTAGGTTGAACAACTCCCTAGATATTTGCAACTACCCCTATATTCTTTCAAGTTCTATCTAAGTCACCCCAATTTCCTTTAATGCTTGCAACTACTGCTTTCAAAGATCCAACTACTATCCCTTAACTACTTATAGAAGCCCAAACTGCTCAACCTCTTCATAAATGCTTTTAAGACCTTTAATCACATGTGCTCGATAACCCCTTTTTCCATACTACCAAAATTACTTAACACCTTCATAGGATACATACAAAGTTACTAATAGTAACTAAGTGTCATACTTATCCTTCGCTTAGATCTCATAAAGTTATGGAGCATGGAACCAATTGAATGAACAAGTTTCAAAGCATGGAACCAAGATGCGCCAAAATTGTTCTTAAGAACCATCATTAGTTTAGTGACTATTGACTGTGAAGATCGCCGAGGATTTCATGCTTTTTCATCACCAACTTGAAGGCTTACCTTGAAAGAAGCTGTCATCTTTTACTGGAAACTACCCTCTTATGCACTGTCATGACTATATCAGTACTTTTGATCACTATTGTCTTTGTAATTTTCCATCATTTGTCACAAACATTTTATTTCTACCCTTATCATGCTTTAATTCTGTCCATTTTCATTTGAAGATGACCCTGCCCTTAACTAACATGGTTGTGACTATCCTTCAACCTTGAAATAATTCTTTACATTGTTGAATATATCAAAAACAAAGGACTAACCCTACATACTAGAAAACTACCATTCATAAGGCTAATAATTACATAGACGATACCTTTTTCTCTTAGTCACTGACTTTTCACACAACCTTTGGAGACATTTGGTGATTTGTGTATGATTAATTATTCTATGTTCATTGTCCACCTTCATAGCATCATCCTTCTATTTACATAGATTATTTATTCCATTTCCCTAGGTAGTACCTCTCCTTTGATAGCTTCTACCTTTTGAAATAAGAGCATACATTACAATGTCCACTGTTTTTTGTACTTTCCTTGAAATGCTTCATCAAATTTACCTTTGTAAAAATCTTTGAGTTTGCATCAATGGAGGAAAATATTTGAAATCCTATTAGCTAAGGAAAAAAACCTTACTATGTGACTCCATGATGTATCTCTGGTAATCTGCCTTTTATGATAGAATTCACTGCTATAGTCTTTCTTTATTCATCTTCATTGTCCTGAATTGGTGAAGTTTTCTCTTAAACCACAAACTAGGTTTTCATGAAATTTAATGGGTTTTTTCATCTAACTATTTTCTATTTTTTGTCAAAAGATCATGAAAACCCAATTTGTGGTTTTCAAGATATTACTATCATGAGCTTGAATAGATTTAATCTCAACTTTCCCTGTTCTCCTAGAGCTTTCTCAATGCCACCATGGGAAAACTCCTTATGCACCGCCATTGAAGCTCATTCAATGCTAAACAACAAACCATAAAACCCTCCTCATCATACACTAGTGGAGTAATGACAAAACTAAAAGACACCTTTTCCCTCCTATTTCTCCCAACGTGGCTGTCACTTTTGGTTAGAAACAAATGACTTTCACTCAAGGATAATTAAAAAATCGATGATCAAAGATTTTTGTTCCAAGTGCAATGTGGAACTCCTTTGTTTTTGCTTCATTTTTTGAAAATAAAAATAACCTCCAACAAGAGTAAGTACAAATAAACATTTTTGTTAAAAAACTTCATGATCAACTCCATTTTGGACAGAAAACTCATGTTTGGGTGCAAACATGATTGGTATTTCTTTACTGGCCTTAGTCCTAGAAAGATGCCTAATAGGAAATCCTCTTGAAATGATGAACTTGGAACTCTTATTGTTTCTTTCTTTCTTATGAAGTATTTCTTCAACTTCATCATGTTGAATGGCATGGGGTAACTCATGTCTTACAAGAGAAATCATGTTTTCTTTCTCCATTTCATTATATTTTTTGCAACTTTCAGATTTATGAAGTGTTGCCTTATCAACAAGATTTGAACAAAACTCCTCTATTGTGCTTGTGAAAAATCCTTCATCAAACTCTTCATTAACCATCTTATGCGCAACATGTTCTATCTCAACTTCATGATTGACTTCTTGAATATTAAAGACATCAAAGCCTTTACCTTGACAAACAAGCTCTGGTCCTCCTCCTTGTTTAGTTTGGATAACTTCACTTCTCAAGATGAGGCTGTCTTCACTTGCTTCTTGATGAACCAACACCTTGTCAAAGTGATTTTCATCATCTTATTGCTCAAAACTTGCTAATGGTGTTAGTACAAGTATGCTTTGTTCATTTTTATTAACAAAACTAGGAAGCTCATTGAATAAATCAATCATTACTTCACCATTTTGCTACAAAATTTCTTGTTTATCCTCACTTTGTTTAACAAAACTAGGAAGTTCACCCAAAGAACTTGTTAGCATCTCATGTTCAACACTTATCTTCTGCTTAATACCTAGCTGTCCTAACTGATTTTTCTCATAATTAATTTGCAACAGGTCTGATTTTTCATTTTCCTTATCATGTGTAAGTGAAGTAACAACAAAAACTCTTTCTTGTTCTACCTCACAAAACTCATTCGTTTGCTCATTAGGCCAACTCTCTTGGTAGAAAATAGGTCCACCTGAACAAACATGGATAGTAGAAGGACATGAAAGATATCTTGTCAAGGAAACTTGAGGAATTGGCTTCATCTCTTGAAGACATAGAGGTTGTTCTTGTTCAAGTATAGGTTCCTTCAATGGATGAGGCCTTCTAAAACTTGGAATATTCAATTTAGGAGACTCACCTTGCTTGAAGCTTGGTACTTTGAACTTGGAAACCTCTTCTTCAAAAAATGGATTTGGAAAAGAAATAGTTGAATGAGTTTTCAACCTTCGATTTGGAGCCAACAAAAGCCTCTTTTTCTCCTCTTTTGTGAGATCTTCATGTGCAATCTTCTCCTCATATTGTATTTTTTGCATTACCAACTCTTGTTGACGTTGGATAGCCAGATAAGCCAACTCCTGTTGTTGCAAATCAAACTATTGTTGCCACTTGATCTCACCCAATTGTCGAGTCCAGTCCAACAATATGTTTTTGATGTCACCAATCCCCAAATTGTCCAAATTTTGAGATTGACTATAGTGGTAAGCATGTTGAGTCTACTGGTTACTTGTGATTATAGGGCTATTTTTGATAAAAACCAACAATATGCTTACTTTGATATGGCTGGTAAGAAGGAGTATGAACAAAATTCTCATGAATTGGAGGGTGATAAGAAATATTCCCATGAAACATAGACATGCCTATTCATTCAAAAAATTGGAAAATCAAAATAAAGTATATTTTCTTGATGAAAAACTTGAATCATACGAGCACTTGAACTGCTGAAACCAGTAGATAAAATTTCTAGAGTCGTTAGGCGTATTGTTTTCTTGCCTGCAAAGATAGAAATCATTGATATACACCAAATATTAGTAATGTATGGAAAAACTATAGACTAAAATAGTCCAAACTGTCCCACCGGGCGTGCCAAAAACTATTATTGACAATGTATGCACTTGAAACTAACCTATCAACTTAGCTACCTATTGATACATGGGAACACTCCTAGGCTTGTGGGTTGCCTAAAACTTGGAATGAAACCCTAGAGAAGACTAGTTCCTCTTGCTTGATCACCTTGAACTTGATTAATCCTACTTATTTTGAAGGACAGGGGTAAGAAGGAAACTAAAAATAACTTAAAATGACTAAAAATGATTAACTACAACTAACTAGGTGATGCACCAAATTACTTTCTCAAACTTATAACTTGCTATTTGACACACACGATTTCTCAATGATTCAATTGTAGCATAACACAACTCAAAATTTCATCATACCTATGCATAAGTTTTTCATAGAAAGGTGGGACACTCACAACTCAAGAGGGAAAAAAGATTTCACAACTTGTTGCTGCTTCTATCCTTGATAGAATTATATAACCTACATAGAAGATATGATCTATCTTGAGTAAAGGTGTTGAAAGAGACATACATAAGAGGAAGTACATAAGATTTCACAAGTACATTAATCAATCTTCACTTTGCACACAATGAAACAAGCTTTGAGAAGGTAAAATCAACTAAATTTTATTGATAAAAGGTGTTTTTTACAACTTATACAAGTCTAAAAATGAGCTACAATTGCTGCTCCAGTAATGAAAGAATTCCAAAAAAATACAATACAATGTTGAGAGAGGAAAAGAACTAACTAAAAATTAATTCTAAAGTTTGCTCATATGTTGTTCAACAACTTACATGAGAATAGGAACATGTGTGGAAGAGAAAAAGATAAGCCTTGCTTGAGTTGTTGGGTCAAGCTCCTTTTGGTCGTCCAAAACAAAACCCCCTACTTTGCAGCCCCTTAACAAGCTCCAAAAGGTTGTTTGAGTGTTGAAAAAGTCCTCCCTTGATCCCTTCTATCATTAAAACTCTTAAATTTTGCTCCTATATGCTCTCAACTACTCATAAACTGGGTTGAATAACTCCCTAGATATTTGCAACTACCCCTATATTCTCTCAACTTCTATCCAAGTCACCCCAATTTCCTTGAATTCTTGCAACTACTGCTTTCAAAAGCTCCAACTGTTGTCCCTTAACTGCTCATAGAAGCCCAAACTGCTCAACCTCTTTATAAATGCTTTTAATATCTTTAACCAAATGTGTTCGATAACCCCCTTTCCCATACTACCAAAATTACTTAATCCCTTCATAGGATACGTACAAAGTTACTAATAGTAAATAAGTATCATACTTATCCTTCACTTAGATCTCATAAAGTTCCAGAGCATGGAACCAAGATGCGCCGATTTTTTTTTATAACCATCATTAGTTTAGTGACTATTGACTGTGAAGATCACCAAGGCTTTCACACCTTTTCATCACCAACTTGAAGGCTTACCTTGAAAGAAACTATCATCTTTTTACTGGAAACTGCCCTCTTATGCATTGTCATGGCTATATCAATACTTTTGATCACTATTATCTTTGTAATTTTCTATCATTTGTCATAAACATTTTATTTCTACCCTTATCATACTTTAATTATGTCCATTTGCATTTGAAGATGACCCTGCCCTTAACTAGAATGGTTGGGATTGTCCTTCAACCTTGAAATCATCCTTTACATTGTTGAAGATGGTTGTCCCATATCAAAAAAAAAGGATTGTTCCTACATACTGGAAAACTACCATTCATAAGGTTAATAATTACATAGACAGTACCTTTTTCTCTTAGTCATTGACTTTTCACATAACCTTTGATGAAATTTGGTGATCTGTGTATGATTAATTGTTCTATGTTCATTGTCCACCTTCATAACATCATCCTTCTATTTATAGAGATTATTTATTCCATTTCCCTAGGTAGGACCTCTCCTTTGATAAATTCTACCTTTTGAAACGAGAACATACATGACAATGGCCACTTTCTTTTGTAATTTCCTTGAAATGCTTCATCAAATTTACCTTTGTAAAAATCTCTGAGTTTGCATCAATGGAGGAAAATCTTTGAAATCCTATTAGCCAAGGAAAAAACCCTTACTATGTGACTCCATGATGTATCTCTGGTGCTCTGCCTTTTATGATGGAATTCATTGCTATAAGAACTATCCTTCTTTATTCATCTTCACTGTCCCAGACTGGTGAGGTTTTCTATTAAAATGCAAACTTGGGTTTCATAAAATTTAATGGGTTTTTCATCTAATCGTTTCCTAGTTTCTGTCAAAAAATCATGAAAACCCAGTTCGTGGTTTTTGAGATATGACTATCACAAGCTTGAATAGATTTAATCTCAACATGCCCTGCTCTCCTATAAATTACTCTCTCAATGCCACCATGGGAAAACTCCTTCAACACTGCCATTGAAGCTCATTCAATGCTAAACAACAAACCCTAAAACCCTCCTCATCATATGCTGGTGGAGTAAAGGAAAAACTAAAACACACCTTTTTCCTCCTATTTCTCCCAACGTGGCTATCACTTTTGGTTAGAAACAAATGACTTCCACTCAAGGATAATTACAAAATCAATACTAAAATATTTTTATTCCAAGTGCAATGTGGAATTCCTTTTTTTTTACTTCATTTTTTGAAAATAAAAATAACCTCCAGCAAGAGTAAGTACAAATAGACATTTTTGCAAAAATGACTAACACCATTATCTTGCCTATACACATGGGAAATATAAGACTCTTGAAATGTATTGAAGATAGCAATAAAATATTCTATAATGTGTTCAATCAACTAGGAGGAAGGATTGACCCTTTTTAGACAATTAATAATGTTCATAGAGTCCCCCTCCAACCAAACTTTTCTCACACCCTTCTCTTGAGCCTGCTTTAATCCATGATAGGCTACAACAACTTCTACATAGTGATTTTTTGGGTTCCCAAAGGGAGTGTCACCTCAGAAACAAGCCTACCATTATCATCATGTAACACTCCCCCACAACCTACAAGTCCCAAATTTCCTTTAGCACAACCATCAAAATTAACTTTAAACCAATCATGGAGAGGGAATTTCCACACAACACCCACTCTAGAAGGCTTAACCTTTTGCATCGATTGAGAAATGTCAAAATTAAGATTCCACCAATCAACCACCCACAGATCATAATCAGAAAGAAGAACCTTCCCAGAGTACTTAGAATCGACCATCTGAGAGATAAAATTCTCTTTAATAGCAACACAAATCTTAAAGGACAACTTGGTAGGGAGAAGAGAAATATCATGGAAAATTCTATTATTCTTTTCCCTCTAAAGACCCCATACCATATGTGAAACAATAAGGGACCAAAGCAAGGACAAGGAGGGGTTGGATGTAAGAGTAGACCATTGGAAACAAAGGCCAACCATAGAAGAAGGGAAGACCCAATTGAGGTTCTAGAGCTGAAGCACATGAGCCCAAACCTCCAAAGCAAACCTTCAGCCAATAATCAATTGAAAAAAATCCTCTACAGCCTCCTCGCAAATATGAAACCTATTAAGCATCATGAACCTCCTTTTCTAGAGATTATTAATAGTCAAGATTTTATCTTGGCACAACAACTAGAAAAGAATGTTAACCTTAGGAATTAATTTTGGGAGCCACACCTTCACCCAAGGAGGAGGAGGGCCAATAATTTTAGTCTAAAAATGAAAGGTTGAGGCCACTGAAAATAAACCATTTGGAGCCAAACACCACAACACCTTGTCATCTTGAGACAAGGCTAAAATATAGATTGAGGATAAGAAACAAAAAATAACCTCTAACTCCTTATGCACCTCATGAATCCTCTTCCATTTTCTAGTAGCAATATAATTAGCCACAAACACTCCAAAGAAATGAACACAAAGGTTCTGAAGAGGAGCATACCATGGTTAATCTTTGAGAGGACCATTCCTCATCCACCAATCATTCCAAAAAAAAAGACCTGCCATTACCCAAAGACCAACACAACCCAAAAGAGGCAATCGCCCTAGCTTTAATAATATAATTCCATAAAGCAAACCCCAAAGGGGAAGAGAAGTCAGCCATCAAGAAATATATGAATTTATCAACACCACAGAGATATTTATTAGCTAAAACCTCAAACCATTCCTTACCCCCAAGAAGAAGGTTCCATAGTTTCTTAGCCAGGAAAGCAAAATTGAATTCTTTAATTTTTCTTAACCCTAGACCCACTTGCTTTTTGGTTCTGCAAACTTCTTCCCAAGAAACATGATGCATCCTCCTTTTTTCCTCCACCCCTGACCATAAGAAATGCTTATGAATACATTCAACCTTCTCCCAAAAAAATTTTGGCATCTAAAAGAGACTCAAGGTGTGAACTGGAAGGTTCTAAAGAGTGGATTTAATCAGCTTGAGCATACTAGCTTGGTAAGCAACACTCCTTTCCATCCAGCTAGTTTGGAGTTAAATTTATTAATCACACCACTCCAAAAAGAATCAGAACAACATTGGTACAAAGAGGTAGGCCCAAATAAGTAGAAGGGAACTCCCCAATGACACACTGCAAAATATGAGAAATTCTTTGCATTCTTCACTTAGGAGTATTCAAGAAGAAGAAAAAAAGTCTTAGGAAGACTAACCAATTTCCCAAAAGCAGATTCATAATTTTACAAAACCAAATGAATAGCTTTGGCTTCTACAAAATATTCCTCCCCAAGGATGATTGTATCATCTAGGAACTATTGATAAGAGCAGGACTGATTAGAAGAAGATGACCGAAGACCCCTGATAACACCATCCAAGACAACCTTTTGAATAAACCTACCAAGATATTTTGCCAAGATAATGAAGAGGAAGGGTGAAATAGGATCACCCTACCTTAAGCCATGTGAACTACCAAAGAAACTAGAGGGAGAACCATTAATAAGCACATAAAAAGAGGGAGTAGAGATTAGTTTCCTAATTAACTTCAAAAAACTATTTGAAAAGCCAAAAGCCTTTAACACCTTTAGTAAAAATTTCTATTTCGCATGGTCATACACCTTAACAAGATATAGCTTCAATAGGAAACTATCCTTCTTATTAATCACCAACGAGTGGATATTCTCATGAACAATAATAATGGAATCAAGAATCTACCTCCCCGAGACATTTACCCATTTTTTTGTTGAGAAATTATTAGGGGAAGAACACGTTGCAACCTCAATGCCAACACCTTGGAGAAGGCTTTGTAAAATGGAATTGCATAGACTAATAGGTTGGAACTCATTAAAAGCAAAAGCCCCAGGCTTTTGGGAACAAGGACAATGAAAGTGGAATTTAATTATTTCAATAGATTCTAACTACCAAAGAACTCCTTGGTTGCTTTCACAACATCTCCAGAGATAATATCACAAAAGATTTTGAAAAATAACATAGGAAAACCATCCGGTCCAGGAGCTTTATTTCCTACAAAATAAAAGACCACCTTTTTGATCTCCTCATCCAAAGGCATACCACACAACATATTGTTAAAATCATTAGAGATGACATTAGGGATAATATCTAGGAATTGTTCTTAGCAACCAGGATCAAGGACAATATTGTCAGAAAGAAGTTCAACAAAAAAGAAGAGGCCACCTGCCTAATCTCATCATCCTTATCCATAATCTATCCATTGTGGAGGAAATTATAAATATGATAAGAGGCCCAATGTTTCACAATAGTAAGATGATTTTTTTTGATATTTCTATCCCCACTCTTCAACCAAATGGCACAAGATCTCTACTTCCAAAATTCTTCCTCCCGAGCAACAATATTATATAATCTAGACAAAAGAATACTCTCCTATTGGGCCACCACTACATTATAACCAGAATTCTAAATAGACTGCTGCAAAGAATCCAAATCTTCCTTGATTAAGGCCTTATCATGGAAAATATTCCCAAAAGATGACTTATTCCAAAGCCTAACATTAAACTTCAAAGAGGCAAGTTTCTTAGCCACCCTATACATCATTGAACCATCAACAAAGATATTCCACTGGGATGAGACTCTATCCTTGAAGTCCGAATGATTCACCCACATCTTCTTGAATCTAAAAGGAAAAGATATTCTTCTCCCAACCGAATCCATAGAAAGAGAGATCGAGAAATGATTAGACCCTAACTTGGTAAGAGATGAAAGAGAGAAAGTGTAGGAAAGCAACCACTCTAGAGAAAGAACACGATACAGCTTAACTTGGATAAGAGCATCACCAAATCTTCGATTTGACCAAGTGTAGAAATCCCCACGAAGATCAACATCAAACAAAGCATTATCATTAATGAAGCTCATCAAATAAAATTTTCTATCATATGCAACTTGAGAACCCACTTTCTTTTCCCTAATATTTAAGGGAGTGTTATGTCTCCCATGACCAACCACTTAGAAGCAAGATGAAGAGACTTAAAGGAATTCAGATTTCCCCAAAACCTCTTTCTAGCACACCTCAAATTAGGGGTGTAAATGTTAGAGATAATCCAGGAGAAGTTATCCAAGACATGCTGAAAGGATGTAGCAATATGGTTTGGTTACCAAAGTAAAGCAACACCTTTCACCACCTTTGGATTCTAGAAAATAGCAACACCCCTCAAGGCCCGATCAACATCATAACTATGAAACCCATAGTATTTAAAAAATCTTTTCTTAATTTTGTCCACTTATCAACAACCATTTTAGTATCCTGACAAGAATAATATCTGGTATATGATCTCTCAACAAGTTGTCAAGAAGATCTTGCTTATGAGGGTTATTCAACCCTCTAATATTCCATGATAAAATCTTCATAATGATTTTTGAGGTGTGATTTTCAAGAACATCTCAAGCAAGGGCTTCTAGGAACCCTCAACAATATCTAACTTGCTTTCCTTTTCCCTATGTTGTTGCAGCATGGGCCTACCTCTACCCCTAGGTTCTAATCCATAGTCCATCTTTTGGCAATTTCTGGTGGAAACTCCTGAAGGAGAAATAGGATTTCTTCTATTTTTGGTCTTCACTATTGTAAAAGGGGGATCCCCTCCCTCTCCAACCTCTGACTAGAAAAGGGAGCTTCTAATATCATCACCAATAACAAAAGAGGTGAGCACATCCTCCACTATGGGCTGAGAGGAATCCACAACTTGAAGTATTTTACTTTCATCAACTGCAAACTAATCACTCTGATCCATAACAAACTCTACAACTAATTGATCAGCCTTAAACGACCTATCAATCTTGTCACCTTCAACTAGACTACCCTATAGCTTGTCTAAAACCACCAAAAGGTTATTTCTTGGAATAGAATCCTTCATCCTTCCAAGAGGCTCAACATGAGGCACTATCATAGAATCTTCAACACTCTCAACTACTTGAACTTTAACAATGGGAGTAACCTCCTTCAACACCATAGGTTCTTCCACCAGTATCTCATTCGATACAACCACAATCATCTCAAAGGACTGAACTTTCCTCGCTAGAGTCTCAACCTCCTACTCATTTGATCTCCTCTTCTTTTCCTTCCATTCCTTACGAGGGGGGGGGGCGGTTGAGGAGAATTAGGAGAAGGCTTATGGGGTTTAAGAAAAAAATTCTTAGCCCAATGACCAACTTTCTTGTAATGAAAACAAGCAAAAAAAATAGATTCATACTCCACCGCTTGGTTCCACACACCCAGTTTAGAGTTTATCTTGACCGCCTTAGGAAAATCCATAAATTGATCAACAATCACACAAAAACGACCATAAAACAACCTTTTCCTAGAGGAAGTCATTCAGTTAATGGACAAGAACTTCCCAAAAGTGTTAGCAATGCCTTTAAACACTTGCTCATCCCAAAACTCCAAAGGAAGGGTAGGTAAGTGAAGCCAAACCAAAGTAGAAGAGAATGAACATGAACTTGGGCTAAACCCCATTTCCAAGTTTTTGAGGACCAATGGAGATTTACCAATCATATAAGGGCCCCTAGTAAGGACACCTAATAAATATTCTTCACAGGTAAAAGAAAAGGAGAAAAACCCCTTTTCCATAGCTGCAACCTCCACCTAGCCCTTGAGCCTCCAACATTTAAAATCTAGGTTGCAAACAAATTCAATATTTGGGCGCAGACCCAAAAGCTTCCGCACAAGAGGAAAATCCATTGTTTCCAAGCTCTTCTCAATGATATAGTCAAGAATAGAAATAGAGTACTCACCAGAGCTGGGATTAGTAGAAAAACCAACCGGAGGTGAAGAACTCTTACCTTTAGGTCGAACACTAATGACATTAAACCACCAAGGTCCATCAAATAAAACATCATCATGTTTCTGACCACAAGATCAAGAACCATTAGCAAGAATCTTGGGCATGAAACTTGATGACAAGGCCCTAATGAAAAGATTAGAGGGGGGCCCCACTTGCACAACACAATAATCAACAGCCACAAAGACCAAAGAGTCTGTAACACCAACCAAGAAAAAAGACCCACCAACCCTTCCATTAGCTAGTTGAGCAACTAACACATCCACACCATCAACCATGCCATCAGTGTACCTACCGCCATTATTGCTATCCTGAGAACCAAGAATTCCCACTGAAAATTTTGAAAAAGAAGCATCACCTCCCGAAGAGAGCTCCATCCCTTATGTCATTTCACATGTTATGCATTATGATCACTTGTGTTTATTTATATGAGACGACTTTAATATATTTTTCTAGATACATTTTCATACATGTTTTAAATTCTAGTCTAGCTCTAGATATATCTAGCATTTCATGTGGAATTTAATATAGTTGATTAAATATGCTCACATACAAGTTATGTTCATTATGATGATTAAATGCACCCACATTATATATATTTTATCTACATTTATAAGTATACACTATAAATTCTTGTCTAGAATCAAATTTCATATATTTAGATGTCATTGTTGAATAAAGTTCAGATGTCTTAAAATGATTAAATTTCAAAGTTCAGTAAAATCACATGGTTAGGTGACAATTTAATACATTACTTATAGTTTATCATATTCATAATAAAGTAAGGGCCTAATTTTAACTATTTTCCAATTCTAGCAAATATTCATCACTAAACAATAATCTATACTTGACATATATATGCCACTTAATGCAAACTTATTAAAGTAGCCTTATGTTGATATTATGGATTAATTCAAGTATTTGATTAAGATATAAACATATAACATATTGATGTTTAATACAACTATGACGTGATGAAACATATGTGCATATAAACACAATTAGCTTGTTCAATTTTAGTTTGAGACCACAAATTGATATTTACATGTTATATGATGAAATATTTTTACAGTGAAAATCATGGTGGATTGACTTGATGGGAACCTTTAAAAATAATTAATGTAACTATGTGTTTTATGAGTCATTTAACTCTAATTCATGTGAGAAAAGAACAATTTAATAAAAGTTAGAAAATTGGATCTTAGAAATTCCTTACAATTTCAAGTGATGTCTACCATAGGGAAAATTATCTACTATATTAATTGTCATGAGTTGTTGAATGAATAAGTATTGGACACCAATTTCATCTAGTTGTGGGAGACCTGAAACAAAAATGATTAAATATAATTAGGAAATTACTTAAGGGGACGCCAAACCAAGAAATGCATCTAACACACCTTGTTATAACAACAAATCTTAAATTATTGAGACATCATGCCAAACCAAGAACAAAGGAACTATGGAAAGTCACTTGTGTCAATCATGAAGCAATACTAGATACTTTGAATGCAAGAGATGACCCTTTAGGCACACTTCAGTAGCAGATATATTTTTTTGTATGGGACAGGTATGATATTGTTCATCTTATTTTGATTCATGTTATTTCTATTTATATGTAGGTTCTTCTTTGACCTCATTTCTAATGAGTTATCTCACATTCTCTCAATTGCTAATTTTTTGAAGGTATTATTGTTTAACTTGTAGGTTGGGAGCTCTCATTCAACTTATTTCATTCATGGAGGTTTACTATTGGCCAACATTATTCATCTTCATTTCTTGGCAGTGATTTGTTTGTGTACACTTGTTCCAATCTCTTATTTTTGTTAAGTTTCTCCATTGTTTTATTAGTGTTAAAAAATTTGGTATTTTGGATTGTTCTCATTGTTTCATTGTTATTCTTATGTTGCATCTTGTTTATCATAACTTAACTTATTTCATTTTTCTAAAAATAATATTTTCAATGGAGTTTCCTATTCCTATTTTCAAATTTTTTTTATGATCACACTACCAAAATGTTGTCCTCTTTTTTGGAATGAAATATGAATCCTCTCATAAATTCAAAAAATATAACTCCTAAGTAGAGACTTTTAGTTATCGTTTGATCCATGTACTTTGCTAATATCGAAAGGGAAAGTTGCACACACCACAAAAGAGTCTTTTCTCATGACCATCCTTACACTTGACTATACATTCTTCATTATACTTTGGCACATTCAAATGAATTTAACACTATTCTTTCTCTTTTTTATACCTTTCATTCTTTTTACTTACCAAGACTCTTATTCACTATCTAATTATTATGGCATGCTTATTTAGAAAGATAGCATGCCTAGGTATTGACTGTAATATTTGACTCCCCAAAAAGAGAACCCCAGAATGATCATGTAACTTGGGCAATCAAAAAAGACCTTCCCTAGTATTTACTTTCCTACCTCGATGTGTCTACGCTACCTGTTTGTCAAAATAACTGAAAACTTAACAATTTTGTATTTTTTTCTCATGAAACTTTCAAGACTACCCCAAATTAGTGCACTCCAGAATCATGGGGGGAATTGGGCGAAAAAATGAGGTCTTTTGTAGCATTGGATTGCCCACCTTGATGTGTTGGTATACTTGGTTTCACTCCATGATGCAAAAAACAAAAAAAGCACTTCTTTCCATATTTACACTACTTTCCACTGACAATTTTTTGTAAAAATGCATTTGACACTAGAACACACAAATGGTATTGAGTTGAACCAAATTGAGAGAGGTTGGTTTGAAGGGATTTGATATCTACTTGTAGGTATACACAAATCATTTCTATGTGCCACGAGGTCCTAAAACAACTTCATCAAAGTTTGACAATTTTTGGCTTTTAGGGCTCTTAAGAGACTGCCCTAGAAAAAGCACCCTAGAATAATCAAGTGACTTGGGAAAAAAAAAAGAAACCTTCCCTAGTATTTACCTGCCTACCTCAATGTGTCCACATTGTCTCTAGGAAAATTCATCATTGGTGATTCACCCCCAACAATTCACTACCATCAATTCATCGCCATGATGTATTCATTGCGCATATAATTCACCACCAACAATTCATCATCATGGTATATTCACCACGTATACATTTTTCAATATTTAAGTGGCCAATAGAACCAAAAAAATAAAAAGTACATAGATTTTGATGAACGCATAAAAAACGTATTCGTGGTGAATATACCATGGTGATGAATTGTTGGCAGTGAATTTACTTGATTCCATCTATGTTGGCCATTCGTCAAAATTACTAAAAAATTTATATTTTTTGCATTTTTTGCTCTTAAGGCTCTTCAAAGACTACCCCAAAAAGAGCACCCTAGAATGATTGAGTGACTTGGGAAACAAAAAGATACATTCCCTATTATTTACCTTCCTACCTCGATGTTTCCATGCTACCCATTTGTCAAAAATATAGAAAACTTAACAATTTTGCATTTTTTGCTCTTATGATACTTTCAAGACTACCCCAAATTAGTGCACTCTAGAATCATGCAGGGACTTAGGCAAAAAAATGAGGCCTTCCATAGAATTGGGCTTCCCAACTTGATGTGTTGGTATACTTGGTTTCACTCCATGATGCACAAAGCAAAAAAAAAGCCTCTTTCCACATTTGCATTGCTTTCCATTGACAATTTTTACAAGAATTCATTTGACACTAGAACACACAAATAGTGTTGAGTTGAACCAAAGTGAGAGATGTTGGTTTGAAGGGATTCGATATTGACCTGTAGGTCTAGATAAATCATTCCTATGTGCCACAATCTCCTAGAACGACTTCCTCAAAGTTTGACATTTTTTTGACTTTTAGGGCTCTTAAGAGGCTACCTTAGAAAAAGCACCCTAGAATAATTGAGTGACTTGGGAAACAAAAAGAGACATTCCCTAGTATTTAATTTCCTACCTTGATGTTTGCACAGTACCCATTTGTCAAAATTACTAAATTTTTTACAATTTTGCATTTTTTTCTCTTAAGGCTCTTTAAGACAACCCGAAAAGAGCACCCTAGAATGATCAGGTGACTTGGGAAATGAAAAGAGACATTCCCTAGTATTTACATTCTTAAATCAATGCATCCACACTTCCCATTTCTCAAAAATACTAAAAACTTAACAATTTTTTCATTTTTTGCTCTTACGACACTTTTAGGACTACCCTGGATTAGTGCACTCTGAAATCATGGGGGACTTGGGTAGAAAAAGGAGGCCTTTCGTAGTGTTTAGTTGGCCCACCTTGATGTGTTGGTATAGTTGGTTTCGATCCATGATGCACAAAACAAAAAGAAATGCTTTTCCATTTTTGCATTGCTTTCCTCTAACAATTTTTGCAAGAATGCATTTGACACAAGAACACACAAATGGTGTTGAGTTGACCCAAAAAGAGAGAGGTTGGTTTGAAGGGATTTGATATCCACCTGTAGGTCTAGAAAAATCATTCCTACATGCCACAAGATCCCAGAATGACTTCATCAAAGTTTGGAAATTTTTGGCTTTTAGGGCTCTTCAAAGACTACCTCAAAAAGAGCACCCCAAAATAATCAGGTGACTTGGTCAATGAAAAGAGACCTTCCCTAGTATTTACCTACCTACCTCGATGTTTCCATGCTTCCCATTTGTCAAAACTACTAAAAATTTTACAATTTTTTCATTTTCTAATATTCATGTTTAATTTTAACCATTGTTGAGTCAAAAGTAGATTTGAATTTATGTTTCTTAACAATTCTTAACAAATGTAGGTCCTTTTAGTGGACAATAATTTTGCATCAAGAAGTGATTCAAAACAAAAGTTATAACATTTTTCTTCAACATTGAGGACACATTCAATGTAATTCATAAGGAGGTATCTTCTTCATATACTTTAATCTCTTGATTTATAATCTTGCATTTGATTTCAAAGAATGATCAGTTGACTTTTTTGTTCACATTATTTATAATCCATAATTTTGTAATATTTATATGCAAGCATGTTACTCAACACAAGCTTTGAGTAGGACATGAGGTTTGATGGCAATGCATCCAACATTGGAGTTCATGTTGCTTTCATTGTTCAATTACTTTTACACAATGTTTTTTCTATTTTTTAACAGCTTTTGTAATATTGCAATGTAGGTGTTAGTGAGAGTAGCAATGATTTGAGATGTGCATTACAGAGTGAGGATATCATGGGAACATACTAGTTGTGTATCTACGATAGCTTGATAGCAAGATGCATCGATGTATTTGTACATGAGGTCATAGATAAGATTATATGGTAAATTATCAGTTGTATTGATGATTATGATGGTTAAAAAATGATATAAGACGTATTTGTACATGAGGATATGAAAAGTATGCTATACAAGCATTATTGAATATATTAATGGTAGAATGCATGTTGCATTATGATGATTATGAAATTCATGTGTATGTTGAAAAATGTCACATGTATGTGTAATCACCATCAAGTCTGTCAAATGTATGCAATTAATGATGATTATGATGAAAAGATGCATAGACTAACAAATATTATGCGTGTACACCTACTTATGTATGTTCATGAATGTTATGTGTATATATTTTCACATCAAAATCACTCACACATTCCTACATTGGTTCATGTTGGCACCTACTTAATAGTCAAGCAATGGTGAAGATTTTGGACTTGTATTTTAGATTGCAACTCTCTCTCATCAACCCTTAGGACAACAACAATATTTTATTCATTTTCATGATCTTCTGACTTATTTTTCATATCTTTTACTTTAAGCTTTGGAGTAATTTCCCCCTCATCAACCCTTAGGATAGAAACATCCATTTCTTCGATAGAGTTTTCAATGTCTTCAATACTTTTATGTAGTTTTGCAACCACATTTTGATCAGCTTTGGGAGTGTCTTTTTTATTGCAGAATATAGATATTTATTTTAACAAGTTCCTTGAGTATAGTGGAGGAACTAGTAGTTTTCCTTCTATTTTAGTTCATGAGGTTCCTACATAACTAGTAGTCTTCATGAAAACCATAACCATCATCATAGGGATTATATTTTAAGTGTCTTCATTGAAGGTTTAGATTAATTTAATTTGGTATTAATGAGACATTTAGGCTTGATTTAATAGTTTAAGAATGGATTAAGGTTTGGGTTGGATTGATTAGGATAGGGAGATATGGACTAAGGTTATTGTGGACTACTTTTATAACATTATTTTGAATCTTTCTTGATGAAAATATGTGAATTGTTAATGAATTATAAATGAAGTATGATATGCTCTATTGCTAATTATTCATGTTCAATTGTGCCAAAATTTTCATTCCATGTCATTTATTTTGATGCACTAATTTTAAAAGGAAATTTTAAATTTCAAAATATCTATCATTGCTAAAGGGGAAATCTAACTTTATTGAAAGGATAAATACCAAAATAAAACTATACAAATTAAGGATGTTAACGAACCAAGGAATCAAAGGGTAAAGGATGTTGCAACTATAGAGACTAACGATAAAGGGATCAAATTTGATGAAGTTTCCCAAGGCAACCAAATTTAACAGTAGTATAACATGAGTGAAGATGATATGTAATTCATAAACTATTAAAGTGCAAGATTGCAAGAATTCAATAGATATAAAAATTTATACATCAGAGCTCAACCATTATAAAGTGACTATACATTCAAATTTTAAGTTTCAAAATAGGAAACCATGCACACAACAAACAAAGTATGTCGAATATCGATTTTTATATATAAAATTGTAAAGTAATTATGTATGTACATATACAAATTTGGCATATATTCCATCTCAAAACAATATTTATAAAATGTGGCATATGCCATCTCGTGGTCTCTATATATAATGTATATCTCAAATAGCTATGCCATGTTAAGAAAATCCTAATCTTGTAGTGGATCACCAAAATGTAACCTCTTCATGCAACCTAATGGATGAGAGGATGCCTGCACAAAAACAATGTGAACCACAAATTAGATTAATTAGCTCAATGGTAAATAACTTAGACTACTAAATATAAGCTTATCTACTATTTTTTTATAACTTTAAAAGTAACATCTAATCACTATACTAAACTATAAATAAAATTCAAATTCAATTCTTCATTACCTCAATAATTTTTTCATATATATATATACACTAGATATAAAAAACCATATACCCAAATCAATGATGCAATTGAGATTGATTGAGAAGAACTCATCATGGTAAAAGGTGTCACATCTGGAGTACACTGTAAAAGTAAAATGAGATCAAGATATAAATTAGTATGTATTTAATTAATCATGATTTAAATGATGTGTACAATAAAAAAGTTTTCCATGCACAAAAAATTATACCAATGTGTGTAGGCCAAATTCAATGGCCAAAAGAGTACCATGATGCACATCTCTAATCTCTTTCTCAGTCATCAATTGTAAAATCCCACTTAAATATACATTAGTAACATGTACTATTTGATATAATAATTATAAGTGAAATGCAGTATGAAATAAATTTAAGTTTTACCTTTACAAAATATTACTCTTGTTGCTCTTCATCTCTAATGGTGGACGGTGCTTCATCTATTCCTCCCTTGTACGTCTCCGCTAAATCTATAGTATGCAATACTACCTCATCTCCTCTAGGGGAGTCTAGGGGAGTCTCATCTTGCACCTCATCATGCAGCTCATACTCAGATCTATCTAGGGGAGTCTCATCCTTATCTCCCATAGGACCTAGACATATTTGGCTGCATGTACTAAACTGATGAGGCACACAAATATGTGTAGATGATGATGTTGCACCAACATCAACCAAAGGTAAAACTGTGAGGACTATGCAATCAAATGGGCAGCCAAAGAGTGTATGACCAAGAGACTCTGATGGGTTGCATTGACAACAATGTCTAGATGGGGTGTTGGAGGTGGGGGAGGAAGATGAGGAGGGGGAACATAGGGAAATTGCATCATACGCATTGCCCCAGTTCTATCTTAGGGAATTCCCATACCTACTCCCTAAAAATGCTTGAAATCAAAATAGTTGACATGTCTTCCTAAAAAAAGTTCCATGCATAATTTGTAGAGAAAATAAAGAGGGACATCAAGATTGTTGTCGGGTGGTCTATAAAACACCATCCACCAATGATCCCAAAAGCTTGCAGTTATGCATGCATGGGTGCACCATTTTATGGAAAATTTTGGTTTGTGTACATCAACATGTTGTCTAGTTTTTGGGTTCACAAAATATTAGGCTAAATCAGATTTAGATATTTCTAACTTTTTAATCTCATCATACCCCAAACCACTTTCATGTTCCAACCTCTTTGCATCTCTCCACTGTTGAAATGAAGAATGTTGCCTAGTGATGTCTTGAACATGACTAATTATGGCCTCTACATTACATGCATGATTGCAAATGTTGGTGGTTATGATATCTCTCAGCAATGTTTCTCAATTCAATAATATTTATTTCAATTAGATCCTAAATTGAAGGAGGATTTGGTGGAGAAGGGTTTGTTAAATCAATTTGTTCCATTTAAACCCTATTAAAAATTACAATTTTAAAATTAGCATAATTTTAAACTAATTGCTAAAATCTCTAAAAAATCCTAATGTATTTATTAAAAAACATATAAAACAATTAAAATAATCCAAAACAACAAGCATTTTAATATACCTTGTTTTTTGATAAAATTGGAGAAGTTGCAATAAAATTTTGGTTTGGAAGGAAAAAAATGAATATCTAATATATTGGATATCAGTTTTCTATCACTTTGCCCATGCTCAACCACAGTGAAAATGAGTTTTGCAACCTTATTTATTTATTTATACTTATTAAAAATGGATATCCATTTTGGGGAGTGTTTTTTTATTTTTTAAATATCTCATATATGTTCTATATTAATATTAATATATAATATAATATTATTATAATAAATAATATATATATATATATATATATTTAATATATATTAATATATCATATATAATATATAATATATATGATATAATATTATATTAATACATATTATATTATTAGATAATATATAAGAATATATTACTATTATATAATACTTTATTAATATATATTAATAATATATTATTATATGTGGGAGGTTGGGAGGGCGACTTTCCACATGCATTATTGGGGAAAGTCCGTTAAAAGAGTTGGGATGACACTCTGATTTTTTTCCTATCATTGGCACATGTTAGATTAGTTATTTCGTTTGACTTTATCATATTAAAGTTATCGATGGTTGCCGACATTGCTTTCCACAAACAAAGTTGTGGAAAGAACAGTCTCATGCATGTCGGAGGGAGTTGCTCTTTCACTATTTTGGTTTGGACTTAGCTAAAACTTTGTTAGGCTCGAGATCACAATTCTTGACATCATCAATGCTTATTTGGCTGCCACATCAAACTGTCCAATCAGCGGAGGTGGTGATGGTTAGGAAAAAGAAACACAACCATTATTTATCAACACCATTTATGCATTGGTCTTTTTAAATTATGGCAACGTACTATTAATCAAATTGGCAATGTTATGACAGATAAGCTAAGTATTTACAAGTCTTATCACATGTTTTCGGCTATCACATTTCAAGCATCCCAAGATCGTGGTGGAGGTATTTCAAAGATAACAGGTTGTTAATTTGTTGGGTCTGCACATACATGTACAAAATAATAATGTAAGAAAAGGATCCAGGTGTATCCCATAGCTTTAAATTGACTCAGGGTGGCACAGTCAACTAGTTTGTGGTGGTTTCTTTCTATTAAGGCCATTAGAGAATTGTAGGTGTTGCAAGGGTCTCCAATGGCTAAGCACTCAAAATTTATAGTTAAGATATTTGCAAAAACGCTAATGAGCATCAGAGCGGACACCTTGCATAAGGAAAGCTTAGGTGCGGAACAAACTCTCCTAATGTCAAAACCTCAGGGAAGAATGTAGAGATGACTTTAAATTTTCAATTACAGTCCAATTAAGATACTCATGAAAGAAATAACTGAAACAGAGAAATTAACATACACAGATGAACACCAAATTTACGTGGGAAAACCCTTACGGGAGAAAAAACCACCACAACAAGAAAAGCCTCTTTGTATTACAGTAAACAAAATTACATACAAAGTTCAGACTTAACTTTCTGATGTCAATTTATAGCAGCAGATTCAATGATCAACCTTGTACAGAACATCCCAGTTACAATTCTCTCTGAATTGAATTCACAAACACTGATCACACATCAAACTATTCATTGAACCGAACATCATCTTCGATTTCAGAGTCTATCCATGTTGTTCATGATCTATTGATCTTCCTCACAGGAACGGCCGCAACAGTCTAACCGCCAATGGTTCGCCTTCAGCTTCCTTTGATTGGTCAAACACATACCAAGTAGGATCTTCATATGGTCAAAAGTCGTTCAAGCAAAATTGCATGTCGGTGAGACACTAGTCGTGTCTCCCCGATGCTACAATGCTCCACTAGCGCTATCGGCATAACTTACAACTATCGACAAGAGGTCATAACGAGCTGCAAGAGTCATACCGATATCCAAGACCATCGCCCAGACTATCGCTATCAGCAAGATCGGCAAGACCTCTCATCGAAGTCCACAGCAGACTCATCGGCAAGATTATTGCATTCGCTATTAGTCATATAGAGCCCTTAAGTATTACCGATGTCAATACACCTGTCGGCGAGACCAACAGTCATCGGCAAGAGTTCATACCAAAAGCACCTGATAGTAGATATCACTCCAACCAGACTATCGGCAAGAGTCTCCCCTACACCCAGCACAAACACATCCATCGGCTAGACCAACAAGTCAGAACAAGGTCTTAGCGAGCCTCCATGTCACACTGAAGTGTCCTACCATCAACAAGACTTCAACAATTGCTATGACTTCCAATGAGCCTTCAGGTCACACTGAAGAGTTAAACCATCAGCGAGAGATCCTCAGTCACTAAGAGTCTCTGAAGGTCACACCTCTCCCCAATGCTACCTGTCGCCAGGAGTCTCACCGAAGACATCCGATAGGAACCAAACTAGTCGGCCAGAGATCTACCTAGCGGAGGGAGTTAGAAACTTCACAACGACAGGAAAGTCTCAGCAATAACTCCATTCGGTAAGATAGCAACAAGGTCTCGACGACCTGAGCATTCCACAAGGTTACACAGCTGCTAGTTGGCCAGACATAAAGAATGTCAAATCGACTTTGCTTTTTCAGATGTTTCACGTCAGTAAGTTTGAGACACATTTTCCAACAATCTCTCACTTGACGAAGATCTTACTGACACCTCCAGAGCACAACAAAACTACTGAGATTCATGGGTACTAAGGCCCATCGAATTGGCACACCACCTGAACTTGTCTGTGCTCACAGGCTTTGTCAATGCATCTACAACATTCTCCAGAGTATCCACTTTTTCTAAAGAGACCTTTCCATCCTCCACCATATCTCGTACAAAATGATACTGCACATCAATATGTTTCGTCCTGGCATGGAAAGTAGGATTCTTTGCCAAACAAATAGCACTCTGACTGTCACAGTAAATTGTAATTTTCCCTGCATCAAACCCCATGTTAGAACACAAACGTTTTAACCAGATTGCTTCCTTATAGGCATGTGTTGCTGCCATGTATTATGCCTCTGTAGTGGACAAAGCAACTACAGCCTGCCGCTTACTCATCCAACTCACTGCACCACCATTCATCATGAAAATATATCCATTGGTGGATCTTCTGCTGTCAATGTCCCCTGCCCAATTAGAATCCACATAGCCTCGAATGCTGAGAGTCCTTTGTGATTCAACCAAGTTGCCATGGTAACACAATGCATATTCAAAAGTGTCCTTCAAATATATGAATACTCTTTTCATAGCACCCCAATGTGTTCTTCCAGGATTAGCCATAAACCGACTAAGTACTCCCACTGCTTGGGCAATGTCTAGCCTTGTATGTACCATTGCATACATTAGACTACCAACCGCACTAACATAAGGCACACTGGTCATGTCCTCCATCTTAGTAGGAGATTTTGGACAGTCTTCAACAGATAGCTTTGTTCCCTGAAAAACTAGAACAACTAGCTGCTTGCAATCAATCATACAAAATCTCTCTAGAACAGTCTTAATATACTTACTCTGACTGAGCCAAAGTTTTCTACTATTCATGTCCCTGGTTATTTCCATTCCCAGAATATACCTTGCTGCACCAAGATCTTTCATTTCGAACTTTGCAGATAACTGAGATTTTAGATCGGAAATCATTAACTTACTATTGCCTATGAACAACATATCATCAACATAGAGAGCAATAATAAGAACTCAATCACTTTCAGCTTTGTAATACACACAATGATCAGATTTTGATCTTACAAATCCCAATGACAAAAAAAAAGTGTCAAACTTTTGGTACCACATTCTAGGAGACTGCTTTAATCCATACAAAGATTTTTTCAACTTGCAAACCAGTTTTTCTTTACCTTTCTCCACAAAGTGCTCAAGTTGGGACATATAAATCTCTTCTTCAAGGTCACCATGAAGGAATTTTGTCTTCACATCCATCTGTTCAACCTCTAAGTCATATGTTGCTGCAAGTGACAAAAGGAATCTGATAGATGTCAGCTTAGCAACAGGAGAAAAAAATTCTCCATAATCAATTCCCTCTGCCTGGGAATAACCCTTAGAACCAACCTCACCTTATACTTTTCTACACTGCCATCTAGACCTATTTTCTTTTTAAATACCCATTTGTAGCCAACAACTTTTATGCCTTCAAGCAAGGGCACCAAACTCCAAGTATCATTCTTTTCTAATGATGCCATTTCTTCATTCATGGCTTCCAACCAAGAGTTTGAATCAGACATTCTAAATGCCTCTTTCATAGTCCTAGGCTCATCAGTGCTAGAAATTAAAGCATAGGCACAAGTAGAATCTATCAAAGAAAACCCATACCTATCAGGTTGCTTTCTTTCATGAGTTGACCTCCTCACTTGTGAGGCTGAGGTTGTTCTTCTTCAGAACTCTCGAACTGCTTGAGCTCTCCTTAGTTTCAGGTACATTTTAAATTTTCAATTCCTCTTTATTTGGTGTTGGAGGAATTTCAACTGCATCCTTTTTGTTTTTTGATTTTGTCTTTGACTGCAGATCCAAGGTAGAAGGCTTCAGCTCATGAAAGATAACACTTCTTTGTATAGAACCTTCTCTGTATCAGGATTCCAAAGCTTGTATCCTTTTATGCCAGCACTATAACCAATAAAAATACATTTGACAGCCTTGTTTTCCAATTTAGATCTTTTCTCATTGGCACATGTGCATATGCCTCACAGCCAAAGACTCGGATGTGTCTCAGAGAGGGCTTCTTTCCAGACCATGCTTCCAAAGGTGTTTTCTCAACAAGAGCAGAATTAGGAGAACGGTTTATCAAGTAACATGCTGTAACAACTGCCTCAACCCAAAACTTCTCCTCCAAGCCAACACTTCTCAACATACTTCGTGCTCTTTCCATCACTATCATGTTGAACCTTTCTGCAACTCCATTTTGTTGCGGAGTGTAAGGTGTAGTTTTATGTCTTTTAATCCCATGATCTTTACAGTACCTCTCGAAATAATTAGAACAAAACTCACCGCCATTATCAGTCCTTAAACATTTTATTTTTCTTTCAGTCTAATTTTCTACAAGGTTTTTAAATTCCTTAAAACAACTGAACACTTCTGATTTACTTTTCAAAAAATAAACAAATGCTCTTCTTGAATAATCATCAATGAACGATACATAATATCTTGATTTAGACAGAGAAGGAACATTTACTGGACCAAAAACATCATAATGAATGTAATCAAGTAAACCCGAAGATTTGTGAGGACTGGAGTAAAATGAAACACGGTGTTGTTTACCATATATACAATGTTCACAAAATTTGAATTCAAGGTTACAATCATCAAGCCCTTCAACCAGGTTTTTATTCTTCAAGGTTTTTAAACCTTTTTCTCCAATATGGCCAAGCCTATGATGCCAGAGCATAGTCTTTTTTGCTGGAAGTTTAACTTCCATAGAGTTTACACTATCATGAAATTTTACCTTCTTTTCTCCATGAGTAGCTTTTTGTGACTTTACAGAGACACTATTGCATTGCACATCATGTGCATCCAACTTATACAAGGTACAAATACAAGCACCCCTTTCTAGCACCATAGAGCCTCTAGTCATCTTGCAACCATTTCCAAAGAACGTGATTTGCACTCCAATATCATTCAGCTTACTAACAAAAAGTAAATTTTGAGCCAGACCTGGTATATGCATTACATCATTGATTCCCTTCACTCTTCCATCAAGGAATTGAATTCTGACTCTTCCACGACCAACTATTTCCAAAGATGAATCACTTTCCAAATACACCCTTCCACCATTGTATTTTTCATACTTAGTGAACCAATCTCTATGAGATGTCATGTGGAAAGATGCTCCAAAATCAATCAGCCAGACATCATCGATGCCTGTGTAGCCAAGGCTGCAATGAAAGTGTCTGCATCACTCTGAGAAGAATCATTGTTAGAAGAAGTCTTCTTCTTCTTTTTCTCCTCTTTGCAATCCTTTCGGACATGACTAGTTTTCCTACAATTCCAACACTTCACCTTGGACTTCTTGCCAAGAGACTTTGATCTCCCTTTTGATTTTGATTTGGACTTCGTGTCCTTCTTCTTGCCTTTTTCTTTCGATCTGCCTCTAACAACAAGAGCCTCCTTCGCCATCTCAAAAGATTTCCTTCTCATCTCTTCTGATAACAAAGAAGCAACAACATCTTCCATCTTAAAAGTGGATGTCATACTCCCAATAGCCATCACTAGGTGATCCCAAGAATTTGGCAAAGAACATAATAACAACATACAACGATCTTCTTCATCAATCTTCACACCCACGAATGCTAACTGTGCAATCAACATGTTGAAAGCATTCAAATGATCAGCAACAGACCCTCCCTCCTGCATTTTCAAAGTGTACAGCTTCTTCCTCAAGAACAATTTATTCACCAAGGACTTGCCTTGATAAATAGCTGCCAGTCTTTTCTTCATGAACATTCAGAAGAACAGAGTCTGCTAAACAAAGTCTTATCATCTCCTTTGATTTTCTATCTGCAAGGTCCCAATCCTCTTGCTTCATGCCTGTAGGCTTCATTCCAGACACAACAAGCCACAAATCACGATCAACCAACAGATCTTCCATTTTGAGTTTCCACAACTCAAAATTATTGCCATTGAATTTCTCAATTTCAATCTTTCCTGATGTGCTTGCCATCTTAATCTGTAATTCGAATTACCAGACTTCTACAAGACTCCCACTGAAATAGAATTGACACAAAAAACCCAATGTACCCACAAGGATAACACAATTGGCCAGACTCTGATACCACTTGTAAGGAAAGCTTAGGTGTGGAACAAACTCTCATAACGTCAAAACCTCAGGGAAGAATGCAGAGGTGACTTTAAATTTTCAATTATAGTCCAATTAAGATACTCATGAAAGAAATAACTCAAACATAGAAATTAACATACACAGATGAACATCAGATTTACATGGGAAAACCCTTACGAGAGAAAAACCCACCACACCAAGAAAAGCCTCTTTGTATTACAGTAAACAAAATTACATACAAAGTTCAGACTTAACTTTCTGGTGTCAATTTACAGCAGCAGATTCAATGATCAACCTTGTACAGAACATCCCAGTTACAATTCTCTCTGAATTGAATTCACACACACTGATCACACATCGAACTATTCATCGAACCGAACATCATCTTCGATTTCAGAGTATATCCATGTCATTCATGATCTGTTGATCTTCCTCACAGGAATGGCCGCAACAGTCTAACTGCCAACGGTTATCCTTCAACTTCCTCTGATTGGTCGAACACATACCACGTAGGATCTTCAGACGGTCAAAAATCGTTCAAACATAATTGCATGTCGGTGAGACACTAGTTGTGTCTCCTCGATGCTACAATGCTCCACTGACGTTATCAGCATAACTTACAACTATCGGCAAGAGGTCATAATGAGCTGCAAGATTCATACCGATATCCAAGACCATCACCCAGACTATCACTATCGGCAAGATCGGTGAGACCTCTCACTGAAGTCCACAACAGACTCATCGGCAAGACTATCGCATTCGCTATGAGTCATATAGAGCCCTTAAGTCTTACCGATGTCAATACACCTGTCGACGAGACCAACAGTCATCGGCAAGAGTTCATACCAAAAGCATCTGACATTAGATATCACTCTAACCAGACTATCAGCAAAAGTCTCCCCTACACCCAGCATGAACACATCCATCAGCTAGTCCAACAAGTCGGAACAAGGTCTTAGCGAGCCTCCATGTCACACCAAAGTGTCCTACCATCGGTGAGACTTCAACAATCGCTATGACTTCCAATGAGCCTTCAGGTCACACTGAAGAGTTAAACCATCGATGAGAGATCCTCTGTCGTTAAGAGTCTTCAAAGGTCACACCTCTCCCCAATGCTACCTGTTGCCAGGAGTCTCACCGAAGACATCCGATAGGAACTAAACCAGTCGGCTAGAGATCTACCCGACAAAGGGAGTTAGAAACTTCACAGCGATAGGAAAGTCTCAGCGATAACTCCAGTCGGTAAGACATCAACAAGGTCTCGGTGACCTGAGCATTCCACAAGGTTACACAGCTGCTAGTCAGCCAGATAGAAAGAATGTCACACCGACTTTTCTTTTTCAGAGGTTTTATGTCAGTAAGTTTGAGACACATTTTCCAACACCTTGATCCAACTCGATAGTGCGGCGAGGCAGATGGCCTAAATCATGGGGAGGTTACAAACCAATAGTTGAAACACATCCTTCTCAACATCAACTATCTCACAATGGTTGTGGTAAAGATGATATTGGGGAAAGGGTTTATGGAGAACAACGAAACATATCACATTGACACCCAAATCATGTCAAGGTTTCTAGTGGCTTTGTTAGACATTCAAATGAAAAAATATGATGCGGAAGCTTTTCAAAGACAACCTATTGGTGGGTTTAGGGGAAATATTGTATGCTACAACTTCTGAGGTTGGAGCTCCCTGTTCGCACAACATGGACCTTTTGCAAGTTCTAGGAGAGGTGGTCAAATACTACCCATTTTTGTTGGACCTCAAAGGTATGGCGCTTGTAATGCACAAACAATTGGCTGCAGTCAGAGCTAACTACTTGAAGAAAGCACTGCAACTCACTCCCACATGTGGCTTTGACTGGGTTCAGGAATTCAGGTCCTTTGTTCAAGCTAATGAGTGTCTCTGATATGTTTGGTTTTAGTGGTCCACCTATAATCTATAATATTGTAATGTTGTTGGTATAGAAAGTTTAGATGGTTAGTCCTGGTCCTATTTCATAGTCCGGTGCCATGTTTCAGTTGGGCTTTTTGTAAAATTTTGGAAATATATTTGGTTGGGTGGTGGTTTAAGTTGGGTTTGGGCTCAAGCAAAAAATCTTTGCATTTAGAATATTTGCATTGCAAAAGGATGTAATCTTTTTATATTTAATACAAACCTAATCCTTACGTAGCAAAATAAAAATAAAAATATTATTATATAATATATAAAAACATATTATTACTATTTAATATATAATATTATATTATTATATAATATATAATAATAGGATAATATATTATTATTATAGAATATAGCATTATTATAATATATATATATTATAATATTTTTGTTTTGATCGGTAAAAGGTGATATTTTATTAATAAGAAAAGGAAATTACATTATAGTTTTTAAAGAGGAAACCACCCGAGCATTACAAAAAGAAATAAGTCATACAAAAAGCTCCCCAGAGCACCAGCAACCATTGAAACCATTTAAACCCTTACACCTGAAAGGGATAATTAACATCATCCGGGTTGTCCCCGCCCCCATGGCTCCACCCATTCTTCTATTTTTCTTGAAAGCCGTGGCCAACTACCAGCATCAAAAAACCCCAACGCAGCAAACCAAAAAACCACTTCAAACAACCCCAGGTACATGAAGACGTCATAAATTTTCACACTTTAAACGCCACCCGCATACACCAGTTTACAGCACATCCCAATCATCTTTCGCTCCATAGCTCCAAAGATCATCTTTTTAAAAAAAAAACCAAAAACCCTTAAAGCCTTTTCCTTAAACCACACTTCCAGAAAAATTCCCGCCCCGACGACATCTTCTTCTCAGACTTCGCTTCTTTCGTGGGAAATGACACAGCACCCTTGCATTCACCTGTCACCTGGCCACATCTGGATGATGAAGCTCTGTTTTCAGCTTCTCCCATGCCGCCGAGATTGTTTGTTTGTATAACTCTCTGTTCGTTCGCCGTCTCCACTGAACAAATGGAATCAACCCTTCTTCGGTGGCCTCGTCCATATCTTCTATACCTTCCGAGACATCAAAACCCACACCCAGCACCACCCATTCCATGAACGACTCCAATTTTCCTAGCAGCGCTCCATCAAAAAGCTTTAGCATTACCCATTTGGTTTCCTTAGCGTCCTCTCCCAGCTCCATTGCCCACGCAAAAACCATTGAAGCTATATCAGCATTAAGACGACCCCTGTGCGATGCTTCCATGAAGTACGGCCCTAAAACCCCCACCACCGCTTCCACTACCTCATTTCGCTGAACTTTTAACACCTGTTTCAAACGTTTCGTTGTGGGAGGTCCAAAAAAGCCTTTTTGTTGTAGTTTTGTAGAGAAACCCCACATTGCCTCCATCTATAATCAGCTCACACCCTGGACCACTGCAACACTTCTTGAAAAATATGTGTCCATAATTTCGATTTAGCTCCATTTAAAACCCAAACAACTTGCACATCAATATTTGGTACTTTCGCCGGTTGCAATACAACATTTAAATTGCAGTTAGTACAAAATGCATACCACTTGGTGGAGATTTATATGAACATCACAGTTGCCTTAAATGCCATAAGCCATTTCGTTCAACCCCGTTCTTCACCATCAAACTGCACCCGTCATCGTCCTTACATCCTTCAAAAGGACTGCCACATGGGGAAAGAACTTAAATTCTTTCTGTCCAAAAGATCACACTTCCCTAAACTCCACCCGTGATATCAAAGGCCGCCAGCTAAGCCATCCACATCAAAAGAAAGTCAAACATCCACATAAGCCTTTTATTTGGATATCGACACCACGCCACCCCAAAAAATCAATAAATAAAAAAATTCCTAAAATCCTCAATGGCCATCTTTTCAAATTCCTCAAAGGACACAGCCCACTTGGAAAGAATATTCGCCTCCCTATTCCCATCTCTTTTTATATGACTAACCACAAAGTTAACGAAGGTTTCTAGACCTTGTGCAATAGATTTGACATAGTTTTGAAGATGCCAAGCCTTCGTTTCCCCAATTTTGATGGCTTGAATGATAATTAAGGAGTCCCCTTCTAAATGCAATTTCCTAACTCCAAACTGTTTAGCCAGCTTTATCGCCAAAAGAGCTGCTTTAGCTTCCGCCAAATTATTCATTCCATCTTCAAGCTTTTTTGCTGCCAGAGCAATTGTATTACCAAGATGATCTCTAAGAATCACACCTGCACCAGACGGGCCAGGATTACCTTTGGCTGCCCCATCAAAATTTTATTTAATCCAACCATTCATAGGTTCTACCCATCTCACCATAGATTTAGCATCATTGCCAGATTTTAGTTTTACAGATCCCGGCCAGGATTTGATCTGGATTCCGGGCCATTCCCTTTGTATTCTCCTATCCTCCATAGAGAAAGGAATACACAAATTCTGTGGCATAGAAACTGCACTGCTCACAACCTCTTCAATACTATGCTCAATCCGCCATAGAATTCTTGGTAAAGATTCACTTTTCTCTACAAAAATTCTCCTATTTCTTTCTTTCCAAATCTCCCATATCACCAAAGAGGGTGTCACCACCCAGATACTAGACAAAAAGGAACCTTTCATCAAACAGGGCCAACTTTCAAAAACCTCATGCACCGTCCTTTGCATAGGGCCTTGCCACCCCAAGTTTTGTCGCACAAAATCCCAACACCTTGAAGCCATCTCACACTGTAATAACATGTGGTCAACCGATTCCTCAGCCCTATCACATATAACACATTTGGATGGGCCAGCAAAACCCAACCGTTTCCGCCTATCACCAGTCAGGATTCTACCCTTGATAGCTAACCAAGCGAAAGTTCCTGCTTTTGGAAGAACATGCTTATTCCAACATAAGTCTTTTGCCCAAAAGACCTCCCTCTCCAACGAGTCCAGAAGTTGGTAGCCAATTTTTACCGAATAAGAACCAGTGGAGGATCCACACCAGATCAATTTATCTTCATTCCCTGAGATAAAGACTTTCCTACCCTGCAACAACCTCTGCATGCACTGAATTTTCTCCTCTGAAAGTTCTTCTCCCACAACATCTTTCCACACCCATTCATTGCCTAAAGAACCTGGCTTTAAAGTCAAGTAATCATGAACCTTAGTTCCCCATTTTCGAGAGAAGTATTGTTTAAGAAATATCAGATCGGGCCCTTCACCAATGTTTGGAAAACCATCCCATGAATCCTCCCAGAAATTAGCTTTCGCACCGTTGCCAATTTGCCACAAAAGATGATTTAGGATCACAGGTCTACAAGACACAATAAAATTCCATATCGCAGACCCTTTAGGAGGGTTGCGAATTGTAAAAATTCTTTGCTCCTCATTTGAATCAAGATATTTAGCCTTTAAAATTTTAACCCACAAAAGCTCAGGATTAGCATATAAATTCCAGACTAATTTCGCACCAAGAGCTTCATTTAACAACTGCCAGTTCCTTAGACCAGCACCACCACTAACCTTCACTTTGCAAATTTTATCCCAAGCCAGTAGTGGAATTTTATCTTCATCACTAGCCCCATTCCAAAAAAAATTTCTCATACGCTGCCCTATAGAGTTTAGAATTTTCTTAGGGATTTTCAGGCACATCATAGAATAAATGGGAATGGCAGAAACCACTTATTTAAGCAGTAAAATTCTTCTAGCTAAGGTAAGCCATTTACTCTTGCATCCATCCATATGCTTCATACACGAATCCACAAGGTCCTTCCATAAACAAGTTTTATTCACCCCTCCAAACAAGGGAATACCTAAATATTTACTTGGGAGAGAACCAACCTTCATTGCAAGAATTCGACTAATATCAAGTTGACGTTGAATAGGGGTATTAAAAAAGAAAATTTCAGATTTTCGCCAATTGATGCATTGGCCTGAAGCCAAGCCATACATATCTAGCGTGTTCTTCATCACCCAGGCTTCTCTCAAAGAGGCATCCCCCATCAGAAAGGTGTCATCAGCAAACTACAAATGTGAAATAGCTTCAACCCCCTCTGCCACTTTAATACCTTTCCAGAGACCTTCACTACGTTTATGGGAAATCAACCTACCCAACACCTCAACCATAATAATAAAAAGAAAAGGTGACATTGGATCACCTTGCCTGATTCCCTTGCGAGAGTCAAAGAACCCTTGTGGACTGCCATTGACCAACACAGAAAACCACGGTGTGTTAATGCAGCTTTCCACCCACGCCCGCCATTCCACCCGAAAATCAAATTTCTCAAGCACTTTCAACAGAAAACCCCTATCAACCTCATCATAAGCTCTTGTTATATCCAACTTAACCAACATCTTCTCAATTTTTGCCATTCGAATTGAATGTATGACTTCATGCGCTACAATAATGCCTTCAAAGATTGACCGATTTGGAGAAAACCCACTCTATTCAATAGAAATAACAGATTTCAACACCAATTTTAACCTATTAGCAATGACTTTTGCAATAACTTTATAGATCGTGTTACATAAAGAGATGGGTCAAAAATCCTCAAAGGTATTAACCACAAAAAATTTCGGAATTAGAGCTATAAAGGCGTTATTTAGCTCCTTAAGAACCAAACCATTTTTCCTGGATTCTTCGACCACCTCCTTGATCTCATTACCAAAAAGGTCTCAGAACCTTTGAAAGAAAATTGCAGGGAAACCATCCGGTCCAAGGGCTTTGTCCCCACCTAAACCAAACAAAGCCTTCTTCACTTCCTTTAAAGAGACCTCTGCCATCAACATATTATTTTGTGTATCAGAAATACAACTTGGAATGACATCCAATAAATTAGAATTTGACCTTGAAACAACAACCTCAGAATTAAAACAATCTGAGAAGAACTTGACGGCCTCCAAATTAATTTGATCAGCATTGAACAGAGTTTCCCCCACACCATTTTTTATTGACCAAATTTTATTATTAGATCTGCGAACCTTAATAGAATTGTGGAAGAACTTGGAATTCCTATCACCATCCTTCAGCCATGTTTCCCTAGACTTCTGACGCCAGAAAATTTCCTCACGTGCTAGGATTTCAGAGTAATCTTTATTTAGCTTCTTCTCCAATTCAAAGTCCACATCACTCATCTCATTTTCTATGACCTTAGCATGTAAGTCACTTAAATGTTTTTCAATCAAAAGCTTCTCACTAAAAATGTTTTTGAAAGACTCCCGGTTCCAAGCTTTTAAACACTCTTTAACATATTGCAGCTTCTTGAAAAATATGAATGCTTTACAACCAGTCCAACTTGGAGCGTTCATCCACCAACCCTTAACCAACTCCTTGAAATTATCTTCCCTGAACCACATCGTTTCAAACTTAAAAGGGCACCTGTCTGGGGTAGCATCCTCTTGAATCCTCAAGCAAATTGGATAATGATCTGAACCAGATATGGGTAGAATCTCCGCTTCACACGTCCAATTCACAGAGGCCCAATCTCCAACCATGAAAAATCTATCTAATTTCTCTGCAATATTTAGAAAACCTCTCCTTCTATTAGTCCAAGTATATTCTCCTTTCTTAAAATGAACTTCACACAACCCATTGTTTAGAACAAAGTCACTGAAATCCTATTGACTCTAGCCAGCCCAACATACATCCCCAGATTTATCAGACGGCCGCAAAATAGCATTAAAATCACCACCCAGGAGGAACCTACTATCGCCATTTACACTTAAATGCATAGATATACCTTGTCATAACTCCTTCTGTGCAGAATTGTTAGGGCTGTAAATATTGAGAATAAAAAAACAATTTCTCAATTGAATAGACTCCACCTTTATCCATTGCTAGTTTTTTTCCTGTCTCACAACCCGAACATCAACCACAAAGGCATTCCAAAGAATGCCCAAACCACTCGAAGCACCTTCAGCCCCGACTAAGGTGCAATTCCAACTGGAAAAACACCTTGAGAAAAAAGCAACATCAGAATCTTTTACCTTTGTTTCCTGAAGCAAAAGTAAAGCTGGTCTCGTTTGATCAAGACACCTTTTGATCAAACATATCTTGTTAGAGGCATTGCAGCCCTTGACATTCCAAGATAAGATTTTCATGGCTATCGGGGGAAGGCATAGCCTTTCCCCGACCTTAATTTACTTTGACCCGCAGCATTACCTGCCAATTCCAACCTCATTCTGTTAGTTTTTGGACCTCTCCTCCTCTTCTCCCCTAACTTAACCTTGTTGTTTTGGGCTAGAGTTTGTTCTATGGTTCTCTTTTCAACAATATCAAGGTTGTCGTGCAACCCCAGAATATCTTCCTCCCCCCCATCCTCCTCTGAATCTGATTCCGACGTTGCGTCATCCAAATTTCCACCACTATCTCGGACTCCTTCAAAGGCATTATCTAAATTTCTTATAGGAGATATTGGGATATCCTTAAACACTTGATCGTCCAACTCATTACCATGACCCTCCATCATTGAAGCAACACCAACAAAACCAACAGAATCCTCTTGAACTTGTTTTGCCAAACCCAGAACTTCAATCGGTTGAACCCAACTGCACTGATTCACCAGAGCATCCTTAGAAGTGTTCACCTTATGCCTAGAATCTGGGACAATGGAGGTGCACTGAGTAATATTGGAAAAATCACGAACCTGGGAACACACATGCTCCGTAACTGTAAAATGTGGTGCATCTTCTTGCCTTGGAATAAAAACATTCTCACTTCTAATATCTTCCAGACCCATAGAAATCCCCATTGCCGGATCCATGGTAGAGCCATCCTTTGGTCCCAAAAATAGCTTAGTGGTGCTATCCACTGTAAGAATCTGAACAGGTAGTCCTTGGGAATGCCCTTTGTTAGCTCCCGCAAAAATGGCATCTATTTCTGCTTTCAAAAAACCCCCCCGGACCTCTTCCACCAATGATTTGGAAAATCCCCAAGAGCCTTCTGACACCCAAGGCAGATAATCAACATCTTCAGAAACCCTAACCTCTGAGAGGTTAATAATTTCCTTCGATAAGGATTTTTGAGCAAGATCTTTCCCTTTATCACTAAGAGAACACCCCTTGTTAGAAAAAACTTTTCCCACACAACTCAAGCATTCAAAAGGGTTAGCCACTACTTCTAACTTCTGACGCCAAATACCTTCCCCTGTGTGCAATTCTATAGTTTCTGGCAAAGTATGGATGCCCTGTCTCATTACACAAATCTTGGGGTAGATGCTGAAATCAGATCTATCCACCGCTTCCTCAAATTTCACAAAGCTCCCCAGCTTACTGCCGATCCTTCTCAAGGTTTCCAAATCCTAGTATTCGTGTGGTAGGTTTTTCAATTTTATCCATACCGGGATTTCTTCTAGAAAATTTTCATTAGGGTTAAAGTTCGGGGTCCAATCTTTAATAAGAAACCCTAAACCATCCATTTCAAACGGGCCACTATCAATAATCCAGTCTTTGTCTTGTGCTGATTTACAAATCACCAGATAAAAGCCATTCTCCAGAGTTTTCAGATCACATTCTTTCCCCCAAGTTTTATCACACCAGGCCCTTATTTTTGCAAAATCCGGCCATTTTCCCCCCCATTTCATGAAGAAAGCTTTTTCTTTTAAGAACCTAATAGTATCACTCCATTCACTATTCTCTAAGAGCAACGAAGTTAAAGTTGTTATAGAGATATTCGGTGATACCTAACTTGAACCAGCTTTGTCCGGTTGAGCCTTCGGTCTCCAGAACTTTCCTTCCACCCGTCTGAAGTCCACCTTTTCCGCTAGATGCCACGTCCTAAACTGCTCACCCTTCTTTGGGTGAAACCAATCTTTTCGGCCATCATTGGTTCGATTCCCTGCCCTAAAGCCCTTGTTCACCGGAGCCTGCCAAGCCTGATTCTTACCAGCCCAACTGGTATTCTGAGAATTCCAGTTCCAACGTTTATTGAAGGGCCATCGAGCCTGACTCCCTGCGTTGTAAGCCAAATCTCTGTGCTTCTGAAACCCTACTTGCTGCTGCCGCTCCGCCATTTCATTCCCACTTGTATTGTTGATCCATGCAATACTATATATATTATAATATTTAATATACATGGCGCTTGGTCTTAATAATTGAAAGGGTCTCAATAACAGATATCTGTTATTAACGGATATCCGCTTTTTAAAAAGTGGATATTCGTTAATAATAGATAACCATTTTGCTTTGGTGTTTACCATTGCAAATGTACTTTTTACCAACCCAAGTAAAAATTCAAACGTGAATTCCACGATTTTTGCTTCCTCATGTTGCATTTTTTCTGTAACATCGCCACCATTTGGCCCCCATGATCTTGCATAGAATTGTATCTCTTATGTGTTTGTGTAATTCAACTCTATATCTAGAGGTATCTATATATAGGCCCACATATCTATCGATTGTGATTGTGATTCATGTTATGTATGAACCACCCAAGTGTGAACCTCTGAGATATTTGAGTAGTGACAGTTAGTCATTGGATTGTACCAATAATTGATGTTTGGGCTACTGCTAGGGACTAGCTGACATTCACTTGGTTCACGAAGGTGAAGGTTGCTATGGGATACCATGGTTATGATATGCTAACAGTTGCATGGGTAAGGACCCATTTGTACAAGTAACGGTAATCTGGGGCTAATAGTTGTATCAAGGGGGTTCACTGGCTGTCACTGGGAGGGAACGAAAGTGACCGATACCAAGTGTTACCCAGGATGTGAATAAGATAGTTGGGAATATCACTAAGGTCATAAGGTGGTATATGTCGGGAGCTACTTCTTCTTGGGTGGAAAAAATTATTGTCGGTGGCCTATAGGTGATTGATTAAAGTCGAAATCCATCAGGCTATGGTAGGTCCATTACTTGTGGAAATCCTTGGGATGGAGGATGGACCCACGATGTAGTATGGGATGAATTGAACCCCCTTCCCAGTTGTCAAACTATATAATTGGCCTTGTTGGGTTGAGGATGAACCTACAGTGTAGTATGGGATGCATTGAATCCTCTTCCTAGTTGTTTGATGGTGCATAAGAATGGAGGAAATGATAGGACCCATGGTGTAGTGCACAATACATCAACATTCTTTTATATCTGGGATACATTATTGACATGTATTAGTCAACCAGTCACTATGTGTATGTGATGTGTTGGAGCTAATCATTGTGATACTTGTGATGTATGTATGAACTAAGCACCATTGTACTTGTGATGTGTTGGAGCTAGTCATTGTGTATTTATGATGTAAGTTGGAGCTAGCCACTAATGTAATTGTGATATGCTTATAAGCTAGTTATTGTTGTACTTGTGATGTGCAAATGAGATAGTCACCATTGTACTTGTAATGTACATAAGAGCTAATCACCATTGTACTTATGATCTCCGTATGATCTAGTTACTAGTGTACTTGTGATGTGTATGATCTAGTCAACTTGTGTATATGGAGGTATGCTCATGATAGTCATTGTGTATGATCTCTGGGATTATGGTATGATATGCCCCTTGTGAATATCATGAATGTTTGCACACTAATGTTTTGTATGGACCCAACCCAACACTTGATGGCAATGTTATTATCATTATATGATATTTGGACTAAGTCGATAACTTATGTTTAATTTATAGTCTTGGTTTAAATGTGAGATCAAATATTTCATGCAAGAGGAGAGAATGAACTCCCTATAATAGTTGTGGGGTGAACTATGAAGCCTCTGGTTCCCATGAAGGGATACATAGGTAGGATCACCATGAACCCTCGAGGTTTAGGTCTAGATCTAGGGATGACCCTAACTATAGGAGTTTAGCGCTTTTGAGTGTAAGCACATAAGTGGTGGCATTGATATGTTGTCATTATGGTGAATGAAGAAATTTTGAAATCAACACTTCAAATTTAGATGAAGGATGTTTGGTCAGTTAAGTTGGTAGTTGATGCTAATTGAATTTGAAAAAAAAAAATTGTAGTGCCTGAGGGGCAGATTTTACACCTAAAAAATGTGTTTTTTGTTCATGAGGGAAAATTGTTCGGGAAAATAGTCTCAAAAGAGGGTACTACAATTAATGTAGAATGGGTAAGTGCCATTTTATCTTATCTTCTTCTAATTTGTAGGAAAGGTCTTCAAATTTTATTAGGTATGATTCATTTATTAGGAGATTCATACCAAAAATTTCCTTTATGGCTAAGCCAATTTCCTCCATGCTTAAAAAAGATGTTGCATTCAACTAGTCTAAGAAAATTTGGAGGCTATAAAATAGGCTATTTCTCAATCTCCTACTCTAGCTAATCCTAACTATGATAAATGTTTCATTCTTTATGATTTTGGATGTGAAGGAAGTATATCAACTATCTTGTCTCAATAAAACAATGACCAAATGGAGTAGCTAGTAACATTTTTCTGTCAAGCACTCAAAGACTATGAACTCAATTATACTTTTGTTGAAAAAAGGTTTTTGTTGTTGTGAAAGTTCTTAAAAAATATAGGCATATTCTTTCAAACAAAAATATACAAATAATGGTTAATCATCCAAGTGTGGAGTTCTTGTTGAGTAGAGATGTAAGTAAAAAAGAGTTGGGTGGATTACTAAAGTCATGGAGTATGATGTCGACATCAAAATCACCAAGATTATTTGGGTTAAAGGGTTATGTTACAAATAGATGATACCAGGTCTTGAGTATGATAAAAGCACCATATATGCCCTACAAGAGGCTTACTAAGTTGAGATTGATACTCCAAATAGCTAGTATCATGATATGGTCGTTTTCTTACAAATAGGTGAATATCCACCTAGTTTAAGTTAATAAAAAAGAAGGTATTTCAGATTGGAGTCCATTCCTTTTATCCTTGTTGATAATTTATTGTTTAGAAAAGACATTTATGGATTTTTGTTGAGATGTATTGAGCAAGATCAAACTAACAAAGTGCTTGAAGTATCCCACAATAGTCTTTCTGGAGGTCATTTTTCACCAAAAACTAATGCTATTAAAATTATGAGAATTAGCTATTATTGGCCTAATTTATTTAGATATTCTCACAAATAGGTAAGAAGCTATAAATAGTGTGCTTATTTCACACAAAAAAAAGATTAGTTGCTCTTCCTCTTGACCCCCTTCAAACAAATCAACCTTTTGTTTGATGGGGTTTATACTTCATTGGTATGATAAATTCACCTTCTAGTGCTAGTCATTAGTGTATTTTGATAGCTACAAACTATTTTACAATATAGATTGAAGTAGTTACATTGAAGGATGCTACCAAGGCCTCAATTCTAGACTTCCTTGAGGGGATAGTTATGAGGTTTGGTGCTCTATTTATTATTATTTTTTACAATGTTAAGGCTTTTGTAGGCACTAAAATTAGTGAATGGGTAGTCAAGCATGGAGTTTACTTAAAACTCTTCAAATTATTACCTTTAGGGAAATGGTTGGCTGATTCCACAAACAAGAATCTCATAAGGATCATCAAGCAAATGATTTAATACAATCAAAAGACTTGGCATATGCTTAAATGGGCTAATATGGTTGCAATCCATGTAGTGAGCAATCCGATTGTGGCCATATGACTTAAGTGGAAGTTGATGAAAGACATATATGTGGCTGTGAATAGTGGTCTTTGATATATGCTACTTAGGCACATTGTAATGATCAATAAGTAAATGTGTGTATTGAATGACATAAATATTGACCTATCTTATTAAAAATCAAGACATGAATTAAAAAATGGAGGATTGTATCAAGCAAACATGCATATTCAAGAGTATGCTTTTAATATGCGTAGTTTTAATCTTATAAACTAGTTCTAAACATTGTTCAAATAAGAAAATTAAAACCTAGATAATGGATACAAACCCAAATAATCTGATCAATAAGCCTAATATACTTGAAGAAATTTAAGTACAAAATTCATTAATCAAAACCATAAATAATTGGAAGCAAGGTATTAATTAAAAAAAAGCAGCAAATGAAACCTTCTAATAAACCAAGCCGACTTATTTCAAAAAAGATGGATGTAACCATTTATTAAAAAAATAATTTAGTAATAACGGAGGGGAGTGATTACATAAGATAATTTACTATTGGCCCAAATGCACTTGCATGTGTTTAAACTTAAATGCAATTGGTGTAGATTCACTCAGATAGCTTGAAGTGCATCTACACAGTCCAGCACAGCAGTTATTTAAGCCTCTTGAAATTTCCGTGTAATTCATCACTTTGTCCCACTTTTAGAACACTGTTTTTCAAATAATAAAAAATTAGTGGTCTTCAAGTTCAAAGAACTGTGTCTTCATCTAAAGTTACTGGTTCAAATCTACACACAATATGATGGGCACCCTGTAGGTTGTAATTGTAAAAGTGCCAGGTTCCCTGTAAGTTCTAAAAGTACCAGAACCTCCTTTTTTAAGTAATAGTTTTTAGTCCTAAGTTTCTGGGCAATGAAGAGCAGAGCAGGACAATCAAATAATACTCACTAATACGAAAGTAACTAAGCAGAGTTCTGTAATATCGCCTATAGTTTATAAAGCTTTGAGCCATGAATGCCCCCTTTCATCTCAGAAATCTGCTCATTCTCATGGCAGCCTTACTGCTACTGTATTTTATCAAGAGTTGGATCCCTTTTCCCTTTCTGGTGTCTAATAAACTCGAATTGGATTGCTCTGAATATGGGTTCTGGTGTACCTTCAAAAACAGGATACAAGATGGTAGAACTGGGAGCAAAAATGATGGTTTTATGAACACAATAAAGCCCAATCATCAGCACACTAAAAAGGATCCTGAGAAAGCAGTTGCAAAACATCCTCTAGATCCTCTTACCATTCAGGAAATCAAAAAGGTCCAGAGCATTCTTAGGAAGTTCTCGATTTTCAAACATAACGAGTTTCCACTCCATTCTGTAGTCTTGGAAGAACCCCTAAAAGACGAAGTTCTTACTTGGAAAGTAGGGCAGAGCCTTCCTAGCAGGAAGGCCTCAGTAATTGCTTTCGTTGATGGATATTCCCATAAACTTATTATAGACCTAGAATTAGGCGAGATTGTAGCTAATGAAGTCAATCATAAAAGTGGGTATCCTACTGTGACAATCGAGGAGTTGAAACCAACCATGGGGGTGCTTCTGAAAGACAAGAAATTTGTAGAAATCATAACAAAGAGAGGGATCAATGTTAGTGACCTCCGATGCTCGAATCTTTCTCCAGGTTGGTTTGGTTTGGCTGAAGAAGGCAGGAGACTGGTGAAAAGCCAGTGTTATTCAACGGTAAGAACAGTGAACTTCGATATGAGGCCAATTGAGGGTCTCACAGTTCTGATCGATATGGATGCTAAAGAGGTGATCAAAATCATAGATGGTAAGAATGATATACCTTTGCCAAAAGCAGAGGGTACAGACTATAGGCTTTCTGCCCAAAAGTATCCTTTGATACCCCCTCTAAATCCTATCTCCATTGAGCAAGCCAAAGGTCCAAGCTTTAAAGTTGATGGTCATCAGGTCAAGTGGGGAAGTTGGGAATTCCATGTCAAGCCTGATCCTCGCGCTGGAGTTATAATATCAGGAGCCAAAGTTAAGGATCCTGATACAGGAAAAATGAGGAGGGTTTTATACAAGGGTTATATGTCTGAGTTGTTTGTACCTTACATGGATCCGAGTGATGGTTGGTACTATAGGACCTATATGGATGCAGGTGAATATGGACTTGGAGTTTATGCCATGTCTCTTGACCCCCTAAATGATTGTCCAAGGAATGCCTACTACATGGATGGGATCTTTGCTCATGCAGATGGCACACCTTATGTAAGGTCTAACATGATCTGCATATTTGAGAGGTATGCAGGGGATATTGGATGGCGCCACACAGAATGTCCAATCACAGACATGGAGGTAGCTTGACCATTTATCCCCAGACCAGTTTTGACTAGTAAATAAATCAATGCAAATACCCTATTTAAACTAGAAATGCTAATAGTTTCCTTCATTAAAGTGTAGCTTCATTCTTTGGTGCTTAGGAAGAGAAAGCATCAAAAAGAAGCTTGTGCTTTTGTTTGAATTGCCATTTTCTCTTGGATCTCTAATTTTGTAAAATCATTATGGTGCAGATTAGAGAGGTGAGACCAAAGGTGACCTTAGTAGCTCGTATGGTAGCAACTGTTGGGAACTATGATTATATTTTGGATTGGGAATTTCAGACAGATGGGCTAATCCGAGTCAAGGTAGGCCAGTTGGACGCCTTTTGAAAAAGAAGCAATTGGACTATTGTTAAAATAAATGAATAAAGTATGTGCTGTTAGTGGTGGCTGGTTTTAATCAAAGTTGTGTAGTATGAAACCCTTCTCATCGGAAACTAACTTGGAAGACAAGCCATATTATTTTGGATACAGGCGGAGCTAACAGGGATTTTGATGGTCAAGGGGACAAAGTACAAGAACATCAACCAGATCAGTTCCGAAATTGATGTCCATGGAACTTTGCTTGCTGAGAATACAATTGGTGTTATCCATGACCATTTTCTGACATTCTACTTGGACATGGATATTGATGGTACAGACAACTCCTTTGTTCAGGTCAAGATGGCCAAGCAGACGGTGAAGAATGGATCAACTCCACGACAAAGTTTCTGGACAGCAGAAAGACACATTGCCAAAACAGAGAAGGATGCTCAAATTAAGCTGAACCTCTATCATCCATCCGAGTTTCATATGATCAATCCATCCAGGAAAACAAAGATAGGAAATCCAGTAGGATACAAAATTGTCCCTGGGGGCACAGCTGCAAGCTTGCTTGATCACGATGATCCTCCTCAACTCCGAGGGTCCTTCACTAACAACCAGGTCTGTATCAGACTTTGAATTTCGTCTCTCATTTGTTTCTGAAATTCATGTTGATGATATATAAGGGCAAAACCAAAATCAGCACTGTAGTTGGTCATGTCTATTTTTTGTGCATTGTTTCCTTTGAAGGTCGTTTAGAATCAAAACTAAACATTCTCAGAATCTATCCCGCTTGATGGTGCTGTACAAATTTTCTTGAATTAGATATGGGTCACTCCATACAACCGTAGTGAGGAGTGGGCTGGTGGGCTGTATTCTTATCAAAGCCAAGGTGATGATACTCTGGCTGTGTGGTCTAACAGGTAGGTTTTGATCCCATGAAATTAATACGTTTTCAGCGACTTTTTCATGGACATAATCAGATGGATTAGTTTCTATAAATTGAAATGATATGAATTAGTTTCTATAAGTTGAACTTGTTCAAAGGTAAGTATCATTTTCTCCGGATTTCTAATAAGTTTTAGCCAACCAAATTCGTTCTGATTCAACTTACAATAAGGACTAAAGTTTGCAGATATGCCTGTATGAAGCTCTTATGAAACTTGCTATATGGTTTTGTGTTTCAGGGACCGCCCAATTGAGAAAAGGGACACTGTCCTCTGGTACACATTAGGCTTCCATCATCTTCCTTGCCAAGAGGACTACCCAGTCATGCCAACAGTCTCTTCTGGTTTTGACCTCAAGCCAACAAACTTCTTCGAAAGCAATCCTATTATGAGGACTGCACCCATGTCTGACAAGGACCTTCCAAGGTGTGCAGCGTCAGCTGCATGAACATTTTCACCTTTCCATCATGCTCTGAAAGTTGTATAGCAGTCAAATTTAAGTTCAAGTCTGTCAATGTGTACTCTGTTCTTCTTGGTAAGTTCCCCACAATAGAGTAGATTAAGTATTATGTGAATAGTGCATATTTCCAATGCCAGCCTAAAATAAGATCACGAATGGAGACTCCATTAAATCATTCTACTGCAATGGCAATAGACTAAATTCTGTATAATCCTTTTTAAAGTTGGGAAAGGAAGGTATTCTAAACTTATTTTTAGTTTTTCTCTCATAAAGAACACTTTAAACAATAAATGAATGCTCACACACCTTAAAAAAGTGACACATAATCTCCAATGTAGAATCCAAACTCCCCTAAAAGATAAGGAATCATGTTCATGTTGATTTGGCTTGGGAGGAAAAGGATAAGGTCAAAGGGGAGGTTCATCTTGACAAAAACAACACGAGTTTGAGGTTAAAGGGGGGACAGTTGAACAATCTAGAAGGCCTAAGGAGTCACTTGAAGAAAGGGAAGAAGGTGAAATTACTCTAAAGGAGCTAGTGGAAGAGATCAAGACTCCTATTCTAAGAAATAAAGGTACTATTCAAGGGAATGAAAGGAAGGACTAGTTGGAATCTATGGAACTGTTGGGATTTGGTAATTTTGTTTCTCAACCTAACCCTAAGTTGTTAAAGGAGGAGTCATCAGAAGAAGAATGAACCCAAGTTAATGGAAAACAAAAAAGGAAGAAAAAGGCGGATGTTGGAATGGAAAATAAGCAGGGAAGACCTTCACCTAGAGATACAAGGGCTCGAGATACATCAAGGGATTGCAATTAGAAAGCAAAAGACTCTAGATGGCCTTTCAGGGGCCAAAAATAAGAAGAAATAACTTGGAGGGTGTGGTTCTCCTGACTAGTAGCAGTCATCATGTTTCTAATGAAGATTTTGTCTTGGAATATTAGAGAGTTGAATAGCCCCTTCAAACATCATTTGCTAAAGACTTGTCTAATGGATACTAAAGTGGATATTTTGTTAATTCAAGAAACTAAGATGAAAGAAGTGACCTTTGATAAGATTGTAAAAAATGTTTGGCCTACTATGGATTACTCTGGTAGTCATGTTGATGGAGCTTCTAGAAGCATTGCTACTTTGTGGAATCCTACTAGATTTAAGGGGACTAAATGCTTTTCTTGGAAGAAAAATCTCATGGTTTCTATGGAAGATCTTATTACCTCTAAAAGATGGAACCTAATAAATATATATGCTCCTAATTCTCGTGGTGCTAGAGCTAGGTTGTGGGACTCTTTGGCTTCGTGGTTGTTGCTGGGGCAGAATGATTTTTGGATGCTTGGAGGGGATTTTAATTCTCCGTTGTTTCCTTTGAAAAAACTAGGGGGTCTAAATGATTTTAATGATAGTATGTCTGATCTAGCTAATTTCATTTACTCAACTACCTTAATTGATATTGATCTTGTGGGGTGTCAATTTACTTGGTCAAATAGAAGACAGGGTGATCATTTAATTCAAGTTAAGTTGGATAGGTTCATGATCTCTAGTAATTGGGATATTATGGCCAAACTTTCTTTATCGACTCTTCCGAGGTTGGGTTCTTATCACAATGCCCTTCTGCTTTCTTGGGAAAACTTTGTTAGTAAAGGTCCTTTCCCTTTTAGATATGAAATTATGTGGAATTTTCACCCTAAGTTTCAAGGCTTAATTGAAAATTGGTGGAACTCCCCTTGCAATGGTATTCCTATGTACTGTTTAACTCAAAAGTTAAAAATGATAAAAGAAAAGGTTAAAGGATGGAATAAAATCTGTTATGGCAATATATTCCATAGAAAGAAGACCATCTCTACTAGACTTAAAGAAGTTCAAGACATAATGGAAGGAGGTGGTAATGATTTTCAAATCTACCAAGAGGAAAGGGATCTACGTTTGCAATGGCCGAAAATAAATAAAGAGAGGAAGTTCTCTAGAAACAAAAATCTAGAGTGTAGTGGTTAATGGAAGGAGATAGAAACACTAAGTTTTTTCATCAATCCACTATGAAGCAAAAAGGTAGAAATAGAATAAGAAGCTTAATGAAAGATGAAACTATTCTAACGAAGGATAAAGAGATTGTTGAGGTTGTTGTTTCCTTCTCTATTTTTCAAAACAATAGCTGCTTACAACCTCTTGGGAAGGAGGAGTTGCTTGATGTGATTCTAGAGGTTATCACTGATCAGGATCTCAAAGACTTGTTGAAATATGTTTCTCTCCAAGAAGTAAAAAATGTTTTTTTTTTTCCCTTGGAGCTTATAAAGCTCTTAGGCCAGATGGTTTTCCTTTGGCTTTTTTTCAAGATTTTTGGGATCTTGTGTCTGTTGATCTCCTCAATGTTGCTAGAGATTTCTTTCATTATGGGTGGCTGTTAAAAAATATCAACTCTACTTTTATAGCTCTTATCTTTAAAAAACAAAATGCTTCCACTATGTAGGACTTCCGCCCCATAAGCTTATGCAATACAATGTATAAGATCTTCTCTAAGCTTATAGTTAATAGGTTGAAAGATGTTCTTAACAAAATGATAGCTGAAAATAAAAAAGGATTTGTTAAAGGGAGACACATTTTGGATGTTTTTCTAACTACCCATGAAATTATTCACTCTATGGAGTCAAGTAAAAGACCAAGGATGGTTCTAATACCGAATATTTTGAAAGCTTATGATGGGGTTTCTTGGCCATTTCTTTTTGCTATTTTGCAAAAAATTGGGTTTAAAGGGAAGTTTCTCAAGTTGATTATTGCTTGTATTACTACCCCTAACTATTTTTTTCTTGGTTAATGGTGTTCCTAGGGGCTTCTTTTCTTGTGGTAGAGGTTTAAGATAGGGTGATCCTCTTTTTCCTTATCTCTTTATCATTGTGGCTGAAGTCCTTGGGAGAAATATTCAAAAACCATTGAATTAGAGGGTTATTAAGGGGATCAAAGCTGCTTCTTTGCTTCCTCTTGGGTCTCACCAATAGTTTGTCAATAATACTATCATTTTTGGTGTTGTGTCTGTTATAGAAGCTCAAAATTGAAAGACTATTTTGGAAGATTATACTAGGTGTCTAGCCAATTTATAAATTGTACTAAAAGTAATATTTCTTTCTTTAATACTGATCGATTGATTAAAGATAGGGTTATGAGAATTTATGGGGTGTCAATCTATTGCTCTTTCGACTACCTATCTTGGTCTTCCTTTAATTGCTAAGAACCCAAGCAATGCCTACTAGAATCAAATTATTGAGGGATTCTAAAAGAATTTGATGGGGTGGAAAGACAAAACTATAAGTCAAGCTATTAAGTTATAGTTATTAAAGGCCTCTTTACAAAATATTCTTGTTTACTACCTTTCCCTGTACTTAAAATCCATGCTTTTACATCTGAGAAAATTGACCAGATCCAAAGAAAGTTTCTCTAGACAAGGACTGAATAGCATTCTTAGATTTCTCTTATTGGTTGGGTTTAAGTGTGTGTTCCTAAACAGTACGGGGCTCTGGGATTAAGAAAGTTAAAGCTTTTTAATAATGCCCTCCTTTCTAAAATTGGGTGGCAACTCCTTTGAGGAGACAAAGATTGGGTTAAAATTCTAAAAGCTAAATATCTTGATAATGAGGATTAGGGGTGCTTCCTCTGTGCTAATGACCTTCCTAATGGTTCGGTTATTTGGAATAATATCCAGAGAATTTGAAATATATTAAAGCAGGGGGAGAAGAAGAGTGAGAAATGATAGGAAAACAAATTTCTCAGATGATGTCTAGATCAATGGCCTACCTTTATCCAGTATTAGTGGCTTCAATTACATAAAACAAAGATTGCTAAGATCCTATGGTATCCAACTTCATGACTACATCATGTGGGATGAGGATAGGCCTAATTGGAAAAACTTTTGAGAACAACTCTATAGGGGAAGGCAACTAAGAAGTGGAACACAACACAACTATGAGATGGCCATCCAAAACCTATATCAGTGTATTGGAGACTGCCTATTTTTTTCAAGAATAAGGAGGTTGAATGGTTGTGGTCTTTTCACTCTCTGGATAATATTTCAATTAAGTCTACCTATTCTTTATTGGAAAGGCCTCTTATTGCTCATACTAATTTAGATTGGAGAAAAATATGGAATCCTAAACTTATACCCAAGGTTAATTATTTTTGGTGGATAGCTATTCACAAAAAAAATTTGACAATTGATAATCTTAATAGAAGAGACTTTTGTTTTGTGAATAGATGCAGCCTTTGTTTGAATAACTTGGAAGATATTGATCACCTATTTTTCCATTGCTTTTATTCTAATGAAGTCTAGTCCCAGGTTCTTTCAGGTTACTTCAGATTGATTGGGTTTTTCCAAATACTCTTAAGTAGTTTATCTAAAACTAGTTAAGTTTCCCCTTCTCCCACAATATTATAATAGATCTTTGGAGATAGATCGCCCCTTTTGTTGTTTAGGGTTTATGGAAAGAACGTAATAACAAAAAATTTAGAGATAAAAAGAGAAACAACATCGATGTTTTTCTGGCCATAAAACAACAAATTCATGAGAATATAAATGTTGGCATCTATGGTTATTCTAAACACATGCTTTCCTATAAGGAGCTTAGGATAAAAAAAATTGGTGAATAGAACAAGACTTGACAAAAACTAATTAGAAGCCAAATTCATAAGGAGTAACACTTCTTGGCTATTCCTTGACTTTGGATGGGTCAAGTGCAACTTTGATGGTTGATCTAAAGGGAACCCAGGGTTGGTTGACACTAGGGGAGTGATAAGGGATCATCAAGGGTGGATGATTGAAGGATATGCTAAAAACCTCGATATTACTACTAACAATTTTGTTGAAGCAATGGCTACTTGGTGGGGAATCAAAAGAATGAAAGAATTGGGGTTTCCTAGAGTGGTTGTTGAAGGAGATTCTATATTGACAATTGACATTCTTAGTGGGAAGGTGGCTAGGCCATGGGAGATTTGTGATATTATGGAGGATTACAAATTGATCTTAAGGAGCTTTCTTAAGTCCAAGATTCAACATACCTATAGAGAAGGCAACTGTGTAGCAAATGTTGCGGCTAATGAAGCTTTGAACTATCAACATTGGGCTTGCTGGAATTCAAATAATATTCTGATTCATATTAAAGATATCCTTTTAAAAGAAAGTAATGGAGATAATTTTAATTATGATATTAATGGGGGAGGAGTTATGTGATCTTTATTTTCATTATTCAAGGTTGAATGTGATAATAATGATGTGGATTATTATGTATTTAAACAATCTTCAACACGATATGAGCACATTTTTAAAGGTTGGTGGGGAAATTATTTTTTTTAGAAAAAGGTTCATTTTAATTTTCATCCTTCACATGTTGGAGGTGTCTTATACTATAGGGTGTTCATCCTCTCCTATGTGTGGATTGATAGCTCCTTATGCCTCCTCATCAAGGCTTTTCATTTTAATAATATTTTCGTGAGTCATATTGATATGGTTAATCTTAGAGACCAAGATTACTCAAAAATTTCATTCTTTTTAATTATTGTGCATGCGTATAAAAAAATTTTTTTAGTAATGTATGGGGCAAGTTATTCTAGCTTGCTCACTAAAGATATTGCTATTTCTATCATTTTGAATGAGGGTGGTAAGGGATCTAGAGAAGATTTATTGGAGCTTTAAACGAGTTGCATTTTTTAGGAGGATATAATGGGAGGCCCTAGGAAGTGATCAAATCTGGTTAATTGTGAATCTCTCCAACAAAATGTGGAGCTTCAGGCACTATTTGATAGGGTTGGATTTACCTCTTTCTTTCAAGCGATTGCAGGGCTATAATGATTCCCTTACTTCTAAGTTCACCAACTCTTGGTTCAATGATGAGGTGAAGGTAAACAATCTGCATTTTATTGTGTCTCCTTAGTTGATTGCGGATGCTACTAGGCTGAAATGTGAGGGTAAGAAGGTTGTGAAGAAGAGCTCAGGGAATTGCTAGGACTTTGTTGACAATTTTTTTGAAAAAGATGAGAAGCCGAAACAATTCCAAAATGGGTATGCAAGACTAAAACTCCCTCATTTGTATGCTCTTGTAAGTCTTCACATTATGAGATATTTCACCTTAGAAGGCCGTTCTATGACTATACATGGGTACCACTTCCCTCTTTTGAACCATGTTAGACACAATGAGAAGGTTAATCTCTTGTTCTTTCTATTCTCCTCCCTTCAACATAACATAGAGAAAGATGCATCTCCCCCTTTACATCAAGGTTTTATTAGGGACCTCTACAAATATGTGTTGGCTACCACCTCACCTAAAAATCTATCTGAGAACCCTCCTCCCTTGACTAGCTTTTTTAGAATAGAGTTTGTTGACAATCAATCTCCGGGTAGGGTTTCTAAGTCGACCAAGAACAATAATTACCCTTTTGCACCCCTGAACTTGATAATAATGATCTTTTGAAAATTCCCCAAAGAAATGCAATACCTCCCGCTCTTACCCCTAGTTCATCAAAGTAGAGAAAGGCCTGACTATTAGCATTCTAGATGATCAAGATGTTGTTCCAAAGAGTGAAAACTTGAAGAATGAGACAAGTGGCAATGTTTAGTCGGGGGCAGAAGGTCTTTTTGTCTCACAAAGGATCCATTAAGGATAAAGGTGAAGATAAAAAGGGAAAAATGATGGTTGAAGAAGATGATAATGGGTCCTCCAAGGAAGAGTTTGTTCCAAATAGCTTAGGTGAGAGTGTGGAGTTGCATAATGAAGAGGTTAGTGATGCAGATATGGAGGAGGAAGAGCTTTAGGAGGAAGATAATAACTTTGACATAGATGATGGTGATGTTGACAGAGAAGAGAGGGAGTTGGAGGTGGACGAGGACAAGAATGTGAATTTTAAGGTTCAAAAAGATAATGATATAATGTTGCAAGACTCTCAACTACCAGATAATTTTCTTGAAAATTATCTTAAAGGGCTTATTTCTTAGGTGGAAGATCTCAATGCTCACATGCCCCATGTGGAATCAAAACTTGAAGGGAATAGCAATAATAAAAAGTTAAAAGATATGGAGAATGCTATAAAGAATCTTAGTGTTTCCATTGATGGTATTATGAAAAAAGTTTTTATTGGAATAATGTTTGGTTAGGGTAAGATTAGGAAACCACAAAAGAAAAAAGGAAATTCTTTTAGGAAGAAGGAAGCAACTAAGAAGGAGAACAATAGGAATAATGATTGTTGGATGGAGTTTGTGGCTGTGATCTAGGAGAACTAGAGTCTTATCAAGGATTCTTAATGTTTCTGCTTTTATTCTTGTTTCAATTTTTATTTCTATGACTTTGGCCTATGTGCTTGTTTAATTATGACTACAAGATTAGTAGTATTATTGATAGACTGATTTATCTTAATGCTTTTTGTATGGCTACTACTTATGTTTGGACTAGTTATACTTTCAGTATGTTGAGTTTAGATCTTATGTTTTTTATTTAGTAGGGATGATGTGGTCTCTTCTCAACCAATTTCTTATGATCATTTTTGTGTTTGTTGCTGGTGCTTCGTTGGTGGCCTATCTGGCCTAGCTTCTTTGTATGGGATCAAGGCTCTTTTCCCTGCCATCTTAATATAAAACATGTTTCATTTTCAATGTGGATTAATCTACACAAACTTTGTTGGACTACATAATTAATAATGTAGGAAAATGAAGAAATAAGAAGGGAAAACATCTTTGCAATATGAAAATAGTAACTTTAAAATGGAAAAAAATAAAAAAAATATTTTAAAAATGATCTAGGATTATTCATTAGTTAAGAAATTAATATATAATTAATTTAGAGTAACATTAAAATATGTAAGTAAAAAATGATAAAGAAGGAAAGAGGTGTTTAATTCTCTATACAATTAGTGAATGATCTATTGTAGTGTGCATTATGTAATCCAACTCAAATTTTTATTATTTGATTTGTGATTATTAGGCATTGTCAAACTTAAAATGAGCCTTTTGTTTTATTTTAGTATAATCTTGCACCTACAACCTTGAAGTGTGCATTTTGAGTGTTTAGATTCTTGTTTTCTCTAGATATTTGTAAATGATGGTGCTTAAAGAATCATTAGAACTTCTTGTGTTAAGAAAGGGAAGTTAACTAGCTTTCCACCTTGCACCTTTGACAATCCCTTTGATCGATTAAATAATTTGAAATGGTTTGAAGACATTATAAGTGTCTAAATATTAATAAATGCACATTTAAAGGGAAATAATGAGATGGTAGCCTAGTGCACAACTCTATATGGTGAAAAACCTCTATCTGCAAACTAATCTTGAAGAGATGGAAGTATTTAGGGTGTCTCTTGAAATCTTATCCATTGTAACTTCTTACTTGTTTGACTATTTTCCAAGTGTTTGTCCCTTCTCATTTTGTGTTTGTTAATTTTTCTTTCAAAGTTATGTGTTTGCCCCTTTTTTATAGGTTCACCACATTAAGCAATTGTTTTCCATGGAAAATAAATTATTGGTGGAAGGGGTGAACAAGCTATTTATTTTTTCTTTTCTATTTCCTTCCATTGCAACTTTCTTATCTTTCTTTTAGTATTTTCACTTTTTTCTTTGATAGATGATAACACCCAACAAGCCTAGAACTATCTTTCTCTATCCTAGATGTCTATAGGTAGGGAATATTTGACTTTTCTTAGGATATCATTCTTCCATTCCAATTTTTGATTTCTTTTTGTTATCCCCAATTTTTTATTTCTTACTTTTGAAAGAGATACAAATATTTTTTGAGAGATTTTTTACCATATACTCATCAATCCAGCGCACATACAAGTCTTGAAAAGAGGCAAGTGTTGAATTTCATGAGCACACTATGATTCTAAGTATCTATCAAAACATTTACAACCTATAGGCTAATTTAAAAATCTACAATAAATATTTTTTATATACAAGTGAGCTTCAAAACCTCAATTAAAATAGTCACAAACATGGACTCTCTTTTATTTTTATTTTTTCTTGAATTTTCAACCTATTTGTTATCTCTAATCACTAAGGGAGAATCCACATGAAGAAAGAAAAATACAGAAAGGTGGTTCCTCGAGGAGTCCATCATTGTAGCACCATCTTCTCATGCCTCATGTTTTCAATATCTATATATGAGAATTCTACATCCCATTTATAACTTATTTAGATGTATATAATTAATGAGTAGAATAGTTGATTAGATCGGTTTAGTTATCTAATTTTTCTAACTCTTTTGATTTAGGATATACTAATGTTAGTTTGGTAGATTAGATTTAAATTTTAGTTTTCTCTTTGCATAGTTATTATCAAGATAATAACATTGTTCTTCATATAATCCCGCAAACAACAAAAAACACATTCACTAGTTACTTAAAATAAATCAAAATAATAATAAAATCAGCATTCAATATTTGCGTGGATAAACAAATAATCTATTTAATAAAAAATAGTCATTCAAAGCAACAACTCCTATTCTAAACAAATAATCAATATTTGAATTTGAAAGGAAAAATAAACTAATCTAGTATGACTAGATTGCATGTACACTCATTTTATTTTTTTATTTTTTAAGAACATTGCAATTAATTATTAAAGAGGAAAAAATCCATTTCTTGTCAACTTTTGTATTTGTATTTCCATGAAATAGTTTCTTGCATGAACATTTGAATAAAAAAATGGCACTAGAAAAAGAAGCAATCACTTATTTTTATTTTATGAACATAATTTTAGCATCATACATGTAAAAGAAACAAAAATATCAAAAAAGTGCAAAATCACAAAAAAAGAAGAAGAAGCAATTAGTCATTCAAAAACATAAAAAATAAATAAATCAAAACACCAAAAAGCTAAAAAGTATAGAAAAATAAACAAGCACAACATTTAGGCCTTGTCAAATTCAAGCCAAGGAGCTCTTAAGCTCAATCTAAAATGAAAAAAAAATCCAAAGAAAATTTGGCTTGGTTGAATAAAAATCAACAACTTGAAAACAAAATTATGTTTTTACACACACTTAAATAATCTAAGAGATTCATTCATTCATTCATAATTCTCAAGCCTATATGTGTCCAAGATTGAGAATGAATTGGATTGAGGATACTAACCAAGAAGATAAATCTAGGATGGTCATTGAAGTGGAAATTTAAGAAGCCCTTCTAAATGTGGCAGTTATATGTGTAAACATTATTCTTGAAATCCTCATCAATAGATTTACACACCATATGCATTGAATTCATTGTACTTAATGTGACTACCATACCTCAACTTAGCCATACTACCATCCATAGGGAACTTTTCCCTCATGAAGAGAACAACCCTATGATAGTGGTTGAACACAAATACATATCATGTCTACTCGCATGGAACTTATTTGATGAGAAGAGAGTGGTCCTATAGATAATTTTCTGGTCTATTTTCTTTTTCCACATGAATAGGAGTTTTTCAACAAATTAATCAAATGTGAGAAATGTATGTGTGCATTCCTATTTGTGATTCACACATAATAGTGGTGAGTCATATTTGAAGTGTACATACATGCCAAGATAAATGCAATTGATCATGTCTATCTTTATGATGCAATACCCTAGATGATGATCAAGTGTTATGAGAACAAATTAGTGAATCAATAAGAAATAATGGATGTCTTAAACAAACTAGGGTTTTTCCCTTTATACAATACCCTAATATAAAAATTTGAATATCATATGCTTGAGTTAGTGAGTAACAATTAATTAGTGACCATTTGGCTTGGGACCATGATTCATATTGGATTTTAAAGCTTTGGGATCAAGGTTACATCTCGTACCATGAACTAGGTTTGATGTTCTCTCAACATGGACTAAGACTAGAAACAATAAATTAGAGGATTGGGCCTATGTCATTAGGGGAAAAATATTTAGCATTAGATAAGATGTAGGTTGTTAACAAATTTTGGAAGTAAAGAAAAAGGATCAAAGTGAGTCTCAAATGAGTGGGAAATTACATTTTTCCCCAAATTTGTTTTGCATGTGAACTCTTGTGATTCTTGCATGTTAAAGTAAACAAGTAGTCATCATTAAAGCAAATAAAAAATGACATTAAAATAATATGAATATAGAGGATGATCCACATGTGCTTGATATAATGATAGTTCCATATTTAGACTAGTATTTGATAAAAATATAAAATAGGTATGAGAAAGAATTAGCAATACTATCAGTAATGTGTAAATGTAAAAATATGTGTAATGTTGAAATTAAATCAATTTAACTTGAAAAGAGAGATAAGTAAATTTGACTTGAAAAGAGAGATAAGGTGAGAGAGATAATGGCATAGGATTTTGAAAAAACACTTTCACTATGAATGGATGAGGTTTAGGATTGTGAGTGGATTGTTATATTTAAAAGTGCCCTTAATGATAAAAAATGGTGTAGAGAAAGGGGTATTTTTCAAAGGGCATCAAATCTTACATGGGATATTCATGGTAGAAAAAGTTATCCACTTTATGGATTCATCCAAAGAAAAAGCCATGTTCGTTAAACTTGATATGTCTAAAGCCTATGGTAGAGTCACACGATCATTCCTTTGGCACATATTATTGGCTTTTGGTTATTTCTCTAAGTAGTTTGTGTGGGTTATGAGTTGTGTAATCTCATCTTCATTCTCTATTTTGATTAATGACATTTATTCAAACCTTTTTGTAGCTTCTTAAGGACTCAAACAAGGGGATCCTCTAATTTTTTTAGGTTCTTGGTAGATTGTTAAAGATTCATAAAAATAATGGTCTTATTCAAGGTTGGTAGTGGGCCTAGAATATGAAGTCTCAAACCCACATTTAGTTTGAAGATAACATTACTCTAATGGTCCTAGTTAAAATTGGGTAGGCTTCCAACTTTAAAAATGTCCTTGAAATATACTTACATAATTCTAGTTAACAAATGAATGACGATAAATCAAGTATTTTTTCTCAACACACTTGAGCCTATTCAACATATAATTGCTAATATTATTCATTTTTAGATAAGATATAATGGATTACTTAGGAATCTTAAATAGGTTTCATTGGAGGAATATTTTGGATAGATTTAGGTTAAGGGGTAACCATTGGAAATTTTGTTGGTTGTCCTTTGTAGCAAGGTTGTCACATCTAACTTCCTATTTATAGGTATCTAATCCTATTTTCTCCCAAAATATTTCTTAAGGAATTCGATGATTTGTCTAGATAGTTCTTATGGGATGGAAGATTGGATATCCACAAATGGATTTTGGTAAGTTGGGACCACGTTTGAAATCCAAAAGAGAATGGAGGGCTTGGTCTTAGGTCATCTAAACTTAATATTCTAACCCTTGGCGCCAAGTTATATTTATGATGGTGCAAAAATATAGATCAACCATGGGAAAAAATATTAATTATAAATATTTTGGAGGAGAAAAGGATAAGGACATCCCACAAATAGATTTGACTAGGAAGGGATCCATGATTTTGGATCATGATTAAAAAGGGGCCTCTTTTATCAAGGACAAGATTTTTTAGATTATTAATAAAGGAAATAATGTTTTGTTCTAGACTGATTCTTGGGATAACAACCATACTATCCTTTGATCCTCTCTTATTTTTCCTACCTTCAATATTTAAGTGAAGTTTTTCTAGAGGTAGGATGGACACGAGTTGTTAACTTAAAGCATACTATTTTTATAGGAAGGTCTTTGATATATCATTGGTGAGAGCCTTGAACCTAGCCTAGGGGAGGATCTATCAAATATTGAGCTATGTTTGATTCTATTCTCACTAGTCACCCTTGTTCTTTGGAGGGTCTATATAGTTTATCTTGGGGTGATGGTATTGAAAGATTTTATTTTGTTACTTAAAGACATCATTTTTTATAGAAATCAAAAGGTGGGAATTGTGTTTCCCCTTGGTGGAGGAAAATTTAGAATAAAACCGATAAGCCTAAATGCAAATGTTCATGTGGATTCTAATCCAAAATAAATTCCTAACTTGGAGAACATTGGAAAAGAGGATTACAGTGACCTTCCATTTGTGTCCTTTGTAACAATAGTGAAGAATCTACTAATGTTTTTTTATTGCTCCTTCTTAGTAATAATATGGAGCTTATGGTAGAATATTTGGAATAGATCAAGAATTGTTTCCTCCACCTTGTTAGAGTTTTTGGATAATATGAGTCAACCCATAGTTTTTGCTTCCATCCCATTAGTGGTTCTTCCTTTATCCTTCGGAAAATTTAGCCAAAGAACAACCATCACATTTTTCATGGGTGTTAAAGTATAGTTATGTACATATAGTATATGATCAAAGGTATGCTCAACGAAGCTATTGAATCCAAGTTTTGTAATGATGAACCTTTTTCCTCCTTAGATATTCATGTTGCTAAAATTTTGTAGCTTGTCCCTTCTAGTGCTACATGGAATAGACCTAGCCATAGATTGCATTCTTCTCAAAAGGTGGACAGGTTTGATAAGCATTCTCCTCCTCATAGAAGTTTTCTAAATTTTAACATAGATGGCTCTGCCCATGGTAATATGGGTGTAATAGGGATTGATGGAATTGGTTGAAATTGTAAAGGCTCTATTCAAATTTTTTCTTGACCTATATGGGAGTGTCTATTAATAACCAGATACAACCCTGGGAAATTCTTAAGGTAGTAGAAAAGGAAATTCAGCTTGGATGTAGAATGTTGTGTGTGAAATGGATTGCATAATCCTAGTTTCTATGTAGTATAAATGGAATTTGGAAGACTTATCATGGAGATTGAATTATGTTGTTAGGTAAATCCTTATAGTTTCTTCAAATTTTGAGTCAATATATTTTTCCTATATCCCTAGAGAATGGAACAAAGTGGTAGATTGCCTAGATAAATGGGCCTCCAAGGGGATGGATAATTGTGACATTTCAAATTGGAATAGGTTGGGCCAAAAAAAAACCCAATAATTATTTTAACTTATTCAAAATGATCAATTGGATTAGTTGTTGGAGGTTGATCAAGGGGGAGTTTAGTATTGATGGAAGTCTTAATTTTTTTCCAAAGTGTTGAGTGGTATTGTAGGAATCCTTAGTGGGTTTCTCTCATTTGGTTTGTATTGATGGATATAGCTATCCAGAAATCTACCTAATGTGTATGTAATTAGCTATTTTTGAATAATTTTTTTAACCCTTTAAAAAAGGTATATAATTACAATTTAGAAAATAAATAATTATATTTATTCATTTTGGAATAAATAAAGATAAAAGGGTTTCTTACCTTTAGTTGTAGATTTTTTAATATTAAAAATATTAAAAATAATTTTAATTTTCTATTATTTTATTATTAGTTATGTGTGCATGAATGGAAAGCAATATTAAAATGATATTTTTATCATTTGATGGGTAAGTTCACCAAGTTGTGACACAAAAGAGATGCCACATTATTTTTTTTCCCGAAATGACCATTTGGTGAGTACCAAATGGCTCAGATGATTGAGCTTAAGGGTTGGTCATCCCAAGCCAAGTTTGGCAAGTGCCAAATTTGGCACTCGCCAAATGTTAAAGCTATTATAAAATTAGAAAAATAGAGTTCATTTTCACCTTTTTGTCATTGAAACCTACGAGCTATGCATTTTTTCTCCTCCCCAACTCATGCTCGCCAAATACATAGCAATTTTTTCACTTGGAGGTGAAATCTTCATCAAGATGCTACTACAACGCTCAAGAGGTCAAAGAGGTAAGCATATCTTCTATTTTAGTTTCAAATTTTGATTAAATTGTAGATTGAATTAGGTTTTTTGTTTAAAATTTGTTTTAATTTCTAGGAAATGAATTTCTACCCCCCCAAATGTTGAAAATCCTCCATCACCTCCTCATGAAGACCCTCATAAACAAGAACCACATCAAAATCCTCCAATTCCTAGACATCCCCCAAGAACACAAGAAAATACTTTAGGGTAAATAGAAAGCAAAAAAAAAGAACTTGATGAATTTATTACAAGGCTAAAAGGTATTGTTACAACATATCTCATAGGAGAGGCCTTACTAAATACCTAAAATCTATCATATGTCATGCAGGATCAATGAGCACGCAATTTAAGTTTTGGTCCAATGAGAGGGAAGAACAAAAAAAAATTTATGCAAAAAAAAATTCATATGAGAAATTAAAGAAAAAGAAAATTAAAAAATATAACTTGTGTACCTTCTTCACCAACCCATGAACCAATCAACCTTTAGCAACTAGATGCAGGAGGTTCTCCATCCATTGGCGCCACTAAGAAGGGATAATAAAGAATAATTTTGGGGATAGGTGGTGGATGGTTTTTGACTAGCCTTCGTGTAATAACTTTGAGGTCTCATAGTAATTTTTGAGGAAATGCTATTGTGAGTTTTTCCTCAATAAGATTCCAAATTATTGACTTTCTAGATTTCCAGGGTAGAGGTGGGGGCTTCACACATGATAGAGTGAGGCACAACATAACCCATAGTTGGCACTGAGACCCTTGGCTAGACCTATGGTGGAGCATGTGACTATTCCTTCCATTGTGAATGATAGTGTCGAGGTGGACACCTTAGAATCCATAAGCTTGCTCACTTAGATCCTTGTACAATATGCAAGGCCTCTAGTACAAGGTGATGTGGGTGAGTCTTCTATAGCATTGAGTTCCAATCCACTTTTTTAAATCTTATGGCACTATTTGCACATATGATCTTGAGAGTAGTCAAGATGCAACTACATAGGATACATCAGCTACATAGGGGATGGTTATGAAAAAGTCTTTGTTGAATGAAACATTTAGCATTGATACTCAGGTAAATTTTAACAAGTTCATTTAATTTTATTTATTAAATTTTATTCTGAGATGTAAGAATAAATAAATTATTAGAATGATTATGATGAAAATTCAAGGTTAGAGTGTTCATACTACTTGCAACATTCCCCTAGACCCCTATTTCATGATGTTGTCAAGTCCACAAGTATGTAACCAGTAAAGAAATATAATTATTGCACGTAAATAGTTGAACCTTATATGAATGGTTTTCTCATAACTCAATTTGGATGTTGAATAGTTTAATGGTGGATCTTTGACATCGACACCTCACACTTATCGTTGTCGATGAACTTCCATCTAGGTACCTTTTATTCATTAATGGTGTTGTAAAATAATGTTAGGTAGTTTTGGTAATTGAACAACATGTGTTGTTTCATTTTTAGATGTTGACATCAAACACTCCTCCTAATGTCCATGCCACATTGGACCATGGTGTTGCTATAGTAGTAGAAAGTTATGCTCCTTTGATAGAGGTATGGGACATATTAGTAAATTTTATGTTATATTTGTTATTTTATTGGTCTATTATTGAAAATTTTAATGATCCTCGTATGTAGTTTAATTTCTATCTTAACGCTTTCTATAAGGGTTTGTGACTCCACATCATGAAAGTGCCCCTATTGTGGATGAACATGTTGGTTATTTGTATGCAGTAAGTGATTATTTTATTATATGTCATTCTACAATTCAATTTCTATATATATTAATGTCTATACTTTTTATTGTATTAGATGGACATGCAAAGAAGTCTAGAGAGAAGGACGAGTGAGCGCATTTGAAAGACACCAACATCACATGCATCTCCATCCAATCGATAGTCAAAGACATGTCATGATCTATTTCCTTCCTCTAGTGTGAAATGACTATGTATTAGGGTCCTTTGTTGTATACATATGTGGCATTTTTGAACATATGTTTTGTATTATGGATATGTGACATTTTATGTCCATATTGCTTTTTTGCAAGCCTATATGACTTTATTGGATATATTGTATACTTGTTAGGGTTAGAAAGGAAGATATCTAACAATTAAATGTAGATTTAAGTAATAAATAGAGAAACTAAAAACACACAGAATAAATTATAATACATAGAATTTAACGTGGTTCACCCAATCTGGGCTACATCCACCAAATTGCAGCCATCCAATGATTTTATTATCAATTGAAAAAATCTGTTACAATCTTGTGAATAATCGTGTTTTTCATTATACTGTAACACCCATCCGAACCCCTTTTTAACAAGCTTAGAAGCTTCCAGATTTTGGGTTCTATAAAGTCAATTTTTCTTTTTTCGTTGATTTTTTCCTTTTTCGGTGATGACAGTATAGCATGATCAATCACCACATGCCAACAATCTCCCACTTGGAGACTAATCAGGCTCCACACCAACACAATCTCCCACTTAGAGACTGATCCTGGACGACACTGTTGCACTTACAACTCTCACTAAAAATAAGTACATTGGATCCTACTGCTCTGTTATACTTGAATTCAACCTTGAAGGCCAACCAAAGCTGAAGAGGAGCTTAGCTTCTCCCTTGTCACTGCCTTCATAAACATATTCACTAGATTGACATCCAACTTGACTTGTCCATCCTCCAACACCAACCGAATGAAATGATATCTCAACTATATGTGTTTTGTTTTAGAATGCAAGGCCGAATTCTTTGCAAGATGTATAGCACTCTGGCTGTCTGTAAACAAGTAATTTCCAGCCTGTTGTTTTCCCAACTCATCCATGAAAAGTTGCAGCCATATTATCTCCTTTGTTGCCTCTGTTGCAGCAACATACTCTGCCTCTATGGTGGATAAAGCAACCACCTTTTGCAATCAAGAAATCCAACTCACTGCTATCCCACCAAATATAAATACATAACCTGTGGTACTCTGCCTGGTATCTATATCCCCTGCCAAATTTGAGTCAACATAGCCTTTTAAATTAGTATTAAAGCCCCCAAAACATAAACAATTATTGGATGTACCTCTCAAGTACCTGAGAATCCATTTTACCACATTCCAATGCTCAACTATGGGATGACTCAAATACCTGCTAACAACTCCTATGACATGTGCAATATCCAGTCTCGTGCATACCATGGCGTACATTAAACTGCCTACAGCTGAAGCATATGGTATCCTGGACATTTTTTCTTCCTCCTCTTGTGTCTTTGGACACATATCCTTAGTCAATTTAACATGACTAGGCAAAGGTGTGCTAACAACTTTTGCATTCTCCATATGAAATCTCTGCAACACCTTTTCAACATAATTAGCCAGAGATAAAAAAAAATTCTATTTTTCCTATCTCTACAAATTTTCATACCAAGGATTTGTTTTACTGCCCCCAAATCCTTCATAGAAAAAGATTTTGCTAACTGTTGTTTTAGCTCACTTATGTGATCCATGTTAGACCCTGCTACAAGCATGTCATCAACATATAAACACAAAATAATGTAGTTGTGATTATCCAACCTCTTAAAATAAACATAATGGTCAGAATTACACCTACTGTAGCCTTGCTCAGCCATAAAACTATCAAATTTCAAGTACCATTCTTGAGGTGCTTGCTTCAAGCCATATAAAATTTTATTCAATCTACACACTAGTTTCTCCTTACCTTTGACCTCAAATCCTTGTGGCTGGTCCATATATGTTTCCTCTTCCAAATCACCATGGAGAAAGGTTGTTTTAACACCAAGCTATTCTAAATGCAAATCTTCAGCAGCCACAATACTTAAAACAATACAAATAGAAGTCCTTTTAACAACTGGAGAAAAAATCTCATCAAAATCAATACCCTTTTTCTGTGCAAATCCCTTTACAACTAATCTGGCTTTAAATCTCTTCTTACCTCCATCCTCCTCTTTCAACCTATAAACCCATTTGTTTGGTAAAGCCTTTTTACCTGCAGGCAACTTGCATAATTCCCAAGTTTGATTTTTCAGCAAGGAGTCCATTTCTTCTTCCATTCCATGCTCCCACTAAACCTTGGTATCCACCTGCATAGCTTCATCATAATATTCCAATTCACTGGAATCAGGTAACAAAATAGTATACAAAGAGAGAAAGAATATTTCTAGAGGTCTACTTATCCTTGAAGATCATCTAACATTCACAAGATTTTGTGATATTTGTTGTTTTTGTTGTTGCCCAGCATGAGGAACCATTGAAACATCATTGTTTGGAATATCATCCAACATTGCATAATCATTTTCTTTCATCTCATGTTGTAGCAACATATCTTTGTACAACACTTTCTCATTGAATATGACATCCCTGCTTCTCACAACTTTCTCATTTTCAAAATCCCAAAGCTTATAACCAAATTCATCAATGCCATAACCAACAAATATACATTTCTTTGATTTTTCATCAAGCTTGGTTCTATTTTTAGAATCTACATGTGCAAATGCTTCACAACCGAAGGTTTTGAGAAAAGAATAACTCACCTTCTTACCTTTCCATGCTTCCTCTGGAATACCACAACCCAAAGGATTAGAGGGACCTCTATTAATTAAATAAACAAAGTGTTTACAGTCTTTGCCCACATTTTTAAAGGCAGCCCAACATGCAATCTCATAGTCCGTGCACGCTCCATTATTGTTCTATTCATGCGCTCAGCCACTCCATTTTCCTGTGGAGTCCTTGGAATCATTTTCTACCTATGAATACCATTAGAGGAACAATAATCTTCAAACTCTTTACTGTAATACTCACCACCATTATCAGATCTGAGACATTTTAGCTTTTTACCCGTCTCATTCTCAACCAAGCTTCTCCATTTTTTAAAAGTTTCAAATACATCAGATTTCTGCCTAAGGAAATAAATCCATACCTTCCTAGTTGCATCATCAATTAATGTAACATAATACAGAGAGCCACCGAGAGAAGATACCTGAGCTAGTCCCCATACATCCATATGCACAAGCTCCAATTTCTCATCTTTCTTTTACTTCCCATCCTTGAGAAAACTTACTCTCTTTTGTTTTCCATACACACAACTTTCACATAAATCCATATTAACACATTTTAGACCTGGTAAAACATTATTTGAATGAAGTACTTTCATACCTTTTGCACTCATATGCCCAAGTCTATTATGCCACAGTGTTGATTCAGAGTCCACAACAACTGTATGATCTTCTACCTGCTGAACTGCAACAACTGTTCCTGAACATTGACCTTTTTCCATAACAATTAAAGTAGAAGGAACGGTATGACCTGTACAAAGATATAAGGTGCCTACTTTCACACCTTTTCTACCACTAAGGCACCCTTTGTGACCTTCCAATTTTTATCACTAAATTTAACAACAAAACCTTCATCATCTAGTTGCCCTACTGAAATTAAATTTTTGCTTAACTTTGGAACATGCCTTACCTCATGTAGTAGCCAATGATTCCCATTCTGCAACTTAATCTTGATTCTTCCCTTTCCAACAATCTGCAGGGTTTGTTATCTCCTAAATAAACCAGCCAAAATCCCCTTGGACATAATCAAGAAAATACTTCTATGGGGGTATGAAATGAAGCCCTTGAATCTAACATCCAGAATCAAGGCATTATCAAGGGAAAGAATCAAGCATCCTCATCAGATTTATTACTTACCACATTTTCCTCTTTACTTCCTTCCTTTTTGTCTCCTTTATTTTTCACGAGACCAACAATCTTTCTTTAAATGACCCGGCTTACCACGGTACCAACAATAATCCCTCTTGTCTCTAGATTGGGACCTTGTCCTTTGATTTTCCTCATGACTTCCCATGATTTCCGAAAAAATTCCTCTCTCCTTTGTTCTACCCACTTTCTGCATTCAAAACGCTATCGAGTGTGAGATGTTCCACCTAAGCTTTTCCCTCTGAATTTCCTCGCTCAAAATAACACCAACAACATCATCAAATTTCAATGTATTGAACCAAAAATAGAATTGCTAACAACCATTACCAAGCTATTCCAGCTTTAGGAAAAGAACACAGAATCAAAAGAGCCCTAACTTCATCAAAGTTTACTTTTACAAATTAATTGACTGGTGACCGTATTAAACTCATTTAAATGATTAGTAACTGACCCACCTTCTACCATTTTCATATTAAATAAATGCTTCATAAGAAATACCTTATTCGAAGTGGAAGGCTTTTCATATAACTTTTCCAAGGTTTCCATCAACTCTTGAGTTGTCTTTGCTTTTGTAATATTGAATGCCACCGATTGTGCCAGGCATAAATGAATACTGCCAAGAGCCTTTCTATCCAAAATCTCCCAGACCTCATCAGACATTTCTTGGGGTTTCTTGGTTTTCCCTTCCAATGGCCACCATAAATCCTTCTGATAGAGGTAGTCCTCCATCTACATCTTCCATAACTAATAGTTTTGCCCATTAAACTTCCCAACCTTCTTACCCTCGTCTGCCATTACTCCCACTCAACCGTGAGACCTTCCTACAGACGATTTGAAACACAACCCGCTCTGATACCACTTATTAGGGTTAGAAAGATAAATATCTAACAATTAAATGCAGATTTAAGTAATAAACAGAGAAACTAAAAACACACAGAATAAATTATAACACAAAGAATTTAACGTGGTTCACCCAATCCGGGCTACATCGACCAAACCGCAACCATCCAATTATTTTATTATCCAGTGCAAAAACCTATTACAATCTTGCGAATAATCGTGTTTTTCATTATACTATAACACCCATCCAAACCCCTTTTTAACCAAGCTTAGAAGCTTCCAGATTTTGGGTTCTACAAAGTCAGATTTTTCTTTTTTCGTTGATTTTTTCCTTTTTCGGTGATGACAGTATAGCATGATCAGTCGCCACATACCAACAATACTTTTATCAACATCTAACGTTGTATGGCTTTATGGATTTTCTGTTAATACAAATATTTTTTACCACTGTTATCCATATTTACACTACAAATGATTAATTGAATAAATAAATAATTACACAAAGTTCATTTTTAGTAACCATAAAATTGTTACAAATATCTTAGGCCTCTTTAAGGGGGAAACCCAATTTACTTTAAACAATATTGGTAGCACAAGCATGTGAGTTTTGGAAGTCCTTTTTAGATATATTATGGATGAATTTGAGATCACAAGCATTTGGTAACATAATGAAACTAAACATTATTATAATGCAACCATAAAATATTGTGATGTCTTTTGTTTTCCCTTTTTGGAGATTTCACCTTTGACTCTTGTTATCCACAATATTTCCCTAAGTGTTAAGTCATTACAAATTGTGTCGGGACTTTTAATATGCACATTCTTGACTTTGAAATTTTCTTGTCCACAATCATAAGCATAAGCATTACAAAATGTCCTTGCACCTTTAATATCCACATTCTTGGCTATGTAACTATTGTATCCTATTTTCTTGGTGCCAAAACTTATTTTCACTCCCTTTCTTAGTGGCACAAACTTGAGAATCAATAAAAAAATGCTTTAGTTTCTAGCATCTATAAGATGTTTGGGTTTACCTAGGCTATTTTCTCATCTAACACCTTAGGTACTTGTTAAATAAACGAGCCCCTATTCATTACCTAGGAAGAAGTGTCAAAACCCTTCTTCTAACAATATAATGGGATGGTCACTAATTTTCTCACTTGGTATTTATTATTTAGCATGCCTACTCTAGTTCCTTTCTACTTCTTCCTCTTTTTGAACCTACTAATCCTAACATCGCTATAGTTTGTTTGAAATGGGTATCTACATTATCCTATGTCCTTAGCCTCAATACAATCCTTTTTTCAACCCCTCTTCCAAAGGTGCATGATTTACTCATGCCTTCTCCTCCTTGATGTATTGTATACAACAACCATGTGACCTCTCTGTGTGCCATCTTCCATGATGCACCTAAATTTAATTGGTAATTATAGTAGCACCCTATACTCCATTTCTTCACCCTCTTCCTCTAGGATATCTTTCTTAGGTGTGGCTTTGAAATTATCCACATACATATATATCAATTACTCCTTCTAGGTATCTTATTGTATACCTAACTACCTCATGGAAGTGCTTTCATTGATGTGGCTTAGCTAGTTCTCTCCAACATTCCAATATCTCCTCCATGTTCCACTATAGGTATCATCATTCTCCAACTCCTTTACCTCCATCAAAAATATTTTTATTTATAGTTATAAAACATTGGATTTTTTCACCTTTAGTTTCTTAGAAGTACTTCCTTCTTTTGTCAATAATATTAGAGTATACTCCTCTCTTATAGCTAGAAATTATGATTCCTCTTATGTATTCCCTTCACCTAGTGGATTGGCCCTTATATTATTGATGCATCCAATTTTTATAGGTTTGTATTTTTCCTTTTCTTAAATCCTTTGGTTCTATTGCATGCATCATCATGTTTCTTGGTATCTAGCAATTTTAACCACTCTAGTTGTGTTTTTGGGTGCACCATCTAATCTAGGATTTTAACAACCTTATTGTTCCTCTCACATTCCCATGCCCTACCCTTGTGCTATCTCCATTCCTAGAGATAACATCATTCTATTCTAGTATCAAATAGCCTCCTCTCTATGAAATATAAATTCTACATGTCTTCAAGCTCCTTTTATGTAAACTAACACTCCATGATCACCAACACCCACAATACAAGCTCCTTAAGATATTTGTCACCCAAGAGTATGTTTGCTTAGACATGACATCCTCCTCTTGCTACATTCTTGTTTCCTCCTCTTGTAATAAAACCACTTATATCTTGATTATTCTAGTCTTCATATTCATTATCTTCACCTTGCTTTCTAATTGACCTTCTTCATGTCATGCTCTCTAACCATCTATTCATGTTGGAGAAAAAAAATTCCTATGCACTTCTACCCAAAAACATGTATGATATAATATGTTCCCATTTTTTCTACCCACAACCATAAATTTAAAAAATAGTCTACTATAGTCCTATACACCTTCTACCCAATGTCCTTTATGGTGCACTTACTAGAGAATTTGTATTTTACTATATTGTAACGATATTTTTTAAGCAACCTTGCTTTGTAACTTCAACCTTCAATCATTAGACTAAACTTGAATCTTTCATTATCTAAAACCTCCTTCCACCATTGTATCTAAAACCTTTAATAATGCCAAAAAAATGTTGAAAAATGGGAAACAAGGATCTTAAGAGAAAGCATTGACATAGTGTAGCTTAGAATGTTTAGGAGAGTTGGAGTGCAAAACATGACCATGAATAGTGTAGATGTTCCCACCTAGACATGTTGGGGTTGACAGTTCAGCCGCATGATGCAAAAAAAAAAACTTAGGATACCTTGCAACTTTACATTGCATGCATCTAATGGTTTTTGGGGCAGCATAAAAACTTTCACCATGGCCAAATGGTTTTGAGTATTCAAAATATAAGAGAGGTTGTTGTAGAGGGGCCTCACATGCACCTATAGGTTCAAACATAACATTTGTATGTTCCACCAACTTTGAGATACATGTTAAAGTTTTACAATTTTTTGCACTTAAGGATCTTAAGAAAAAGCATTGGCACAGTGTAGCTTTGAATGTTTGGGAGAGTTGGAGTGTAAAACAAGACCATGTATAGCATAGATGTGCCCACCTAGATGTTTTGGTGTTGATTTGAGAAGCCCAACATAAATGTACACTTAAACCATGCACCTTCACAACCAATTTAATTGCTATAACACTCCACCAAGCTTCTTCCTCATAACTCAGTTTTACTCTCACAACACTTTACCCAATATCCCCAACCCTAAGCCCTATACCCCATACACTTAAACCTATACCCTCAACCCTCAACCCTCAACGCTATACTTAAACCCTAAACCATACACCCTCAACCCTCAACCCTATACCTTATATCCCCAACCCTATACCCTATGTACCATCAACCCTATACCCTAAACCTTAGACACTCAACACTATACCCTAAATCCCATACCCCAACCCTAAACCCTAAATAGATACCTTATACCCTCAACCATAAACCCACTACCCTAGACCCTATACCCAATATCCTCAACCCTAATCCATATATCATATGCACTTATCTCTAAACCCTCAACCTTGAATACTATCCCTTAACCCTCAATCCTCAACCCTATACCTTATACCCTAGATCGTAAACCCTAACCCTAAACCTTATATCTAACATTGTCAACCCTAGAGCCTAAATCATGAAGGGTGTTACCAAGCATGCAAAGCTTAATAGGTAGGAGAAAATTTCACTAGGATTTATGTTTTTTGAAGAAAGAAACCAAGGGACTTTGAAGAAGTAATGTGTTAATGAAATTTTGGACTGGGGAGAAGAGGAGAAATAAAAGAATAAAGAGAGAGAGGAGTAACAAGAGATGGAGGGAGATGTAGACAAGGAGAGAGTGAGAGACCTAGGGAAGGAGGAGATAGATGGGTGATGACCTAGAGAGGGGAAGGAGAGAGAAGAACGAAGAGAAAGAGATGGCTAAGGAGGGATGGAGAGGTAGACAATGAGTGATTAAGAGACCTAGAGAGAGGATAGGCAGAGAGGTGAGTGAGAGAGAGAAGAGAATAAGACATAGAAGTTCACAAAGAGGGAAAGAGGGGTAAGGAGGGAGGGATAAAGGTGGAGAGGGAGGGAAATAACTAGAGAGGGGAGAGATATAGAGGTGAGAGACCTACAACCCGGGGAGAGGGGGTGAGAGACATAGGAGAGAGATAGAGGTGAGAGAGATAGAGGGGTGAGAGAGGTGAATAATGCAACAAGGAGGGAGAGGTAGTGATTGAGAGAATGGAGAGAGATGGGTGAGAAACAATAAGAGAGGGAGAGAAGAAGAGAGAGGTAGGGAGGTAAGGATAGAGATGGGGGTAAGGAGGGAAGGAAAGGTAGAGAGGGAGGGAGGGTGGGAGATACCTGGAGAGGGGAGAGAGAGGTGAGAGAGAGAAGAGAGAGAGAAAGGGAAGTATCGGTAAAGAAGTAACAATTTATGGAGGGGGAGTGAGAGACCTAGGGAAGGATGAGATAGAGAGGTGATGACCTAGAGAGGGGAGGGAGAGAGAAGATGAGAGAGAAAAACAAAAAGAAAGAGATGGATAAGGAGGGATGAAGAGGTGGACAAGGAGTTATTGAGAGACCTAGAGAGGGGAGAGGTGAGGGTGAGAGAATACAATGAGAGAGAGAAGTTTACAAAGAGGGAAAGCACGGTAAGGAGGGAGGGAGAGAGTTGGAGAGGGAGGGAAATAACTAGAGAGGGGAGAGATATAGAGTTGAGAGACCTAAATCTTAGGGAGAGAGGGGTGAGAGACATAGGGGAGAGATAGAGGTGAGAGAGATAGAAGGGGGGAGATCTGGGTAATGAGATAAGGAGGGAGAGGTAGAGAGGTAAAGAGGGAATGAGGGAGAGACCTTGAGATGGGGAGAGAGAGAGGGTGGGACAAAGAGGTATTGATCGAGAGAATGGATAGAGATGGGAGAGAAACAATAATAGTGGGAGAGATAATAAGAGAGAGTTAGGGAGGCAGGAATAGAGATAGGGTAAGGAGGGAAGTCAAGGTAGAGAGGGAGAGAGGGTGGGATATTCCTAGAGAGGGGAGAGAGAGGTGAGAGAGAGAAGAGAGGGAGAGAGAAAGGGAAGTATTGGTATAGAGGGAAGGAGGCAGAGAGGGAGTGAAAGATAAAACCTCATCTATCCATCGCCAATCGTAAACGCTAAACTCTAAGACTTAATCAAAATGGGGGGAGAAAGAGAGAGAGAAAGCGAAAGAGAATTTGGCTCTAGCATTCTAAAAATGAATTTTCATTTGGCTAACACCAAATTTGGAACTCGCCAAGAGGTTTGTATTGAGAAATACCAACCCTTTGGTTTGGATTTTCCTTGGGCATCCAACCTAAAGGGTTGAATGACCATTTCATGCCAAAGATGTGTTTTTTGAAAATGTAAAAAAAATTCACACTTTTTTGGTCGTGCTCTCCATCAGGTTTGCACGTGTTTCAATACAAATATATAAAAATACCACAATGAGTTAAGTTCTCTCTTAGCTATCTAACCATTTTTTTTTTTCATTTTTTAATTATGTTAAGGTTTTCATCTTTAATTTCTTTTGTTTTTATGTCTATTTTTTGTCAAAAACCAACATGTGGTATTTTGGTTATAGTTTTTTACCCGTTCATCGAATTTTGGAACAAATTACATTTTTAGAAACTAGAATCCATTCTACACATATTGAAAAGAATGATTTTTTATTAGTTTTCAATTTTTTTATGGGGAGCATGCTCAAATTTCTATTTTTGAGGATGCGTCCACTTCAAAAATTAGTAAAAAAAATTATTCATTAAAAATTTAGTTGAAAATTTTGGCATAAACTACATGGTGTTAGCTGATTTCTCATCAAAGTGATTTTTGCATTTCTAAAAAAAGTTAACATTTTAGGGGGAGCACATCAGACGCTATGTTATATTTTCTTGAAAAAAATAGGACAACTTTGAGTGCTCCCCATTTTTGAAACCATTAATCTTCACCATTAAAAAAAAAAAAGAGTAGTTTAGAAAGTATATTTGGAGCACTACAACTCTTGTTTTTGTTGCATCTTCAAAATTTGAGCATAAGTATCTTCAATTTCTTGTCGAATATCAAAACTTGCATATTTCAGAAAAAGAAAAAGTGGAATCTTAAGACCCCCTTTTTGTGTCACAACTTGATGCACTCACCCTTATTTGAATAAATTATTATTTTAATATTTTTATTCCTCTATTTAGAGATTTTTTTGGAAAGGGAAACTATTATTAGGATTGCTCTTTGAAGAAAATGATGGATATTTCATAACTCATTATTACAATCAAGAAGTGGAGAAATAAACACAAGTTGAATATTTGATGTTGGGAGTTTACTTTTTTTTTATAAATTCAATCAATAACTATGTTGTAATTATGTGGAATTATTCATCAATCTTGTTAATTATTAGAAAGGATTCAAGGTAGGATTCTTGGTCATGGAATGATTTTAGAGAAAAAAATAAAATTGATCAATATTGTGAAATATGTGCTATTTTTTAAATAAATTATATTTTATTTTAGAGAAAATGATAAGAAATATCAATAGTATTAAATATAAAGACATTTTTGGGTTAGTGTATCATTTAGGTGAATTGATGGAAAAAAATGGTATAAAACTAGTTGACAAAATCTTGAGAAGGTAGGATAAATTGTAGGGGAAGAAACCTAGCAAGTATTTGAGAGGAAAAATATATTTATAGTATTGGATTTATATTTGGATTAGGAATGAAATACGAACCTATAGGAAATTCAATTACTATTTGAAATATCTTTTCATGTATGTAATTATTTGAATTTAGGTTGGACAGGAATGGAATAGGAAAACCTAGCTATCTAAATTGTTTTCTAACTTAAATCTTATGGGGATCTTCACTAAAAAAAATTCGAGTTAGTTACAATTGAAATATTTGTATGGTATTTTTAGGAAATTTATTTCAAATGTAATTTGCATGTCTTGTGTGAATTCAAATTAAAACATAGGTGTTAGCCAATGAACTAATGAATCCAAACAGACAAGTCTAAACTAGGTAACTACCTTCTATGTTTGATTATGAACTTATGATTTTGTTGAAATATGAGTAAATTATAAGAATCCTGAATAAATTGGGAAACATATTTTCAAACTCTAAGGAAAACTATATGTGTTGGCTTTGTAATCACATTCTTTCACAATTATGAGTTTAATATAAAAAAAAGTTAAAAAAAAAACTTAGGAATAATTCTAGGTAGTAAGTTCTAATGAGGTTTTGATTAAGACACTAGCATAACTAGAGGATTACAAAATACTTACATCAATTTCCATGAAGTATATTTTATTTTTGTTCTTTAAGAAAATTATTTGTATTTCTAATATATATCTTTTCCTCTTTCTTTTTCTTTGTATGAGACCAAAAATGTTATGCATTAAGAAATTTATACATTTCTTTAAAAAAATAATGTGTAATAATTGACTAAAATTTAATGATGCAAAGGTATTTTTTAATATTTTTTTTCAAATATATTGATGTTTCCTATCATGTTATGAGATTTTCTGGTCATGATATAAGTTCTTCAATAGTAGTAGAAGCAATTTGTACAATATAATGTAGTTTCTAGGTGGAAAATCCTAAGTAGGATTACTGTGTAGATATAGGACTACAATCTAGGTGTGTTAAGTGTCCTAAAGTGCACTAGTGCCTATGTTTAATAAATATATTGAGTTACATAGTATTAGGATGTCTACTAGTTTATGTTTTATTAGTAAGAAGTGGCATATACATGTAGGTATTCTTATGTATGATTTATTTGTGTAAGGAGGCCAAGACATGGTTATCCTATCTATTTACATGCACAGTTTAGTTGTTTTTGGTATCATGATATCCTTGATTATGAGTTAAAATTATTTTTATTGTCTTGTTATTTGATTAAGATAAATTGCAAGTGTATTACATGCTTCACTAAATAGGTAGTGTTTTTGATACAAGACTATGAGTACCTTGGTTACCATCATGGTACCATGATTAAATTGTATTAAGAGGAATTTGGTGTCTTATGGGTTATTTCATCCAAAATATTTTTTTTAATCCATTTTCTATTACATTGAAGACCATCTCATCTTAATTTAAGAGTACATGAGAATCAATTTTTATTTTCATGACATAAACACACATCACATAGGTTCTAGTGCTTTAGATTGGTTGAGAGGTTCATAGGCTTTGTGGATACTCAATTTATCTTTATCCATTGAATCAACAAGACTAGTAGATCTCTATTGAATACCTATGGCCTAACTTGGTACCATTATTAATCGGATGGTGAAGTACTAGATGATGGCATGCTCTTTGTGTTTTTATGGTCAATCTTTGCTTACTTATGATCAATTTTGGTATGTTAGTTTGGTATTGGAAATTAATATGGGTGTTTGAGTGTGTTCTACATGTTTGTTTTTACATGTTTTAGTTTTTTTTTTATATACTTTCCTTCTTGATGTATTTGCATGTATATGCATTTTATTTATGTGGGTTACTTTATGAGTTCGAGTTATGTATGTGTTGGTTTTATGTTGATATATTATTTGACATTTGTGTGTTCATACATTTAAATTGTTATTGTTACATTGTTTTTTATTATTGTACAAAGGGTAGGACATAGGTAATAGGGATACATGTTATTATAACTTGAGCATGTGTTAATAAAACATATGGAATCATTCAATGAGAAATTTCATAGTTTATAATCAATAGTTCATTTAGATGTTTTATGTGATCTTGGATGTGTTGTACTAATTCAAATCTTTGTATCTAGTTGAAAGGGAATGCAAAATTTAATGATGGTATTTTTTGGCATATTCATGTCCTTGCATTTATATGCATATTTGATGTTAGAAATGATGTGTTGTAAAATCTTGGTTGTCCTAAAATAATTTGTTTCCAAGTGTGTGTTGTCAAGTAAATTCAGTTCCAATTTTTTGAGGTGTTTTGTATCTACAATTTATTATATATTATTATGTGTTAATATGGAATCAATTATTCATGATAATCACTACTATTGTAATAATCCATACTTTTATATAGTGGATGGATACTTCTTTTCCTTGATTGATGTATAGGGGGGAAATGGACTTCCTCTAATGGCTGGTCCAATGACTTCTCTAATTAGCATCAAGAGCTTAGAATCTTGGAGAGAGTAGCTTACAAAGTTGAGCTTGTATTTTTTGAGATATATTTATGATTCATATCATATATGACCACTTTAATATGTTTGTGGTACTTTTTCTAAGGACCTATTGTGTTCTTGTACACTAAATTGATGGGTTGTAGTTCTTGACACATTATATAATTTATCATTTAAATTTTTATTTTGGTACTTACACTATACTTTATTATCATAATTTATGAATGAAAAATAATGCTCATCATGACATTCATATATTACTCACATATTTATGCATATTGATGTATATTTATATAAATGAAGAGAAGTAATCAATCTTTTTTGGTTGTTACACAAGGATTATTACTACTAATTAAGCACAATGTCTATCTTAACAATTATTATTCCTTTATGGATTTATATTCTCATTTAAGTAATGTGAAACTGAAATTACTTTCTTTAAATAAATTGAAATATAAGGTTCCTATGCATCTTCCTACCTTCTTAGCCATAAAAAATTGAAAAGAAAAGTTCATTTTAAAATGTTATTTTCAAAGAAATAAAAAAATCCTAATTCCAATCACATGGATACCAATTTTAATGTTCTTTCTTTCAAGCCTCAAACACTAAGATAATTTATAAGATTGAGTGAGCCTCTAGACAACATACTTCAAATTTATTAAATACTAATTTGATTACTGTTCCTCCTATTCATCCATTGGATCCATTCAAAGGACTTTCTAATAGATTTAATGAGAATTATTTTTGTAACTATATAGATTATTGATTATCATACATATAATTGTATGGATTTATAGCATAAAGTATAAGATTTAATACATAATAATGTTATACATTTTTATGGTTTTAATTATTGGGTTAATTATTTAGGCGATCCTACTATTCAAAATTTATAGAAATAATTGTCCGTCGTATTCTCAATCTATTGTGGAGTTTCAATAGGTTCCTAAGCATCTATATATTGGCAAGGAACACATGCACATGGATAGCGATGTTATCAACCAAAAACAAGTTGGACCATCTTCATGTTCACTCATTAATACTTTTGTGGAATGGATAATGGTATAACCCCTTTCTCCCCCTACTTTGTCTATGACTATATTTAATGTTCAATAAATATTTTGTGATAATTCTTATATCACACTACATATTACTAGTAGTATCTATGACAAGTTTCACAATGGTATTCTTGTAGATCCTACAAACTAATTTAATACATCCACTAGTTAACTTATCTATGCACTTGTAACATTCAATGTGATTATGCCCATTCAAGGGTTTTATTGAAAGTTTCTATTGGTAAATTGATTAATACTTTGGGTTGCATTATCATTCCTCTTATATTGAGTTACAAAGAAGTTTTGGTGTTTTTCCATTTTATTACTTCTTTAAACAAGCTTAATATTTTACTTGGTAGGCCATGGACTAAACATATCAAAACCATTTGTTCTATTGTACATCAAGGACTTAAACATTTATATGTAGAGTTATCATGCTCCTCTTTGATTCATTTTTAAATTTAGTTCATTTTACTTTAGAAACTTATATCCATACTTCCAAGAAAATCATAGATGAAAAGGTTTCTCATAAGAAAGGAAAATAAGCTATTACTAGCCTCAAACATAGAGGAGCACAAATCCCTCTTTATTACCTCCCAAAATTTGCGAGGAAATCAAGGCATGGTTCATTCTTCTTCTCCACCCCAAGAAATGTAGGAACAAGTTATTTCTCATCCTCCATGTGTTACAAAGTAATGATGAATCCATCCTTATAAAAAAATCAAAGAACATTATACTTATCAATCCTAATTTTGTTACATCTAAATGGCCATCTATCATTTAGGTACCAAGGCATAATGATAAAGTCAAGAAATATATATCTTCTAATTTAAAAGAGAAAGGAATATAAAAAAGACAAAGCAACTATTATACATATTTCAAGTACTTTTACTAAAAGTGCTACTTCATGTCATGATGGAGGCCACTTCTTGAGGTTAGTTTCTATGTACATAATTGGGATGAATATGACTTAAAGGAAGGTGACCCTTTCAATATTATTGGATGAGTTTGGATTTTTCATGATCTACACATTTACACCTCTCTCTCTCTATATGTGTAGGTGGATGTACATGTTTGTCCCAATTTTTGGTCCAAATCCTTCATGGTATTTGTCACATTTTTCATGATGATTCAATATATTTAAATGATTCATATTATTATAATGTTTATGATTGTCATTTTTAGTACATGGTTCACTAACATGATATTTTATTCTTATGGTTATTTATTTTCTTAATACTTATCATGATATAGTATCTCACATATTTTGATGCCTATATGATCCTTTATCTAACAATCATGACCACTTGCACTTAGATTATATTGTTACTTACAAATGATATATTAAGGGACAACCTACTTCCTACTGGTATATATGCTCTTATGATTATATCTTAATACCTTCTTATATTATTAAATGATGATATATCGTTACATTCTTATATGTGCTTATTGAGATTTCCATGGTTTAGATCATTTTTGTATATTCCTTTTCTTTTCCTCCCATTCTTTACATGCAACTGATTGGAGGGACATACAAGGTCACTAATTTTTTGTTAAATATTATTAAAATGACTTCTCGTCATCAAATCTATTTTAGATGGTACTACACTTATTTTTTTTCTCAAAATTAGTACCCACTAATGTTTCTTCCCTCAACAATTTATGTTATAACCCAAATAGATGATGTTGCTCATTGATTTTTTTTTGTATATTTTCAAGAAAAAGTAGTCATTACAAGGGAGTATGTACTAGAAGGAAGCATCCATATCTTTATTTGTATCCTTTTTATGAGTGTATAGATATATTTTATTTCATGTTGATTTATTGATTTTACTTTGACATGCATCCTTGGAGTAGTTCACATGTAGGTCAAAGTGGGAAAAAATTAAAATGGTAAAATTACAAACCTCCTTCAGTTTTTTGACTCGGTTACCTTTATGCAATTAAAATTGTACAAGTGGTGTATTTTTGTTTAAATCTAACAAATAATTTAAACCTTACTTGATCCCATTTGCACTTATTCCCAAGAAATAATGTCAATCCTTAGTTTAGTGATTTCTCGCCTAGGTTTATATCTGTTATTTGTGGGATTAACCCAAGTCAACTCTATAAATTACAACTTTTAATTTTTGAATTCAAATATAGGGTTGACTCCAACACTTCCTACTAAATATTATTTTTTGACTTGAAGTGTGAAATATTTCACTAGCCACCTTTAAAATCCTATTTAAGGATTAACCTTGGTGCATTTTTACACACATAGACATCTAACATCTATTAATGATGTAGCACCTAGAGATCATTCAAAGAGCATCTAACATCACAATTAGAACTTCATTACTATATTAATCCATCTAAGGGCTTGGCTAAAGGAGAATAATATTTGTACAAAAAAGTCCTAAGGCGTTCTTGTAAACTTCTAGTTAGTTAAAATAGATCATGGTCATGAAGGTAAACTAAAAAGTAGAAATCAAAGTTGAGTAGATATCATATCTATGTATTGAAGTTCATATGCACACAAACACTAAAGTTCAAAGTTGTCCACCTAGATCAAATCTAGTTGCACATATTACTTAGTAGTCACAAAGGTGACCCAAAATGATAGACATACAATTTTTAAGTTTTGAATTATTCTAACTACTATATTTTTCTTGCGCACTTATAAATAAACAATATACATTTTGCACTACATTTATTACTAATAAGATTCTAGCTAAGTACCATTTATTTAATTTGAGTATTTTTTTAAGACTACAGGAAACAGTCGAGTATCCACCCCCTATAAACTGCAGTGCACCTGGTAAACTTTTTTCAAGTGACCAGTGATGCTGGTGTGACACGCCCTTCGATACCATGGGGACGATGGAGAGACTAGACCTCGTGACCTGTTGCTTGCAACAAGATGCTTTAACCAATCGAGTTAGGTCCACCGCCCATTTAATTTGAGTATTTATCTTTATATAGTGCTCTAAATAATTTACGACTTAACTTCTATTATTTTATTAATTTGGATGAATGATTTAATTTCTACTTAACTTCTATTATCTAGATTAATTATTTTACTTATTATGAGGGGTGATTTAATTTCTTACAAGTTTAAAGGTTAAAAGAGATTATATCATTAAAAAAGGTCAATATTAGTTCTTATCCTAGGGAGATATCATTCTAATTAATCAATTTTTATAATTTATTAAAATATCTTATTGTTTATATAATAAAACATATAATTTATTTTAATCTATTGAGTTCTTCTTAGTTTTTGTCATAGACAAGAATACTAATGCATCTATTGGGTTTTATCAATTGGTATTAAATGAACCAATGAGAAAGCAAAATTAAATTAGTTTGATAAAAAAAATTAATGTATATTTTTTCTTAAATTTATTTCAAAGTATCAAATTTATTTCATCTACCATTCTATAAGATAAAAGTTGTGAACAATCTTATAAGTATTATGTAAGCTAGTTTAACTATAAAACATATAAAACAATTAATAGTGGAGCCAATTATTTTAATATCACTTTTTGGTTGAATTTGTTGTCCCATTTCATTAAATTATTTTGTATTTAAAGAATTGTGGGTCAACAAAATGGAATTAAAATTTTTGCTTATTATTTTGGAGCCAATTTTATTTTGTATGGGATGCAATTTTTTAAATTATATTCAAGCCAATCTTTTTTATTTTATGTAGAAGATGAGAATAAAGTATCATTTTTTTAATTAATTTTTTCTCATATATTGGAGCCAACTCACACCTATTAATTTTAAGGACAAAAGAATGGGAATCATGAGAATTTCTTTAATATTTAAAAAATTAACAATATGAAAATCAATATTTAATGAAGGATAATGATTTTTTAATCTATTTGCTTCATAGATTACTTAAGAAATGTTATATTTGTGCAAATTCTAACGTCTTTCATCCATTTAAAGTTAAATGCATTAATGTTCAAATGTAATAATTAAATTGAATCATATTTATAGCTTTGATTCTCATTTGATTTTGTCTCTCTTTGATTAACATTTACAACATAGTTCTAATTTATGTTGAATTTAGAAGTAAAAATTTGTAAGCAATTCAACAATTTCATCTCTAATTTACATCAAGCGATTTCATAAAATTTCATTATTTTATTAGTATTGGAAAATTAATTATTCTAATAACATTATTCTAAATGAATTAAACATCTCACTAGTAAGATGAAATGCATCACTTGTTGATAAAGTAAAACATGTACATTTTTAACTATCTATTGAGTTCTTATTATAACATATGTATAGATCAAAAAATACAAAAAGACAAGTGTCTCAAATATTCTTTTATTGATGTTATGGTAATGTAAGTCATGAAAAGACAAATCACCATTTAAATATTATATCAATTACTATCATCTATTGTTTGTTATTATTGATTAGTACTTAAAGCATTTATTATTAATTCACTTTTTTCTTTATTAAAATTGATATAAATTGACATCCTTCATTAATTGTATACTATAAATATCATGTATAAATTGACATCTTTTTTTCTGTTGTAGAAGGACAAGTCTGTGGACGATGCAGATAAAGAAGCCGTCAACAAGGAACTTCTTAAGTTCCTCACAGATGATTGGGCTACCATAACTTTAGTTAAGCCATGCAGTGGGAAAAAGGATTAGATTTCTGGGGGCTTTGGTTTTTTGACTGGTGTTGGCTGAACCAACCTTCGTTTATGTTTTATGTTGCTAAAGACATTGTTAATGTTCTTATATTTCCTTATGACTAGGATGACCCTTGGTGGTCCGTGATTAAGACTGTTTTAAATCATGTTTTCATGATGGACATTTCTAGTAGTTTTAGCTCTTGTGTTAGTTTTTGGGATGTTTTTTATATGATTTGCTTAGGGTGATGGTTGGTTTTTAGACCTGTTGTTACTGTGTTGTTAGTGTTACTCTGTTGTGGATGGTCAATGGTACCTTGTATTAAAGGAACAACACCCTAATTTTACTACTTTTTATATCAAAAACATTAAATAATAATTAATTTTTATTATTAAAAAATATAATATTCAATATCAATTTGAATAATTTAACTTTTAATTTAATCTAAAAATTACTTTTCTCATTGTAAAAACATGATTATAACAATGACATATTTACTAAACCTTTAATTACTTATTATTAAGTATACAAATAATCATATGAAATTAAGAACTTAAAATTTAATATTTAATCAATAAATTATTTTCACCTGCAAGAGTTGAGCGTATAAATTTTCTATAGCACGATCAAATCAATCAAAGAGGTGACATAAGAAAAGACACAATCAAAGGAATATCAAGTATAATGTATTAAAAGGCAAAATTGCATATTCAACTAAAAAGAATTTTCCCATCCACTAGAGCAAATAGACAAATTAGGGAGGAATGATATGAAATGATAAACATTTAAAATGAATAAAAATCAAGAGTGGATTCTGATTCATATCACATGAATGTGACAATACGCCAAAGGTAAAGAATCTTGAAAGGTAAAGACAAGAACTCATTGGCCACAATAGTCATAGCTCATAAAGTCATGGCTCATAAAGGTAATAAAGTCATAAAGATAGCTTTGTGGGCACTATAATCAAAGATATGCAAAAGCATAGCCCTCACATTATATAGAATCCCAAGGAAATAACGAAATGGTTTTATAATATTTTTGTATATTTTAACTACATAAACAAATGTATAACAAATTACACAAAACATATACCTTCATTGTTCTTATACCCAAAAGGGTCGGAGCTAACATAATGCCTGACTTTAGATCTATTAGCCTATGCAATACCACATATAAGTTTGTTTCCAAACTTGTAGTCCATGATCATATCAAGCCTATTCTAGAGAATATAATTCATTGGAATAAAAAAGTTTTGTTCTTGGTAGAAAAATTATATATGCTATCATCTCGATCCATGAAACCTTCATTTAATGGATAAAAGTAATAAGGAAGGTATGTTTCTAAAGATGAATATTTCTATAGCTTAATGTAAAGTCTCATAGAGATTCTTCTCAAGAGTCCTTCAAAAGTTTGGATTCAAAGGGAAAATTCTCAAGATTATTGAAACTTGTGTCTTTTCTTCAGCTTATTCTATTATGATCAACGATATCCCTCAAGGTCATTTCCAAGCCTATGGAGGTATCAGGCAAGGATATCCTCTATCCACTTATTTTTTTACTATCCTTGCTGAAGCCTTGAGAAGGAATATCAAGGAAGTATTACAAGGAGAAGTCTATAAGGTTTTAAACCTACTTCTCACCTCCATCATGTTTCTCATCAACAATTTATTGATGACACTTCATTATTGGGGAAAGCTTCTATAAATGAGGCCACTAAATGGACTAGAATCCTCACAATTTTTTCTCACGAGAAAATGGAGGCCTTGCTATAAGAAAAACTAGATTAATGAATAAGGCCCTCTTAATTAAAGTTTGTTGGATCTAATTCTTGAGCAATAATTTGAATGGGATAAAATCTTAAAATTTAAATATCTAAATGGGTTAGATGGTATTACATTTGTTCAAACTTCATAGTTGCTAAGAGGCTCAAACCTTTGGAATAATCTTCTCATGAATAAGGAGACTCTAAGCATGGGATTCAAGTGGAAAATTAGAAATGGTGATAAGGTGGATTTTGAGAAGACCTATGGATTTCAATTGTCCCTCTAGAGCTCCACCCTATATGTTCTACTATTCAAATCTACCTGAAAAGAGGATTAGGATATCTATTAAAAGAATATTGGAATGTTGATTCCAACCCTCCTTGGAGAATTGATCCCAATTGGTACGATACTCATTTTAATATTGCTACTGTTGAATTTCTTAGAACCATCTCTAATCAAATATTCTATAGGCTTCATTTAATGGATAAATTTGTGTGGATGGAATCTTAAGATGAGAATTTTTCTATTAAATCTAGATACAATTTGATTGTTCCTGGATTGCCTACTCCTTTCAATTGGATGAAACTATGGAAGCATAAAACCATTCCCAAAATTGTCTTATTTTGGTGGATTTTCTTTTAATGCAAGGTTCTAACTATTCATAATCTTCAAAGAAGTATGCAACTAGTGAAAATTCTAACTATTCATAATCTTCAAAGAAGTATGCAACTAGTGAAAAATTCTTCTTATGTGAACAAAAAGATTAAAGTATTGATCATCTCCTGATCCATTATGATTATGCCTAGAAAACTTGGCAAAAGATTCTAAGCAACTTCTTTGTTAGCTAGGTCTAACAAGACAATGTTAAAAGTATAATGGAGACTTGGGTCCACCCCTTTTCACACCCCTCAATGTGGAACTCTAGTGGCAAGATTTCTTTCAAATCAAATGGGCATATGGAAAGAACACAATAACAAGATATCTAGGAACAATAATAAACATTGGGAGGTGTTGACCAACTCTATCATATCCATAGCATAAAGGATAATTTATCATAGGACTTGTTACTAAAAATCCAAAAATAAATCCTTCCAAGCTGGAAATAAAGATAGCCCAAACATGGAACATCTCTAAAAAACTTGAAAATTTTGATCCCCACAAAAGGATCTCCCATAAATCTACTATATGGACCCCATGATCTTGGATGACCCAAAATTGATTTTGGTGGTTTAATAAAAGGAAAATCGGGTCAAGCGATAGGGGAAGGAATTCTCAGATATTTTAGGGGTCGTATGATTTTTTTCTTATGTTGCCAACCTTGAAATTCAAACATATAACTTTATTGAGGAAACGATGGTCTTCCATGGTATTCAAATAGCCAAAAGTAAAGGTTTAACTAAGGTGATAATTGAAGGAGACTCCAAAAATATCATTGATATGTTATAATAAAATCCTCCCCTAGCTGGTCTTACCAAGACATCATAAGGGAGTCACAATTGAACATGATTAACCTTGAGGATCACATAGTTAAGAACATGGATATTTGTATTCACATTACAAAATACAGATTGAAAGAATTAGTTAGGTTTGGTCAAGGAAATCATAGAGATTACTAGGAGTTGTACTATCAAAGTCTTAGTCACAACAAGGTCTTGAGAGGTGCCATGCATGCAAATCATGGACTATTCTATGAATTCGATTTGTTATAAAAAATCGCAGCCAGTGCTGAATTTACTGGTTTTACATAAATAAATCCGGTATGTCATGAACTTGTAGTATCTGGGTTCAATAAATTATCTAAATTTCTACAATTTCATTGGCTATATTGTTTCTATAATTCATTATAAATCTATACTGTTACATGCATTGAATTAACCATGCTCTAAAATAAACCTCATGAAAACATTCAAGCACTATGAAATGAATACGAGCTAAGGATATTTTGGTGGTATCAAAGTTGGTGATCTTGCCATCCTATTGGGGTTTCAACATTGCATGTTAGTTTGGGAGCAGTTTAAGAAGAGGGTTTCCATTGCATGTTAGTTTTGAGCAGCTCTAGTGTATACCCAAATGATTGCATGTTGCTTTTTGATCAATTTGTGAAAGTGGGTTATTACATATCAGTTGATTTGATTCTATGCACCCTAGAGAGGTAGGATCACACAAATATTTCATTATCTATGCTGGTCAAGATAGCAGGAATTAGGAGCTAATATTAACCTAGTTGAAGCAGAGATGGGTGAAAGAAGGGATGGAATCCTACCAAGGGATTTGAATAATCAGCTTAATGATTTCTTGACCACCTTTACCTAGTAGCAGCTGAAATGCTACAACAATTCTGAGATCATAGGATTATAACCATGGGTCCAATGAGAGTGGATCATGCAAGATCGAGAAGATCAAGTAGTGATCACATCAGAAGTGATGTTGTACAGGGAAATCAAGGTAGATCAACCTCTAATGTTGTTAGGACTACCAACACAAGGTCTGATCAACCTTTTTGTCCTACATTTTGGCCAAGGAAAACTAAATAAGAATCAATTCCAAAGGTGGAGGAAGAGACACACATCATTGATGATGTTATGGTGGCCTAAGATAAATACATAGATCTTCCACCTGATGTGAGATAATTAATTAATTTGAATCAGCTTATGAATTAGTAGAAAGATAAATCTAGATTCAAATTGGAAAGGAAAGATAGGGGACTCATAAGATAAACAAGACAAGGCACTCAACCCAAGGAATACAAGGGAGCATTGAATAAGGTTCCTTTATCAACCTTCAATGGAAGCGGGAAGATACGTGCTAGATCATGGGTGCATAAACTTGACACATTCCTATCCTTGAAACCTATGAAGGAATATAAGGCTATACAATTTGCTACGATGCATCTAGAGGGTGTAGCATATGACTGGTGGCACCATGGGTTAGTATCAAAAGATCATGCCTTGATACTTTCCTATGAGGAGTTTTTCAATAAACTAATTTCATGCTTTGAACAAAACAATGTTGAGGTTTATTATAGGGATTTGTCTTAGTTGAAGTAGGTTAGACATGTTGAGGCCTAGATCAACAAGTTCCAAAAAATAGCAGTCATGGTTCCTTATATGACTGAGGCAAGTTATTATGTTGGTTATCGAGGGTCTAAGTGGTAGATTGAATGGTTTAGTGAAGGCTCATAAGATTAGTACACTACATGACGCCATTGGCCTAGCCCTTGATTTGGAGACTACATCTCCCTTCCAACCTGAGAGAAATACCTTTAGTGGATTTTAGTCAAAAAAAGGGTTTCAATCACCACCGAAACTTGAACAAGAATCCATAAATGAATTGCACATGAAAAAGTTATGTTTCACTTACAAGGAGTCGTGGGAGCCTAGCCACCGTTTCCTTTGGAAAGGAAAGGTTCATTTGATTGAGGTCATTTCAGATGATGAGGAGTAGGATGATCATGAGACCAATGCTGGAAATGATAGTGTACAGGAGGAGCAACCTCCACAACTAGAGTTGGATGATTTTGGAGTTAAGGAGACTCCCTAGAGCACCATAGCGTCATTGTCTAGAGTCCCTAGACTTCATCCATTCCATTTGAGAGGTGTCCTTAAGGTACAACACATGTATTCTTGGTGGATAGTGGATCCACGCACAATTTCATCGGTGAGGGTCTAGTGGTGAAGTGTGGGCTATAGGCTGAGGAGTTTTTTGGGATTCAATGTGATTGTAGCAGATGGCTTTCAGTTGAGTTGCACCAGGATGGTTTCCCAACTTAGCATCCAGATTGGAGATTACACCTTGACTGATGACTTCTATGTACTGGGTCTTGGTAATATTGATGCAGTTTTGGGTTTGTAGTGGCTGTAGTCACTTGAGAGGTACATTTAGGACTTCTGTAGGATGGAGTTAGAGTTTATAGTTGGTGATAAAAATATTCTACTAAAGTCTATGTTTGACGTTGGTCCTCAAGTAGTGTCATCCAAGAGAATGGATGCTTTATTCATACATGGAGAGGTGGATTGGGGAGTACAGTTCTTTGTTTCTACCAAGCCTACCTCTGACAGCAAGCCACACTACCATGTTGATATCCAGACAGTGTTGGATAAGCATAGTGTAGTATTTGGAGACATTCCTTCAAGTCAACAACCTGATCATGGGTTCAAGCACATCATTAAGCTTGAGGAAGGGGATAAAACAATAATAACTACACCCTATTGACACTCACACCATTTTAAGGAGGAGATTGAGAAGACAATCAATGAACTTCTAAGCATGAGATACATTCAGCCCAGTTCTAGTTTGTTTTCCTCATCGGTTGTTTTGGTGAAGAAGAAGGATGGGACTATGTGTATGTGCATAAACTCTAGGGATTTGAATAAGAAGAGAATAAAGAATAGATATCCTATTCCCAGGATTGATGAGTTGATTGATGAATTACACGAGGCTGTGTATTTTTCCAAGATTGATCTTCGTTCAGGTTATCATCAGATACGATTTTGGGAAGAAGATATTCATAAAATTGCCTTTCGTTGTCATTACAAACATTTTGAGTTCCTTTTCATGTCATGCGGAATCAAAAATGCACCAACCACATTCTAGTCATGCATGAATCACACATTCCATGAGCAGTTATGGAAATTTGTTTTGGTTTTCTTCGACGACATCTTGATATATATCAGGACATGGGATGATCATCTGCATCATTTGGGTGTGGTTTTGATTATCATGGAGGCTCAATTTCTTTATGTGAAGGCTTCCAAGTGTGAGTTTAGGATGACTGAGATACTCTATCTCGAACATGTGATTGGGGCTAATGGTGTGAAAGCACACCAAGATAAGATACATGCAATTCTAGACTGGTCGTCACCGAAGAACATATCAGAGTTGAGAGGCTTCTTGGGTTTGTGCTCTTACTATAAGAGATTTGTGAGAGGTTTCTCATAGTTGGCATCATATTTGATAGAACTTACTAATAAAGGTGCATTTATTTGTTCTGAGGAGGCACAATTAACATTTGACAAGTTCAAGGAAGTCTTGAGCTCATGTCCAGTATTAGCATTGCCAAAGTTTACATAGCCGTTTGTCTTGGAGTGTGATGCATCAATTCAAGGAATTGGTACAGTCCTAATATAGAATCGACATTTGATTGAATATGAGAGCAAAAAGTTGAGGGACACAAAGAGGTTGTACTCCACATATGATAAGGAGATGCTAGCGATTATGCATGTGCTAGCTAAGTTCAGGTAGTACTTAGTGGGGACTAAATTCATGGTCAGGACTAATCACAATAGTCTCAAATATTTTCTCGAGTAGGACTTGAACGAGCGACAAAAAAAGTGGGTGAGCAAGATTGAAGCTTACGAATTCGATGTGGAGTATATTAAGGGGAAGAATAATATTGTTGTTGATGCTCTTTCCAAAAAACCAACACTTTGCTCTCTCGCTGAGATTTCAGCTGATTGGAAATCTCAATTAGTGGTCGAATACACCAAAAATATTTTTTCCTGTTATTTGATTGATGGTTGAGTATAGGATGATAGATATTCAGTAGTCGATGACATTATTTATTATAAGAACATAATTTATCTTGTACAAAGGTTGAAGTTGAAGGTAGAGATTTTGAGGGCTATGCATGATACACCTGTAGCAGGACATCCAGGTTTCTTCAAAATTTATCGTCTAATTCGTGATAGTTTCACCTAGAAGGGATTGAAGGATGATGTACTGCAACATGTTAGAGAGTGCCTAGATTTTTAGCAAAACAAGTTAGAACACACATTCCCTGTAGGTCTTCTACAACCATTGTCGATACCTGAACAAAAGTGGGAAGGAATATCCATGGACTTTATTACATGACTTCCACATGTAGTTATGGATAGAATAACAAGAAATGCCCATTTCTTTGCTATACCTACCAATTACACAACACCTCAGGTGGTAGAATTATTCTTCAAAGAGGTGTTCAGGTTGCATGGACTCCCCAAAACAATCGTAAGTGATCGTGACAATAGATTTCTTAGTATGTTTTGGAAGGATTTGTTCTGATTGGTAGGTATAGAGCTAACACTGAGCATGAGCTATCGTCCTCCACTGACTCATTTGACTACAAAATCCGACAAAAATTTTCGACGAAAGATGGATAATTAGATGTATTTTTGGGTACTAGTGATATTTAATGTGTAATTTTCAATTTTTTTTAATTTTATCCCCGACATTTGTCAAAATTTCGATGAACCTATTTTTTCATCGAAATTGTGACAAAGAGTTTTCGTCGAAATTTTGACGAACATGTGAAGTCAAAATTGAGGCCGACATAAATAAAAAAGTGAGCTCAACTATTTATTGTGACAGCGTTTTGCTATACTTACGAATTTGCTCTGCTTGTGAATTTGCTATACTTACGACAGTTTGTGGAGAACTAAGGACAATTTTCTTGGGAAAAATTAGAAAAAGTTCAAGAAGCTATCGCCAGGTTGAGGGTAGTCATTTTCATTTCCCAGAATTCATTTGTGAAGTCAGATTTGTACTTCTAGGTTTGAAAATCATATTTTAAAGCAACATCTCATCAAATTTCATTTTTAGATTTGTGCATTTTCAGAGTTGCATTTTCAGATTTTGTTGCGCAAGTTCAATATTCTAATTTTAGGAGTCTAACGGTTGGAAATCATAGTAAAATCAAAATTTAATAAGTTTTGGAATTAGCATTTTAAAGTGTTTTTTGGGGTCATTAACTTCAAACTATCTTCTCTTTTGCAGGGGTGGTTGCATGCTGAATTTTTTTGGTGTAAAATATCAAAATTATTAGATTTTGTTACCTGTCTATGAATAAAAATTATTGGAGTGTGAGTTTGATATTTTTTTAAGATCTAAATATTCAAGCTTGGTAAAGAAAAATCATGTCAGATAATATTAGTCCAAAACAAAATGAAGAGACACTTGATAGATTGTGAGCTAGATTGAAAAGAAAAGGTGATGGGAAATGTTATTGTCCTTGCAATAATTGCAAGGGCTTAAAAACAAGATGATTTTTAATCACAACAGCTGAGAAACATTGTAGGCAACATGGTCACGTTGAAGGGGGGCATGATTATCATCCATTGGTAAATTGTTCATTATATGTGTTTATATTGATTGAATTTGTAAATATTGATATCGTTTTAACATTATATATATATATAATCACTTGATCATGATCATGGTTCATTTGTGTCTATCATTATTATAAAGGTGGGGCACCCTAGGGCACATGATATGGATTATAATGGCCTAGAGAATATGGTTTTGCAAGTGGACGAACATGGAGCTATGAATATTGAAGATGAAATAATGATCCTATGGAAGAAGATGATCATACACTAGAAAACACAATTGAAGATGATGGTACAAATACATTGATCCATGACACATTTAGTGGCAGATTTGATCATGATGATCGAGATGACTTTGATGATGTTCATGATTTACCTATACTTGAGAAGGCATACGAGCCCCTTTATGAAGGCTCACAAACAACTCTTCTCTTTGTTGTATTGTTGTTGAAATTGAAGGTTATGAATGGTTTATCAAACATAGCAATCTCACAGATGTTAAGGTATGTCATATATGTCATCTTTTTTCATCTATTTTAATTGTTGTTAGTTCATCACTAGTAAATAAAGGATGAAATATGTACCATTAATATTCTTTATATTAACAAATTATTTTTTGTTGTAGATTGATTGGTGAATTTTGTTACCACCATCAAATATTTTACCTCGCTCATACTGAGATTTATCTGGTATTATCAAAGATATCGGAATGGAGTATCAAGCAATAGATGCATGTCCCAATGATCATATTATATATCATAAACAATATGAATTTGCAATAGAATGCCTGGAATGTCATATTAGTAGATATCGAATAGATCAACTAACTAAAAAGGTGCCTCACAAGGTTCTTTGTTATATTCCCATTATTCCACGTATGCAATGATTATTTAGGTGTGAAGTTTAGCACAATTTATGGATTACCATGCACGAAATAGAAGTGGAGATGAAATTCTTCAAATGCCTATGGATGGTTCCGCATTTAGGGACATGGAGGAAAAATGGCCACACTTTAAAGAAGAATCTCGTAATCTCAGGCTTTCATTAGCAGTGAACGGTGTCAATCCATTTGGAGAGTTGAGATCTATTTACTCGTTGTGACCTATTTTTGTTATCAACAATAACATTCCTCCATGGATGTCAATAAAAAGGGAGCACATAATGTTGTCAATGATTGTTCTAGGTATTTGTTTACATCAATTTTATTTAATGTCGTAGCATCTCATTTGTCTTATTTGTTGCATAATGACATATTTTTTTCATTCAATAGTCATGTACATTAATTTATATGTATTGCAGTAAAATGGTTATAATAATTATGTAATGTTTATGTTTATTCAACTACGTAAGTACCAAGTTAAAGATATGAATGTATATATCGAACCTCTTATCAATGAGTTACTAAAGTTATGGAATGGCGTCACTATGTATGACATCTCTAGACCAATAGGACAAAGACAATTTCAATTCCATGCAATACTTGTATGGAAAATTCATGATGCCTCAAGGATAACACATTTTTGTTGTATGTTATAATGTTTGACTGCACTTTAACAATATTTAATTTTATGAAGTAGATATCATGCATGTTTTTTAAATAATATATTCATTATATATAATTATAAAAATTGACATATTTAATCCAATTATATATGATCTTGCAAGTCTTTAAACAAAGGGAAAATTTGCATGTCCAATTTGTGGTCCAAAGATGAAATCTCGCCATTCAACAAGTTTAGGAAAGCAGGTGTTTGATGAGTATAGGCACTTCCTCCACAGAAATCATAAGTATCGAACTACTGAAAAACATTTTTTTTATGGGAAAGAAGAGACTACATCAAAACCACAAAGAATGACACCTCACCTATGGAAGTTGGAATATAATAGAATTAATCGTCAATTTTATACATCAGATCAAATTGTTTATCTATCATATATGATATTTTTGAATTTATATTTTTATATTGTTTTGTGTTTACTCATGTTGTAATTGACAATGATTGTCGTTGTTAATTTGTTTAACTTATATGCTTTATGAAGGTCGTCAAGGCATTAATGGCCAGCTTCCAGAGGGACTAAAAAGTTATCCTAGAAAATTTAGTAGGTTGCCCTACTATGAGCAAGCTACAAATTGTGCATTTGTTTGATACAATGCATATTGGAAAGAATATAACAGAAACGTTATGGAAAATATTGGATGAAAGACATGACAAAGAAAAAATTGTCAAAATTTGTAGTGACATTCAGGAAGCCAATCATGCAATGAAAAATGTCATTCAATTAAATAGCGACGGAGACCAAATTAATATAAGTGCCCTTCCTTGGTTATTAATGGAGCAGCAAAGCAATGCTATAAAAGAAGTCATACGAAAAATTCAATTTCCCATAGGATTTGCTACGAACATAAACAATATAATAACAAAGAAAGGTGAATTTGGGTCAGGGATGAAAATGCGTGATTGGCATACCTTCATTAAGGTAATTATTTTGGTATATTATATACACTTGTATAATGCAAGTACTTTTCATTGTATTATGTTTACTACTTTTGGAAAAATAATGAAAAGATCATTTTATAATTGTTGCAGTGCATTCTACCTCTATCTCTCCCAGACAACTTCAACAACAATGTCAAGCAAGTTATATATGATCTTGGAAAATACATGAGGTAAGTAGTGATATTTGTTCAATTCGTTGTATAGATCTTATAATTGCCATTTTTTTAACTTGTTATGTAATATACTGTATATTTTTGTTAAATCTCGTTAATTTATTTGTGCCTTGAATCACTTGTAGATGGTTGTCATCTAATTATTGGAAGAGAAAAATTTCTCGTCTAATGTGTGAAATGAAAAAGTGTCTACCTTCGACATTTTTCAATGCACAAGAACATTACCTCATACACTAGGTTGAGGAGATTGAATTGTGTGGACCTGTACACACAAGGTCAATGTGGATGGTTGAGAGGCACTTGAAATTTTTGAAGACTTTGGTTAGACAAAGAGCACATTCTGAGGGTTCTATGGTGGAGAGATATATGGTATACCAGACCATGGTGTACATTAGTGAATATCTTTCTAAGTTTGCAACAAAGATCCATGTAGATCGCATTTGGGATCCCAACTCTATTGACAAATTCAAAGGGGAGTACCTGATGGGGAAAGGTAGATTGAGGAAAGTGAGAGGTAATTATAAGATGGTCATGGAGATTAATTGGAATACATTTTACATATGGTTTTTATGTATATTCTACTTATTTAATTATTAATCTTCAATATACATCAATTATAAATTAAGGTCGTATACTGTGGTATTTAACTAATTATACGTCCTTTGTGAATTTCAATTTTTTTTTATATAGTTGGCCAAGAGTGGGATGCACTATATTTGTACGTCGCAAACAATCTTGATTGGATGATGGTATGGATTGAACGATATCAACAATTTGGTCGCGCATTAACATGCGAAGGTGAGGCTTCATTGGTTAAAGAAGCTCATCGTAATGGAGATTCCAATGTTACACAAAGGGAAATTGATTTAGCATATGGTTTAAGAGATAAACAGGTATGTATAAATATATTAATCACCCATATTATTTAATTATTTTCAATTATATTGATGTATATATATGTTGAGATTGTTTTGTTTACATACATTCGACAAAGAATAAATATGTTTATCAACTAACGATATTGCAATAATTTTTACATGTTTGACATATTGCAGGTGAAACACCACAAGGCTATGTGGTGCAATGGTCATAAATTTTTGAATCAAAAATTTGGATGACATGAAGAAAACTTGTGATTCTGGTATAACTGCTGTCTTTCAGGTGACTAATGTTTCATCTAGAAGCAACATACATCCAAAAGTCTCAGAAAATTGATACTATGGGATTTTGGATGATATACTTGAGTGTGACTTTAAGTCCTTCAGATTAATTATGTTCATTGTCCTATGGTACAGGCTATGATTGAATGAAAATGATCCCAAGAGAACTATTATTGAACATGATAATGGATTTACCATGGTTAATACAAAGTCGATCGAGCGAGCTATAAATGTGCCCTATGTTCTTCCAAGCCAATGTGAGTAGGTATTTTACTTAGAGGTTCCGGCTAAACCGGGTTGGTCATTTTTTGTTAGACATTATCCAAGAGGAAGGCCAGTAAAGTATAATGTGGTGGAAGAAGAAGATACCGAAGAACTAGAAGATGATGTAGATGATGATAAGGATCAACAGTTAGTTGATGCTGTCCCTGACGAAGATGTCGAAGAGGAGGAACTAGATCATGATGATGTAGGAGTTAATGTTCATGAAGATGATATCCGTGTGGATGATGACATTATCAAAACTGATATCATTGATGATGATGATGATATGACCAATCCTTACAATATCGAATCTAGATCGGATGATACAAACAAAGAGTTGGATGAAGAAGAAGATCAATGACATTAAAATGTATGAGTTATGCGATTATATTATCTATTTGATATTAATTTCTTGATAGAATTATATTTGAATTATGTGGTTACATAATTAATTCATGATTTTTTTTAATTTTTATTCCATTACATAATTAATCTAATGATGTACTTTTTAATGTTTGAAAGGTTAAAAAATTAAAACATTTCAATAGTGATGTTAACAACCTTGAAATTAGTGTGTTTTATGTTTCATGTGATCATAAAAGATTAAAAAGTCAGTTGTAGAGGTGGTTGTTCAGTGGTTGAGGTGTAAAGTATTTTAAAAGGCATAAAGTGATCATTGTAATGGTTGTTGATGGTTGAGGATTTAAAATACAAGCTCTTGACATTCGAAAATCTGTGTTTTTCTTCAAAATTTTTGTATTTTTCTTGTTATGCAGCACTGTACGGTCACATGCAACCATATTTTGATGTGAAATTAATTCCATGTCATGAAGATATGTGTTATCTTTGATTTGAATCTAATTTGAGGGCTTAAGGCGTTGATTTGAGTTAGAAAGCTTCATTTCTTTGCATACAACCTGGTTACCCTATTTTTGAGGGTTTGGTAGTCCAAACATGATATAAAGGGGCTCTTACACTCTTTGTGATTACTGTAGCTTGTGTAAGAGGCCCCATAGATACTATTGTAATTTTAGGATGCATGAATAGGGCGTAGGATGAGAAATAAAGAAGGTATAGTTGTTGTCCTCAAGAGTTTTATGAAGAAAAGCATGTGAAATGAGAGGTTCAAGCCTAGGTTTCAACAAAATATGTATGGGAGATCTAATTTTATGAATTTTTATCCATGTGCAAACCTAATGGGTTGTTTTTGAACATTGAATATAAATGATATAAATACACACACACACATATATATATATATATGTGTGTATGTATGTATGTATGTATTTGTGTTTTTAAATGTAAATGTAAATGCAATTACTGGATGCTCTCCTAGAACAATAAATGCAACATATCATTAAAGAAATCTATATCTATGTATATAAATGTGTATTTCTAAATGCAAGTGTAAATGCAAAGAGCATATGGTTTTGTAGTGTTATAGATACAACATATCCATAAATTAATGTAATTGAAATTCTAAAGTCTTCAACACATATAATATGAAATCGATCAAACTATTAAACTACATGAGAAATAAATGCACATGTATGTGTATTTGTAAATGTAAGTGTAAAATAAATAAGAATAATGAAATTTATAAAAGAATACAAGGGGAGACCAGTGCCTTATTGGGTATATGGAGTTTAATGAATATCTGCAAATGTGGATTTCAATAATGGCAATAATTCAAACTATCAGGCACAAAAATTGTTTGCAACTTGTATAAACGTGCAAGTGAATAATTGACAAACTCTTCTTGAGATAGAATGGAATATCTAGTTATGTGATTCTTCCTATTAATCCAACTAACACTTCCCAATTGTTGTGATTGATTAAAATATTTTAATCCCTACTTGAGAGAACCGGATAACCAGATCACACATATATAGCAAATGTACAATGATAAACCGAGTATAAACTTGTTATATCAATTTAAACAATAGAGAAGCATTAGAATGAAGACAATCAAATAACTACATATATTTAACAAACAGTTGATACCAAAATCTTAATCCATAACTTAGATATCTTCATTTACTCCATCAAAATACATGCATTTGAGTCTCTATATATGAAAGCATTTTGCTAGAAAGCTATCTACTGAATATATCCTAACGCCTATATCTGTTGCATTACTATGGAATGGATATAAATACATCAAAACTTGGAAGGGACACGTCCCTTCACAAATGTTTTATTTTACTTAACTAATTAAAACAAGAGATTAGGCTCTATTTAGCCATAGATGAACATTTGACAAATGATCTAGATAATCCTGCCATTCACAAGTATCAACATCTCCTAATGCATTCCTGGCCAATATTTCCACATTTATCATCCTTTCGTTGTGCTCACAGCTCTCGTCCAATGTCGAATCCTTCCCTGTAACATTTTCCAAAATTCCCTGCAGCATCAATTCACATTCTTTGATCCACTTGGCTTTCTCTTTCAACTTTTCTCCATCTTCAAATAGTGTAGGCAGTCCCATATTCATAACATCAACCAGCCCCTTTGCATCTTCTCGCAGTTCCTCATAATAGTCCTTGTGTTTCTTTATAATTTGGTTACCCATACCAATGGCCACACTGTCAAGAACATCTCTTTCATTTAATTCTTGAAACTTTTCTTCAATCCTTCCATCAATTCTCTTGTGTTCCTGCCCTGTAACATGGTTCTTTGAATATGCTCCCCATAGCTTATTCAACCAAATCATTAAGTTGGCCTGCCTTTTTCTGATTATTGCAGTGAGTGTATCATATTTATCTTATGAATATGTAGTTGACTCCTCCCAATGATCTTTTACCTGTGAGCTTTTGCCATGTGTTATTAATTTAGGAGGTCCCATTGTGACTCATAGCATGTCCTTCAAATGATAATTTTCTCTCATGATCCTTTCATTATTCATTTTCTACATTTCCTTTTCTTTTATCAACATTTGTATTTGGGCTTTATTCAGTTTTGCCACATTAAACCCAATGTTTGCAGTCACCACAGGATCTACCTCCCCAACCTTCAGAGTCATGACATGTCCAAATGCTTTCTCAATATCAATCACCACTGAATTTCTATGAGGTGGATATAAGGCCCATATCATGAGTGATCCTTCATCCGGGTTATATTTGGATCTAGCATATATTTATGTCACCCCCTCCAGACTAAGCTTGTGTGTGGCACTATTATCCTTTAAGAAGCTATCAAACACCAATGCAAAATTCAAATCTAGCCCTAGAAAGATCATAACTCTAGCATATTCTAACATTTTCCTTCCTTTGTCGGGGGTCATATTAGTCATTTCTCTATCCACAATTAATTTCAAATTATTTAGTAGTTGCTCCTCATTGCTTGGTGTAATATTATCAACTGTCTCCCTTATCTCCTTGCCCTTTTGCTTATACAAGAAAGATTTGAATTCTGAAGAATTCACAAATTCATTGTCTGCTACAAATGACCTATATGCCATCTTTCTGGTGTCTATATATTGGCTCTCTTCAACACTTAGTTCTCTAGGAGGGCAATTGTAATCTTGAGTTTTTAATCTGGAAATCCTACTGGGTAGGTCTTGTGGCATATCTTCTCCAGTTTCCTCATCTCCAGAAAAATGGAACCTTGTATCTGGCAACCCTTGGTTGTATTCCTCCACCACTCTCTTTGCTTCCTCTACCTCCAAATTTCTAATCATGTCATCAAACTGATAAGGCACATGATCATATCATCCAAAGTTTATCCTTTGTTTGGAAAAATTGATATATCCCTCTGGATCAAAACCTTCTCTTGGTGGACCCTTATTCATATTATACTGCATTAATTTTTCAAGGATCAAATCATATCCTTCCTTTGCAAGCACAGTAAAATCACCAAAGCACAAAGTACTAGGCATAAATGCCTGTTTTTTGAATGAACCAAAATTCATGAAACTAGAAAAATCCATTTGTCTTACAATTTCCAAATATGCAATCCTATACAGGACTGTTTTAGGAAAAATGAATGGAGAATCCTCAAAACCAAACACCCTTACCATAGTAGCATCTTCCAAGCAATACCAGTCTCCCCAATTGTGATCAATTGTTCCATTAAAGTCCTTAGGTTTGAGGAAGCATTTTATTTCATCAAACAATGAGTGCGCACAAGGATGACTGTAGAATTCATATACTAGTTTTACAAAATATTCTTCAAAATGCAGGAAGTTGGAATTAGCAAACCTATTGTGCCAAATGGCAGTCCACAATTGAATGGGTAACAATTTTCCCTCTTTATCAAACTGTGAAACCTTCAACTTTTCTGGCCAAATCCCTAACTCTTGTCTGAAGTACAATACTAGATGCATTAAAAGAGAATAATGCCTAAGGTGCAGAACATGGGATTTATTCTTAATTGCCACCAATGCTAAGTCGAGTCCCTTGGAGACAAATGAAGCATAGTCGAATAACCTAGAATTATGACATTGAATGTCAGCTGCAATTACCATGGGAACAATGGACATATACTCAGGAACTTCCATAACCAACACTTGTCCTACCGAGAAATAGGTATATCTCATATAGGGCTCGAATAATTCCACATGGAATGGAGGCCCATCGCCATCATCAAGTGGGACATTTTTACCATCTTGTTTAATTCTATGTAAGGGCAACCTCCAACCCTTGTAAGTGGTGTCCATTCTCCAAAAATCCTTTTCCAACTCTTCATTTACAATTTTCTCATTACACCACCCTTCCAACTTAAAAACCTCACATATTGAACCATCTGATATGTATATGAACGGTTTCCCAAATAGTCCGCATATGGCCTTAAGTTTTGAGTCATAGTGGGTGGCCAACAATTTTACCAACTCTATATTGACAAACACATTAGGGCAAACCATTTTTCCCAAATTTAGACGCCACGGATTACAAATTGGCTCAAAACGATCTCTTCGTTGAAAGTGGAATCTAAACAATTCATAACCTCTTATTGGGGTCCAAATATCTCCTAGATGTACTTGCACTTTTCGTCCAATTTATCCACTTCCACCCTCAGTTGCATGGAGTACCTACCTCTAGACCCAGAGCCAGGAAATTGGTCAATTAAATCCTGATTCAACTTTCGCTCAACACCCTCTGGCTCAATTTCAGACTCAACTTTCTGCTTCTTCCTCTTAGGGTGACTGCTCTCACTTTGTTTTCTACCTTTCAACTTCCCTGAGCTGGTGGCTTCCATATTACTTGCTTAAAATTGCAGAAATGAAAATGTCAAAATGCAGAGGACTTACTAGTTTTGATTGAGGTCTTTCAACTGAAACAATTCTTTGGCCCTTTGTTTGTCTCCTCGTTTCCTTCGCTACCAATTCACAAAAATGTTCATTTTGCAATGATTTCCTTTCAATTTATGAAATTACCTGTACTCCGTGGCACCATTAATGTTTTAACTATAGGCATGAATGTAACAGATTTTCGAATTCCTTACTGTCACATCAAATGAACTGGTTGGCAAGACACCTTCAAACTTTGGGCGATCTATACATTAGGCCCCAACCAATGTTCACTGAATACTCTGTTGATCGGGGTAACACTCTACACATCTGACCGATATTAACATTTGTCCCGTATACATCACCAAGATTCACCTCGACAATCATTTTGGTTCATTTGTTTCTTCATTGGCCTAACTATTAGTATCACTAACACATTCAGTGGTTCCTCCAATGTTATAAGTCTCACCGATAACTTTTCTTTTGGTCTTGAATATGTCGCCAGAATTCCTGTCGATATCCTCATGTTGGTGTAACTTAGCGGGTTGGGTGAACATTAAGGATTTACATTGATGGAACATGTCTCGCTGATATATTCCCAATGCTCCTGTCAGTGAAAGAAATGATGGTCTCACCGATGAAACTTCATCAGTGAGACTTAAACGTTCGTGCCAACATATATTTTTCATGCCAAGATGACTTGTCTTGCCGATAGATTCCCTTCATTGATGAAACCATAAGCCAATCTCCCTGATATGTCTTCTTTAGTAATCCTAGCTTTGAACATGAGTGTAGGTGATCTTTGAATTTACCCATTGTCACATCAAATGTTCTATCAGAAAGGAAATTCAAAATTTGGGTGATCATTTTATTCAAGCTTGACTAATGTTCATTAAACATTCTTTTGGTTGGGGAGACATTATGCCAATATCACATGATCTATCCATCTGATTCATATAAATTTCGCCAAGAGTCACCCCGATGACTATCTTAATCTATTTGTGTCTTCATCGACAAGACATGGTGTATCACTAAGAAATTCAGTAATTTAACCGATGTTATAAGTCTCCCCGATGATTATTCCTTTGATCTCATGTCGCCAAGACTCCTTCTGATACAACTCCTTGTGCTTTGATCGGTGAGACAAGAGATGTTTCTTGCTGATGGAACTTCATCGGTGAGACTTATATGATCGGTATGACCTTTTCATTTCACCCTGATGGAACTTGTCTTGCCAATGAATCTCTTTATTAGTGAGACCGTGGACCGTGTCATCCCGATGTGTATCTTCTTATGTAATTCGATCGGTGTGACATTTCTGTTCTTTCGCCGATATGCTAAAAATGAGAATATAATGATTTATGAATCAAAGATACCTGCACAAATTCTTTCCGATATAGGTTATTTGAATACTAGATTTTGGAGGTTTTTCATGATATCAAATGGTCAATAATGATGTGATCATATGTGACTATGATGGATTATACTCAAGATAAGGTTTTCTTTAGGGAATCAATGAGTGCAAAATCACTATAAAATTTGCAAAATCACTTGTACTTTCCCTTGAAGTATGTTTAATAACTCCAAAATGGGTGTCTAAAACCATCAAGGGTTTCTCTGGTGTTTTGGGAAAGTTTTGAGTTATTGGGAAAAAACTAGTTTTACACTGTTACAAGGATTCAAGGAGTCAAAGTGTTAAATCTGACTTTTGTTCTTTGTCAGGCTTTGAGAGTTGTTTGGATTTTTTAAATTGCTCATTCTAAACTTGTTGGAAGCCTCTTAAAGGCAGGTTGATAGGTTGGTTGATTTGAACCTACTAGGTCTAAATCAAGTAGTTGTTATTGCTAAGGTGGATCACTCCTTTCTGCGAAGGCCATACACTTATGATTGGGTCAAGTGTTCTTTTCTTTAGAAAATTCCTATTTCCTTTTTGATAGGTTATGATTTGATTAGATGGGTTATGAAGCACTTATTTCAAACAAATATCTTTATGAAAGAAGTATATTGGCATGAAATTAAATATGATTTGTATTCGAATACATAAAAACTACAAAGAATGGAAACAATTCTTTCAACACATAAACTATTATGTAGTAGTCAATTAAAATGAAAAAGCTTACTCTATATTAGTTAGGATACACAACTAAGAAAATGATCTAAAGTGACTTATTTATCCTAGAGGAACTAAGTACATAGTATACAAAGAAAACCAACAAACCCACAACTACCCCTATTTTGAAGGAGTTTAGTTTTCTCCCCTTCTTGATCTCACTAATATTGTCTAATTATTTTAAAGAGATGAAGGGTCATAACACAACTTTATTCAACCCAGTAAATAGCTTGGTTAATGAAACTTGATAAAAGCAACAAAACAATTGCTACATTTGGCATTTCATGTTGAATGAAGAGTGGTGACAATAATCTACTTATAGTTTAATAAAACACTATTTTTATAAGAAGGATTGACATTAGAAAGATAAGTGTTACTTATAGTTTTACCAACATATACTATTGTATGCTTGCATGGCTTCTTAGTTAATATATGGGGAGATAGAGATAGATGGGGAGAGAAAGAGAGAGAGATAGAGATATATGGGAAGAGAAAGAGAGATGGAGATATATGGGAAGAGAAAGGAAGAGAGGTGAAGATAGAGAGTCAATGGATAGGGGGGATAGGGAGGGAGAGATGGTGAGAGATAGAGAGGGGGAGATAGAGAGGGGAGAGAAAGGGATATAGATAGGTAGAGGAGGAGAGATAGAGAAGAGAGGGAGAGATGGAGAGATACGTTGAAGAGGAAAAGAGAGAAGAGAGGGAGATAGATAGGTAGAAAAGGGAGAGAAAGAAGAGGGGAGAGGGAGAGCGATATGAAGAAAGGGGAGAGAGAAGAAGATAGGGGAGAGAGGGAGAGGGAGAGACATAAAAAGGGCTGATATAGAGAGATAGAGGATGGTGAAAGAGATAGAGAGTCCTGATAGAGGTAGAGAAAGATATGGATAGAAAGAGATAGAGAGAGGAGTGAGAGGGAGATAAAAATAGAAATAGAGATAGAGATATAGAGTAGGAGAGATGGAGGGAGAGATGGAGTGAATGAGAGAGAAAGGGGGGAGAGGGAGAGATAGATCAATAGATAGAGGGGGGAAGAGGGAGTGACATAGATAGTGGGAGATATAGAGATATAGAGAGCAATAGGGAGAGATATATCAATCACCCTCCCTATATCTCTATCTATTCATCCTTTATCTCTTTATCCCTCTCTATCTCCTTGTCTCCCTTTCTATTTGTATGTTTGTCATTATCTTCCCTCTCTCTCTATATTTTCTTCCCTATATTTATCTTTGTCTCCTTAAGTGTGCAATGGGTACATTTAAGAGGTCTTAAAGGAGAATTATCATATCTTTAATCAAATGGCATGCTACCTTGAGAATAAATCCCCAAGGACACATGCCATCCTTGGATTGTTGACATGAAACAACCAATCAATATTTAGTTTCTCTCTCTCATATTAATATTATATTAAATATATATTATATTAATTATATTTTGTATTATATAAAAATATACGTATTATTAATTATTAATTATAATAATTTTATACGTATTTAATAATTTTGTTAAAGAATATAATATATAATTATAATAAGTTGAATAATTATATTATTTATTATGTAAAATATAGCTAATATATACTTAACTATATTGTAGAATATTAAAACCTAGCTAAATGGCACCATAATTTTCAATTTAATTAACATACTCTAAAACCTAATGAAACTAGGTTGTAGCTCATCAAATTGGAGAAGTGAAAGGCCAATACCAGTGCCCAGGAAGAGTTTGGAGTAGTGAAAACAAGGTCAATTCCAGTGCCAAGGAAGAGTTTGGAGTTAAAACAAGGTCAATACCATCACCGATGAAGAGTTTGGAGGAGTGAAAACAAGGTCAATATCAGCATCGAGGAAGAGTTTGGAGGAGTGAAAATAAGGTCAATACCAACGCCAAGGATGAGGTTGAGGGCACTTAGGGAAAATCGACGACCAAGGGACAATGAGTACTGTAAGTTTGGAACCCCCATTCTCTTTAACCTGCAATTTTCATGCCTAGTTTCCAAAGATCTTCTTGTACATTGGCACCCCCATTCTCGTAAAATGGTATAAGATAAGACAAAAAAAAAATAGCTTAGTCTTTCAAATTTTTATCGACCAACCTCAGGGCTTGGAAAAACTCCCATAATCTACCCACATCTTGGTTGAGGTCTAGGATTTCATCACACATAGCCTTCATCGCATGAGTTTGAAGCAATTGTAGACTTATCCCAAGTATATGCTAGGCTAAGCTAGATCTAATGAATGGAAATAGAGGCATAAAATTCCTCTTTAATACCTCCAGCACAAACATATGCAAGGAAAGGTCTCCTCCCTTCTTGGTAGTGATAACCTCCTTCACACACAACCCTTAAAAATTATGAATAGAGGAATATAATCTTTGAAGAACTCAAAGTTGATTCTCTCCTACTTGATGCAATTAGTCATTTTATCCTTACAAACATTTATAGTGATTACTAGAGGCACATAGACCAATTCTTCATAATAGAAGAATTTGATCATACTTTTCCAATGATGGCATTATGAGAAAACCTTAGGTTAAATGAATAATTCCTAGCTAAGTTCTTTAAATCATGTCCAACCGTATAAGAGAAGACCACTGCTATGTGTACTTGGATACCATGGAGAAAGGATCTTTGGGCTCTTTCATCAATCAAGGTATTGTTAAATTTTAACACCTAAAAGTGAGAATGAAGAATCTTTCCTAGGATTGTGTCCATCCCATTATAGCTCTTAGAGTTGTTAGAGATATTTTTGTTTCGAAGTAGAGATATTTTAAGTTATCAAATCCTACCATCAGACATAATCGAAATATTGTTGTTTCAAATGACTATGAGCACTAACTTTCACTATCTGAAGATGTTGAAACCTTGTCATAGAGAACTAGAACATTGATGCACCATTAATCCTACCTTAAAACATACCAAAAGTCTCCTAGCAATTAGACATAGGAAGATTTAAGATGACTTAAAAAAAAATTTATTGCCAAAACATAAACTTATGATGACTTAACCAGGCGTAGTACACACTCCCTCCCCATTAACCACTTAGACATATGGAAATTAAATGGAAATTTTCTGCTATTTTTAGTCATGTAGGTGTCCAATAAACCACTTGGTGGTGTTTCCCTTCAAGTTTATTTACTTGAATGAAGAGAAAAAATCCTTTGATTACAATTAGAGAATACATTTGAGGCCTTGGTTGTGTAACTGGTGGACCATAGTCACATTTAACACTTGTTACAAAGTTTGGGAGTTAAAACGTTAAGTAGATTTGATTTGTGATGGACACATTTGGATGGTAGTAACAATAACTTGCAATCTATCAAGACTTGATTACCTTATAACCTGTCAAATTCTAGCGATGAAATGATAGATTTATCATAATGTCACCTTGGGATCACATCACCATGAAAGAACTTCATCCAACATCCTTATGAGTGTAGGTACCACCAAATAGGTATTTGTTAGATCTGTCTTCCTCAAGCGAGGGAAATTCAGGAAGAGAAGAGGAAAGCGAGACCTGTAGTAGGTCTAAAAGAGGGAGATCAACTAGAGGTCAAAATATTAGAAGAAAATTCCGTAAATGCATGGAATTTTTTCTTGCTGAAGGGGGGTTCATGTTCTTATGATGATGAGAGCATAGGCGACATCGAGGTGCCCTTGAGGTACAAACATCTATGGAAACAATGGGTACCCAAGGAACTTCCTCCAACAAACACTGATTTTTTTGTCAACGAGAGGATATATCGCATAGCACCATCGTCATTACATGGTTTGGGCCTATTTTGCATGGATGGCATAAAGGTCTATTACGAAAAAGTTACTAAATTGATGGAGTATGTTGGACCCTATTACAGTTACAAAGATTGGATGTAGCTGGTTCGATATACACGAAGTATGTGTAGGTATGCATTGTCAAAAAATTATATACAACTAAAAGATAAGGATCGAAATAAAGGAGTGGCTATGTACATTGATGGAAGGAAAAAAGCATCAAGGAATATTGCAGGGTTTATAAACAGTACACGAACCATGTCAACAAATAAGCAACCCAATTGCATATTCGAGGCGTGCGAGGGAAACTGCGTATTTGTATGTGCAATAAAATCAATAACTATAGGGGAAGAGTTGCTAATCGATTACAATTTGAATCGCTTAGTTACAAACACAGTTACTATGGGGGTGGTACGTACTATGTACCATTTTACCCAACCTCCAATTAATGACTCCAATATACCATTTTATCTTTTCTTTTTCGTAAGTCTAAATTTCGGTAATGTTTTTTTATATTTAATTTTTGTCACAACAGGACATTGATCGTATAGGGAAGTCTCCGGCCCAAAGCACAGATCGCGATGCATCTTCAAGCGCTTCTACCCGATAGGTTTACCTCATTGTAATTGTACAAATTAGATACGAGCAAAACTTTTTATTATTATGTTTTTTTCATAAGTTTATTGGGTTAATTTCGATAATGTTTTTAATATTCTTATTGTAGTCGACTGATCGGGGAAAGGTACCAGTAGTAGATGAGAGCATCCATAGGGAGGTGCAGTCAATATTATGAGATGATGACATCGTTTATTCAACAAACCCTCTCGATATGATAAGGAAGACCCACAAAAAATGCAATGAAGAAATCCTTAATTTGTTATTCATAGTGCCTCAAACATATGAGATAAGAGAGAGGATTAAAATATTGACTGAGAGAGCACAAAAATTGCAAGTAAGCTATCATGAGGTCTTTAATTATAACATAATTTCATTCAGGGTTTTATATTTTGTACTCTTTTATGTCATGAACTAAAATATGTGTTGTTTTTATAGGATTTTTTGCATCCTCATGATGCTCCTAGCCATGATCAGGGTACTGCAAGTGTTTCCCGAGGAGTAGGGGTTGGTACAAGTGTCCATCCTGATCTTCCTATGCATACATCGTATCATCTAACCCCATCATCTGTGCCTATTATGTCATCTGAAATGTTGGAAACACATACCATGCAGGAATCCATTACTGCACCCTCTGGGAGTGAACACATTCCAGAACATGTGTCAGGACATGTACCTGGGGATGCAGAGGCCACTATTACTGGTGATGTTTTAGCAGCATTTCCTGGATCTTCTCGTATTACTAGTATGGGAACATTTCCAGTCGCATTTGTGGTGACTGAGGATTTCGTTCCCCTAAAGATAGAGAAGGTCCCAAGTACTTTAAAATGTTTTAATTATTATTATATATAATCCAATTGAAATTTACTTATTGATCACTCTTTTTAGACTATTGATCCCATGATCATTTTGCAGGAAATGATGTTTTTTATAAACATCTAAGTGATATTACATTGGAGCTCTTCGGGCCCACCATACGTACATGGTGGAATGCCCAAAATGAAGATTTAAAAGATGAGCTCATTAACCATTTAGTTGTGTTGTTCAGTGATAAAACATTCAACCTAACCAAGGTCCTTAAGAAAGCTGGTACCTATCTAAAGTATGTGAGGGACCAATATAGGTCACATTTAGAGAAGAAAAAAAAGTACAAGCGTCCCCCCATGATTCCAGAGAGGGAATGGAAGGATCTGGTGTCGGATGGAAAGGGGAAGGCTAAAAAGAAAAAAGGAAAGACACCACCGGGCCAAGGAAGGTATGTGATACTATCAACAATGTAATTATATACTGATTACTCTTTCTTTTTACATAATCTAACGTATTTCAAAATTTTCATAAGATTCCTGAAACATCGAAGGCAACAAAGGAAAGACTACAAAAACACGAGCAACACAAACTTGGCTCTAGTGGTCATATGAAATTAGCCACACGAATTGTAAGTATCAATAAATGAAATATTGCATCCAAATAATAAATTGAAAACAATTTTGGTTTTATCACACCATAGGAGCAAAATTCATGATCTTATGCAAAAATGCAAGGCTCTGAATTCAACATAGTACCCACAGAAGAGGAATTGAAGATTGCCTTGCAGCAAGGCTATGGAGTCGTGGTTGAACGCCTAAGAGTCTTAACTGGGCAAACACAATCTTCCACTGCATTTGACACGCAAGTAAATAAACTCAATAAAATTTATTTAAAATTGAATACTTGTGCAATCTATTCAATATTAATCTCCACCATAAAGTAATTACATGCCTATTTGTTTTTAATATACAAGCAATGATAATACTGCACATGACATTGGAATGTAGCTTGGTGAGGGTGGAGCACAACCTGCAGATGAAGGTCCTGGTGTGCATCTCGGTACTGGATGTATTCATGTGCTATACAAAACATAGTATGGATTAATACAACTAAACATCTTTAATTGCAATTGGTGTATTAATTAATGTAACCTTTCATGTTTCAACATTAGAGCATGTAGAGCGTGATCAACATGTTGAGCATGATCATGCTAGAGAAGATTAGGAACATGATGTGGCCCCATCAGGTAAAGAGAACCACTCTAATGTTCTTTTAAACATATTTAATTGCAATTGGTGCATTAATTAATGTAACCTTTCGTGTTTCAACTTTAGAGCATGTAGAGCATGATCAACGTGTTGATCATGATCAGGCTAGAGAAGATCAGGAACATGATGTGTCCCCATCAGGTAAAGAGGACCACTCTAATGTTCTTTTAAACATATTTAATTTCAATTGGTGTATTAATTAATGTAACCGTTTGTGTTTCAATTGCAAATCAGGATTTAGAGGGTGTTCAGCATGTTGAGCATGAGTCTATAAGAGAAGTTCAGAAACATGATGTGGACCCATCAGGTAAAGAGAACCACTCTAATGTTCTTTTAATAATGAAATACTTGTAACAATAATAATAAAACATATCAATTTAACATTTATTTGTTATTGTAGCAGACCCCCCCTTCCAGTGGCGTCCACGTCGTGAGGACACGACTAGGCGTACATTAAGATCATGAGTAGAGGGAAGAACAACTAAAGGGGGGACAGATGATTTAGAAAACGATACTCCACTTCAGATTTTTTTAGCTTTAAAAAGAAAAAAAAGTGATTGTAATCATATCATGACAACCATATTTTTGATAATATGTAAAAACTGAAAGAATGAATGTTATATGTTAATGAATGAATGTGAATATGTTAATGAATGAATGTTATATGTTAATGAATGAATGTTATATGAATGATGATTAATGTTATATGATTAGGTATGGGGAATTGAGAGTGATGTGAGGGGGAGGGGCCAAATGAGCTTCCACCATCACGTGGTTGGCCCTGTTAAGTAGAGAATATTAAACTATTCTCGAAACAAAGAGAAGCTCAATAAGGTAATGCACTTTTCAATATAAGAAATCCATCGTTTGAAGCATCAAACCAATATGAAAAGATGAAAGAAAGTGCTAACTTTTCACTATGGTGGCAGAAAAATGATTCTTTATACCCTGAATCCATGCTCAATCATAATTTGAAGTTGTTTCCATTCCAATGTTCTAAGTTTAGTTTGTTTGTATGGCTTTGTATGAATACCACATTGTGTTGTGTGTGGATTTGGTTTCAAAGCTTGTTTCTTTTGTTTTTAGTGGTGACATAACTCTAAAATTTGACTCTTGTGCATAACAGGTTAGTGGAAAAATTGATAGCTCTGAAGGGTTTAGAGGCTCGATTGAGATAGATACACGGATATTTGGATCTTGTTGTTGATGGGAGGCTTCCACTTAACCATGAAATTTTGTACCATCTGTAGGTATGCAAAAATTTCTCTACTTACATTCATTCTTGATCATAAATGTTGTAAATGATATTAATGCTTCAAACTTAATATTCGTTTCATTGTTATAATGATCAAAATGTTATACTTTGCTATACATTCAAGCATTCTCTTGCCCCCTACCCCTCTCTCCCCCTCCTTTTAAGAATTTTCTTTGTCATAAAAGATTCACATTTCTGTCTCATTTACACAAATTTATCTGAAGCTCTAGAAGTGAATAAAGATATGTAAAAGATGATGGATTATGTCTAAACAACAACTTTCCATCTTATAGCTAATTAAATCCTTAATATTTGAATAGTTTAGAGCTCGAATAATGCTTGTATATGCATGTGTAGCAATAAGGGAGCCTATGTGAAGATTGAAATTTAAAACATCACTTTGGTATTTTTCCTTAGGTAGTGAATTGATATTTTGAGTAATACAAACCTACACACACATTGATATTTTTGCATTGCATTGAGGAAATTGTTTTCTCTTATACCTACCCTCGGCTAGACATGGAGGTATATAATATTGGTTTTGGGTTTTTTCTGTAAGTAGTTAATTTCACAGAGGAAAACTAAAATCTTCTTAATGTCCTGTCAGGTGTGAAAGCATATGAATCACTTGCTGAAGGCACCATTTTGTATTCATCCAAAAACTAGTTTTTTATTTTTTCAATGTTTCTTGCATGTGTTTTTTTTAGGCTCTAGAGATGTAGCTCGGCTCTTTCCTTTGCACTTTTCATCTATTATGATGATTACAGTAGTTTTTCCTCATAATTTTTTATGTAGATCTGTTTGTAACCTTATTTTCTACCAATCAATTTGCAAACCAGTCACCTATTAAGGACCATTTCACTAACTTGTAGTCATCCATTACTTCATATGTTGCAGGTTGTGTCTGTGTGCCAATAAATCCTGATGATTGCGAGAAATTTAATCCTACAAGTGTACCCACTCTTTCTCAAGTAAAAGTCTTACCTTATTTTATAGTACTTTAAATGGTTAACTAAAGGTGCTTCTTTAGATCTGGGATAGTTGAACCCTGGATTAAAATATGGTATTAGATGGGCAATATAATGATAAAACTGAGGTCCATTGAACACAAATTACGAACATAATTTACTGGACTATGAATAGTGTTACAATTATAATTATTTCTCCTTTACCTACCTCTCCATTAATGAAAAAGATAGCAGATATTGGAAGTTCATTACATGTCTCATGTATGTGTTAGTATTTTAATTTTGTTTAAGTTGTTCAAGAGCTTGATTAGGTCAAGAATATGTTCTACAAGCTCTGTTCTCTTGACACTGCTCAACATCTTCCCTACACATTTTCTCTTCAATCCAGACGTTTCTTAACTCCTTCCCTTGTTAGCCCTTGGTTGTTCTCAAGTGTAATGCTTTTTCTATGCATCTTGCAGTCTGTATGTATGTCAGTCATCTCTTATGAAGCATGGATAACCTTTCATGGAATTGTTGTTGTGATTAGACAATTGTCATTGTGAGAATAATCATTTAATTTGTATGGAAATAAGTCTTTTTCATATTATTTGACTTGGTATTGTAAACTTGTCTTTGCAGGATTCTCTAGGGGGGAACAACATAACTGTGATGATAGGTAGAGTTGTACAACACCATAAATAATTTGGCATTATCAATATATTGCTTATAGAATACTCTATGCAAGTAAAATGGAATGTGAAATGACAATTGGTCTCGAATTCAAATATGAATAAGTACATTACACAAGAAGATGGTATCTATTCTATGATTTAAAGAACCCCAAAATAAGAAAATTAATAGGTTCCATCTGTTTACTTGCTCTTAAACACTTGTTTAATTGGAAAGACCCTCAGAATGTCTTGCTAATAACTAGCGATGTTCAAAACTCCTGAAGAGGTTAGATCAGTGTGACATTGGATTTGTCTTGCCGACGAAAGTCATCAACAAGACATAGACTATCGAAGTGAGTTTTAAATCCTGTGCTGATGATTGATCTCTAACTGATGGGTTGGCTTCGGTGGTCATCACCAAGAGTCTCTACGATGACATGGTGTAGGTCTATTTAAAACTCATGTAGAGGTCAGATCGGTGTGACATTGAATCTATCTTGCCGACGGAAGTCATTGGCAAGACATGGACTATCAGAGTGAGTTTTATATCCTATGTCGATGATTGATCTCTCACTGATGGGTTGGCTTCGGTGGTCATCACCAAGAGTCTTCGCGATGACATGGTGTAGGTCTATTTAAAACTCCTGCAGAGGTCAGATTGGTGTGACATTGGATCTGTCTTGCTGACGGAAGTCATCGACAAGACATGGACTATCGGAGTGAGTTTTCTATCCTGTGTTGATGATTGATCTCTCACCGATGGGTTGGCTTCGGTGGTCATCGCCAAGAGTCTTTGCGATGACATGGTGTAGGTCTATTTAAAACTCCTGCAAAGGTTAGATTGGTGTGACATTGGATCTGTCTTACTGACGGAAGTCATCGACAAGACATGGACTATCAGAGTGAGTTTTCTATCATGTGCTGATGATTGATCTCTCACCGATGGGTTGGCTTCAGTGGTCATCACCAAGAGTCTCCATGATGGTACATTTCAATGAATATTTTTTTAAAAAAAATTGCATTGTTTTGTCGCAATTTCAATGAAGGCAACCGACGAATCACCGAAAAGGTCCAATGAAGTTGCTATAGCTGCGATGAAGGCTTCGTCATAACTACTTTCCCATTTCGTCGAAATGGTGACGAACTTCTGGTGTTGTTTCGATGCTTTGCAAGAGGCATTGCAATTGCGTTTTAGTTATAATTCGTCAATGGATACATGAAGTTGTCATCGATATTCTGAAGAACAACAAAGCCACTTTATGATGTCGACGATCAATGAATCTAGGCTGTTATTTCGACTTTTAATTCTTCGTCTGAATTTTGATGAAAAATTGGTGACAAAAATTATTTTGTTAGTTTGTCGGTTGTCCGACAAATGTTTGTCGAAAGATTGACGAACTTTTTTCGGAAAATGGAGTCAAATTCTGTAGTGCTCAAACTGATGGTCAGACAAAGATAGTAAATAAATATATTGAGGGCTATTTGTGAAATTATGTTTTAGGGCAGCAACGTTCTTGGATCAGATGGTTGTATTTAGGGGAGTATTGATACAATACTACCTACCACATGACGATTGGCATGTATCCCTTCAAGGCCTTATACGGGTATGATGTGCATTATCATTTATATATTTGTCCTTTGATGACAGCAAGGTCCCTCAAGTAAAGGATACAATGCAGAACTATCAAGATATTCTCAAGGCATTGAAGGAAAATTTTCCACATGCATAGAATCAACAGAAAATGTATCCAGAAAAGCACCGAGTTGAGAGATCATTTGAGGTTGGGGACTTAGTTTTCATACACCCGCAGCCATACCGACAATCCACACTAAAGAAAAGTGGTGCAGAAAAAATTAAGCCACATTTCTATGGGCCCTATAGGATAGTGAGGAGAATTGGTGAGATTGCATATGAATTGGAGCTTCCTAAGGGCAGTAAAATCCACATCTTCCATGTCTCTTTCCTCAAGAAGGCATTGGGCCAGTAGGTTGTGACATCTCCAGAGCTTCCTCCATTTGATGAAGAAGGAAATTTGGTATTAGTTCCTGAAGGTATTGCTGATTAGACAGAGAGGAACCTAAGAAACAAAGTGATTCAAGAATATCTTATCAAATGGAAATATTTACCAGTTGAGGATGCAACATGGAAAGGAGAAGAGATTTTGTAGCATCCTAATTTGCAATTGCTAGAGGCCCAGCGATCCCAAGAAGGGAGGACTATAATGTCCCTTTCTGCCTAATGAATAATCATGAGGGATTTTTCTAGCCTTCTTTAATCCTGGATGTTAGAAAATAAAATAAACAAGGGAATAATGAGAATAATTAAATAAGAGTCCAAATAGCTATGGCTAGAATTTAATTGTATTTAATTATTCATGTTGATTACAATGGGCTACTTTTAAGTGAAGACTTCATTATTACTAGGTGACTCATCAAGGTGATCAATAAATTAATGCCTAAGCCTATTATTATTGCAAAGGGTGATTTATTAATATGGAAATAAGTTTTTTTTAAGAGTTTTGATGGTTTTTTGTGAAGGAGTGGATTGGCATTGTAGAGAAGATAAAATTCATCGATTAGGTTGAGGAAGACATTCACGACTCATTTTAATATTATTCTCTCTATTGTGCTATGAAGAAATTCTTCTCTAGGACGAAACCCCTAGTCTTGATATGAGTGGGATGGAAACCCCAGATCATCAGATGATTGAAGCATTCACATTGCAGAATACAGATAGAAGGAATTAGTCAAGTTTGGTCAAGGAAATCGTAGAGATTACTAGGAGCTATACTACCAAATTTGTATTCATAGCAAGGTCTTGAGAGGTGCCATGCATGCAAAACATGGACTATTCTAGGAATGCGATTTGTTATAAAAAATTGCAGCTAGTGCTGAACTTACTGTTTTTACATAAATAAATCTGGTATGTCATATGAACTTGTAGTATCTGGGTTCAATAAATTATCTGAAGTTCTATAGTTTAATTGGATATATTGTTTTTGTAATTCATTACAAATCTATATTGTTGCATGCATTGAATTAACCATGCTCTAAAATAAACCTCATGAAAACATTCAAACAATATGCACCCATGCAAACATTCAAGCACTATGAAATGAATACGAGCTAAGGATATTTCACTTCTCTTGTTGAAGAGTGAAAGACATCACCAAGTTGTAATTTTTGGAATGGTGATATGTGTGTCATATTTACTTTCCCATAAAACATAGGTAGTTGTAGCAATTACGAGGCAATTGCAAGTTGAATCTGCTTCTATTGTGCAAGGAAATATTTTCCATATTCTATGGGGGATGCAAAAATAGATACTCTTGGAATCTCTTGTGCATGGGCTCCAAAATTAGATGCATCTTCTTTCATTTGTTGGTCATGCTAACCAAATCTCTCTGGAGGAGGGCTATCATGCATAGCATGATCAACATGAACTTCATCAGGTGTTTCTTGTTCTTCTCTCTCCACTTCAGTTTCTTGTTGTTCAACATTATGTTGGGGAGACATATGAGGTTGTTCCTCAACTTCAACACTTTTCAATTCCTCAATGATCTTCTTTGTTATTTCTTCAGTTTCCTTTTGTACTCTGTTCCTATCTTCCTTGTCCATATTCATGAGAGTATCTACTCTCTTCTTTGATCTCAGTTCCTGAGCCTATTTTTGAAGGATTGTATATTTATCTTCTTGTGACATGTAAGAACCAATTTTTTCAGTTGTTCCTTCTTCAACTCTTCATCTACCTTGATTTCCTTCTCTCTTTTCTCTCAAGACTTGAGCAAGACTCTCTGGAGAAATCTCAAATATTTTTCTAAGAGCCACATTGTTAATGATCATATATATTATTATTTCTCTTTTAATTATCTTTTGATCCTCAAGAGGGACGTTAGGGTATAGTACAACAATTTCTGCCAACAATCCATTACTTATAATCCCATTTAGGATTGCTTCTAGTTGTAGAGGCTCATGTGTACGAGGTGGAAATGGAGACTTATTTCTCTTCTTCTCCCTTCCTTTTCCTTTAGGCTTGGAAGTACCTTACTCACCATTCTCTTCTTCTTCCTCATTTGTCTCTTCAGTCTTTGCTTTCTTTCTCTTGGCTTGCTACTTAGGTCTTGCATGCTTCTTCTCAACAACTTTAGTCTCTTATGCAACCTTTTTCTCAGTTGTAGCTTTGGTCGATTTAGTGGTTTGCGAAGGAGTAGTAGAATAATGTGTTGATCTACTTGATCTTCTAAGCCTTTTCTCTACAATAGTTTTCTCATTATCTAAGGGAGCGTTCTCTAGAGCTTAGGCAGAGGTTTGTGCTGCTAACTCAGACACCCACGAAAGACCAATTTTTTGGAACATCTTTTCAATCCTTTTCTCATGAGTGTCTTCCACCTTCTTCTAAATAATATTGTCCATTATTTCTTTGTAAGTCCCAAATCTTTCTACTTTAGGATCCTTGGGTTCGTTTAGCAAAATTTCCACATATGTTTTAACTTCATTCTCAAAAATTGCATAAGGCAATTAAGGAATCTAGGATGTCCTAGGTTCCATAGCTTCAATGTAACATTGATCTTTTTCCACCAAAAATTTTACCTCACCCTTGTATTTCATTACCAAACTAAATGGAATTCTCTCCATATTTTGCATTACTACTTGAAAGTTTTAGAAGAAACCCCAATATGTTGTAGTGCAAGCCTGAATATCATTGAACCCTCTCATGTGGTGCCTGATCTATGTAGAAATTAGAGGATTTTTTTCCAAATATTTCCCTTGAAACCAGGAAAATCATTCGGAAAATATAAAGAAAGACATTATCAGGGACCCAAACCTGAAATTGTATCTGGTCTCTTTTGTTCTCTTCAAGTTACCCAATTTTTTCTCTCATCAACTCACATAAATAAAATTATTTTCCCTCCTTCACCATCTGGTATGTGGTATGGATTGTAATACCAGTATCAGAGACTTCTCTATTATTGAAATATATATTGTAAGCAATTCCCATGGATGCATACTTAACTTCCAAATCAATAATATCACGTATGCTCATATTTCTCTTATCAATTTTTGCTCTGTTCAACTCAGTGACCTCATTTTTTACTATTTTCATCATCATAATAGGTCTAGTTGCACACAACCCCATTACAAATCTAATTGCATCTTTGGTAATCCTATAGGATTTATCATAATACATGAATTCATCATGAATTATACTCAAAATAATTCTCACCCATTCAATTTTATCATAGAAATCAGGAAAATCTTTCCAAATATCCAAAGCCTTATCTTACACATTTGTGTATTCTAGTTTGTACTCGACATAATCATCATCCAAAAGACTATGTCTCGACTCCTCAAACTTAGTGTGATCAATTTCATTGATGGGATCATGAATATATATCCTTACATCTTCAGTATATACAATATTAATTATAACCTTAAAAAATACACCGTATTTATCTATTTCCATAGCTTTGAAAGGGTATTTCTTATACTTGGGCCTAGGTTTCCCGAAAAAATCTACCAACATTGGAGTAGTCATTGCAATTTATTTTCAAACTTTGAAATGAGGGTTTAAGAGAAAACTAAGAAAATACCTCTATGAACTATCGTTAGGATTTCACCACAATTTGGATTCATAAGATGCTTTTGATTCCTTCTCCTTCTGCTCAACTTCAAACATAGATACTTTTGATTGAAATGAGCAGTTGTGCAATTTGGAGTATAAATTCTTTGTATTTTCCCTAACTTTACTCAATTAATGTTCTTCGTACTTTTTAGGTACGTGGTTTCCAAAGTATTATGTATCTTCATAGTGATGCACAAACATTCCACAAACCTCCACAAGCAAGGATTTTTCTCTAGACATCTTTCTTGTAGATTCCTTCTTACTTCATGTTTCCTTTTATGATAAAATGAACATCCTTCTTTCTTCATGGGGCGAAGAGACTTTGTAGAAGATAACTCCCCCTTAGATAATGGTCTATCTCAATCAACTATGAAATCTTGTGCACAATGCACAAGTGTTGTGTCATTCCTTATTTCCACCTCTTACTCAAATTGCTTCTTTCTCCAAACCTTTTCCATTTATTTCTTATGCTCTATCTTCTTATGTTGATGTAGACACTTAAAAATATCCTAAATGATATCATGCACTCGAATCTGATATACTAACATCGCTTCATCCTGAAACCCATTTTCTTTTTGTTTAATTGATTAAATTATCCTATCTATTTAATTAATTATGTCATTTTCATCTATTAATCTAATTGAACTAATTAGGTTAATTCACCCCTTTCATACTAACCTTTCGCCCTGTTAAATTGAATAAATTGACTTGTCTAATTTAAATCCCTAATTCCTCTTATTTAATTAAATAACCCTAAGTTATTTAATTAAATATCATATCACTTCCCCCTTTTTTCATTAAATCATTTATTTAATGAATATCCTAATTCCCCTAATTTGCATAATTGAAACTTTATTTAATTATCAAATTACTAATTAAATCTAATCCTCCCACTTGCAAGGGAATATTCCTCCTTTGCACATTCCTCCAAAAGGAATATTCTCATGGAATATTCCTTCCCATTTGCACAATTAAATTTTGTTTTAATTAACTAAATATCTAACTTTCCTCACCCATGAGAATATTCTCTTTCTTCACTCATTTGAAAAAGGGAATATTCCTTTTTATAACAAACTTTCAACAAAGCTTCTTGTGCAAGTTTTGAAAGTGTGTTTGGATGAATGTAAGCCCTTGATTAAATATCATTTTACATCATCAACCCTTGATGGGAATCCATGATCCATGCCTCCATTTTCCTTCCATTCTGACCATTGATTGATCCTTTTGATCTTGGCTGTTAGTTTCATTTTTCCTATTCTATAAATAGAGCTTGCATCTATTGAATAGGGACCCATCTTTTAATAGTAGACTTATGCTATTAAAATCACTCTTATCCTACACTCAAATTTTATATTTTAAAAGAATTTTAGGTTATTTTACTTGCATTAAATTAGCTTAGAGCATCCATTAATGGCTTCCAGTGGTAACTTAGTTGCATCCATTTAGTAGATTTTGAAACTAGGGTTTTAATCTTCCGAATCTTGCATACATTTAGAATAGATTTGCATACACTCACATCGATCATCTTAGCTTATATCATGTTAAATTAGCATTTATCATGTTTTACAACGCATCTTTCATCGGTTTCCTCGATTCTTTTCAATAGAATTGATCGAAACAAACTCATTATCCAAGGGATTGGGAAAGGGTAGCCATTCCATATCAATGTGACACCACTTCCCCCATAGGATAAGTTTCAATGGATTAGAATAGATGTTTATGAAGCTTTCATATTTTAATATGTTATTTTTAATGGCTTCTTAGTTTAGTTTACATTGAATGATCTTATTGGACTAATGTTTAGTGGCTTAATTATGCTTCAAATCCTCATGGATCAAGTGTAGTTAACCTATACTATGCTTGTCGGTCACATTTTGGCGCTAGGAGGGCATGAACTAATCAATCTAACAAATTTCTTGTTAAATTTCTATTTTTCTTGTGTTTATAGGTTCAATGACACTATTAAAAATTCACCGACGCACCTTAGACACGTTGTTATACAATGACACATGTTTAATTTAGCAACGCATAATTAATTTTGTCACTGCTTAATTGAAATAGCGACACTAGAATAATTTCTTATCACATTATGAATTTTAATATATCGATGCAATTGATTTTTTGACACTATTGATGTCACTGTTTATTGCAGAGCGATGCCTTCGATTTTTCAATATAGCGACATGCTTTCTATATAGTGACACTATTGATGAAATTCAGCAACACAATTGATTTCAGCATTGTGATTTACTAGTAAACAAAACTGAACTTGAATTTGACATGTGTTTTAATTTTTTGACTTCATCTGATTGCTAGCATGTCACTGACTTCTTGTTTTGGTTTTTTAGGCTAACAGGTTTTGCAGGGTTGGACGATAAAATTTGAAGTAAAAGAGCATATTGTCATTTGATTTATAATTGTAACAAGTGTTTCAACACTTATGGGACAATTATAACCCATTTATGATGCTTTCTTTCATATTTTAGGACCAAAATAGATTTCCTTTGGGTTTAAAATGAACGCTCAAATTGGTTAAAATTGAACCCTCACATCATTATGCTTGTTGGTTTAAAATTGAACAAAATGATCTCCACACTTCATTTGGTGCTTAAAACGAATTCATTATGCTTGTCAAGGTTAAAATGAACATGTGTCTAATTTGCTTGTATATGCTTGTTGTGTGTATCCTCTCCCCTTGCACTTCATGTGATCTTGGGTGAAGAGAAACATGCAAGTATACCTTTTTCTTCTTGGAAGCGCCTATCCTCTCCCCTTGCGCCTTTGGGAAATCTTGGGTGACAAAAAGGATTTTACGCTTCAAACATGTGTTACCTTTAGAGGGCCTTCCTCCCAACTTGTGAGAGACAATGACCCAAGCAGTGCTTTCATTTCGGTCCACTATATAAATAATTGATTGTGACTAAATTCATTAACTAGCTGGTTGTGGTTGTCTTATACTGACGAATGTCTCCCTCATTATCCTTGTGATGCGTTAAAACCCTTAGATATTTCTAAGGGCTAGGAGGCCTCTTAATTGAGTGAATATCCATGTGTATAGCACCAGTTTATCATGAATATGGCCATTAAAATCCTTGTTTGTAGTGGCTAACCAAGTCCAATTTCGAAACGTATTTTAAGGTAGTGCATTAGAATAGCACCATTCCAAAAAGTTACTTACCATGTTCGGTTTTTTATTGAGGAAATAAAGCAAATAGGGAAGGGACTCTTTTGCTTGGCATGTCAAGACATTACATTTCCTTGACATACCCTATTTTTCCATTTCATCTTCATAGATTAATCATCTCTTAGGGGATGATGCTAAGCCTACTAAGAAATACATACCTTCTCTACCTAGGATTGTAAATGCTCGTGAGTTAGTTTAACACTTGCTTGGTTCCAAAACAATTGTAAACAAACATCGAAAAGTCTTTTAAAATTTTCAAACCCTTTGGTCTAAGTATGGACACCCTTTGAAAAATCCTTGATATTGATGTTTTTCCTAAGGATTTCTATCCTTAGAAACTTGTAAATATTTTGGTTTACATCTCAATCCATACTTTCCAAAGTTAACCTAGGTAATTATGCCCCTAAATTCATCCTTTTTCACAAAATGGACTTTGTGAAATGAATGATGTTTTTTACATAGACATTTAGTGTGAAACTTAAGCAAGACAAGTGTTTGTGGTAAAAAGAAACTCATTAAGCAAGATAAATTGAAAAATTGAACCCACATGACCATTTGGCGTCCAATCACTCCAATTGAACAACCAAACCTTACGCCCACTATCATTCAACCAAAATTTGAACTAATTGAAGGAGAACAAACATATAATTAGTAGTTTGAGGAACTTCACTTTTGAAACTAAAGAAACACCAAGCCAGTGAAGAAACGTAGCAAACATCTTAGACGAACAAGAGAAACAAGCCGATATTGTGGCCAGAAGGCCCACATTACCACCTCCTGTGTGGAAATAAATATATTATTTTTCATAATCTTAGGCTTGCCTTAAATGATCTCTCACAAAATAAAAATCCCTAAATGAAGGTCTATATTCTGCCATTTCAAACTTAGACATCATAGTTCAAAGTATATTTGAAGACGTCTCTTAAAGAATCACCGCAACTGAGATAAATCAATAAGGAGACATTTTCTACGCTATTTCATGAACAAACGAGATCTACACATTTCACAAGAACTTCTTGATCATTGAGTCTTTAGGGTTTAAACACTTTAGAGGTATAGCATGTTTTTCACCACCTTGGTCTTGCAAAAAATAAAGGTTCACTCTAGATCAATATTGGGTCAAACATTTCATCTACCCCTTATCAAAATTCACACTTCACTTCACCAATATTTGTAAAATTTCAAACACACCAACACATTTGTCTTCGACATATATCAACCCAAACCCTAACTTAACTACTTTGTATGTGAAATGAATCCTTTTCCATGCATTTAGTTAAGTTAGTTATCACTTTTGGACTAGTTTATCTTGAAAGTCACAAGTCTACCTTAAAGATTCACAAGTTCATTAAACATCATTTATCCAAACATCAAATATCAAACAGGTATAAGTCAAAAGTATTGTCCGAAAATTTTGCAAAGATCACTACCCACATCATTCATCTTTTCATCTCTCATTATCACCATTGCTCTAAAACAACTTAGAGTGTACCTTTTACCAATATTTGAGTCAACTAGAGAGTTTAAACATTACAAATCTCAACATAACTCTCCCATAGGTGACCCACAATTTATGGTAAAGACAAGATCACAACACAAGAGAATCATGGAAAAAACCAAAGTCACATTCACCTCAAGTGATCCCAATCCTCAAAAATTGGTTACAAGAAGTCATGTTACCCCATCGCAACAACCCTCATCTCCATCAGGGCAATATGAGATAGAAGATATCACGAAAAACCATTTGGACTTACTAAGGAAGAAATCATGGAGTACAAACAAGAACATCAAACCTTAGAAAATGTGGCTCTAGTTTCCCCATATTTTATTGCACAATCATTGACACAAGGCTTGACCTCATCCACCATTCAAACAACTCCATCGCTAGGGTTAAGTCACACACCAACTATTAGTCTTGAAACTAGTCTTACTAAGGACTTTGGCCACACTCTTCCTTTGGAAAGTAGCACACTCATGGGTACCCTCAAAACCAATCCATCTCAAAACACCACTTGGACACCAACATTTAGCGCTCCCCCCATTCTCTAGAATCCTCTACATCAACATAAACCACTTACACTTCATGAATCCATGACAACCTCAACATATCAAGGGTACCCCTCTTCATCCATCCCCACAAGAACCACAAGTGTGCCCAACATCACACAAGGAAGTGTGGACCAAGTGTCTCAAATAGACCCAAAAGGGAAAGTTAATCCCATTATGCAAAATCAAACCTCAACACAATATAGGACATCTTTATCAAATCCCAATGAGTTCATCCATCCCATTAATTTCTCAAAAACACATCTTTCCCATCCATCATCAACCCAACTCAAAGCAACCCCTTGATCACAAACCCCATCAACCAAGGTAATACCTTGACCACCTCCCAAACACAAGGAAATCCCCAAAACATCGATTAGGGGAACCCTTTCAATTACTAGACTCAAGGTCCTAATGTGTCATTACCATCGCAATACCTAATGGCACCATCATCATCTTTCCCCATGGTCCCTCTCATCATGCAAAATCAAATGGGACCTCAAACTTACATTCCTCCATCCCAATCCACCATCTTGGAAGGAATGATAAACCAAGGGAACCCCCAACCTCTCATCAACAACCCTCAACCCACTCAAAACATCAATGCCCAAAGCCCATCATAGATGCCCCAACAACCAACTGATCCTACATTGCAAGTACATGCCATAGCCTCACAAAAAGAACACCACACATATCAACAAGCCATACAAAAAATCAACAACAACAAGAAGTAGCCTTAGTATCACAACAACAATAACAAAAAAAAGTAGCCCTAGTAGCACAACAACAAGTAGCACTAGTAGCACAAAAACAACAACAACAACAACAAGAAGAAGCAGCCCTAGTAGCACAACAACAACAATAGCAATAGTAAGCACAACAAGCAACCTTAGTAGCACAAAAACAATGACAACAACAAGCATCCTTAGCAGCACAACAAGCCCTCATGGAACAACAATAACAATAGGCCCAACAACAAGCCCTAGTAGCACAAAAACAGCATCAAGCAACCTTAACATCACAACAACAACAACAAGCCTTACTAGCCCAATAGTATGCCCAACAACAACAACAATAGGGTTTATACTATAACCCCCAACAAAACATCGTCACTACAAACATGTTAGGAACATATACACCTCCACCACCATCACCTTCACAATATCCTACACCAGCATACACACCATACAACACCTCATCATATTGGAATCCCACATACAATCCATTTGATGAGTCTAGTTTATGGTTTAATTTTGGTAGAATTTATGATCTATTTGCTGAAATTGTCATGAACCTTGATGTTTGAATGTTGATATTTCCTTGAAACCATAGACATTGGGCCTAATTTATCTCTGCAAATTTTTAATGACATTGAAATGTTATATGGACTATTTGTGTTAATTCTACATGTGGATTAATGAATGTTCTTTAAGGTAGTTATAGATATGTGATTATTGTGTGCACTACTATTGCCATGCAAATATGATTTGAGGCCACTAGATTGAGAAGATTCCACCAGCTGGTCATTCACCATAATGGCTAACAAAGTGGTCATGCAAAGGTCAATGAAGAGAATCATTCAAAGAGGTCGACAGTGGGAAATTCCTCATGCAAATCAAGTGTAACTACCTTGTAAATGATCTTTATTGATGTTGAGTGAATATAGGTGTTACTGTTGTGCTAAATTTGAGCTGAGGCAAGCACGTCTGACTAGGTTCCATGCATTTGTAACCGCCTCTCCACTTTCTCTGCTTTCCCTAAAATGGCATCCTCTGAATTCATGGAGTTGGCCGCCTTGTTTAGTTAGTAGCTTCTTTTCCTATAAATAAGAGTCAGATACTCCTTCTTAGAAGGTTGTGTGATTTGATGATATACTTTCATTCTTAGTTTTTCAGTAATATAGTTACACTACTCTATTGTACTCATATTTTCCAATAAATAAGATGAAGTTATAAGTCTTTGTATCTGAGTTTACATTAGTTTTAGAGGATACTCATCCAAGGGGGCCCACTTGGTGAGCATTTCGTCCTTTAGTTTAGTTTAGTTATTACTTTATGTTTTGTAATTAGTTAAGAATCTGACACTGACTATTCCTGTAGCCACTAGAATTCCATTCTGTGACTGTTCCTGCAGACAGAGTAGTTTCCTACTTGTTTTCTCAGATTTTCATTTATGTCATGCATTTCAGCTTAGCATAGTTGTTGGTTGATGTTCAATACTTATGTTATTTCCTTCTAAGCAATTTACCTTCGGCATTATGTTTTTCTTAGTTGTAGAATGAATATGACTACTTGGGATCCTTAGTGCACATACTGTGTTGACCCATTTCAAGTTCATGTCCCTGGGTTGACAAGTTAAATGCACCTTCATTATGATTGAATGGCTATTTAGTTTATATGTTCAATGTCTAAATCCCAACTGTAAGGGCTTAGTTGTTAAATCATTGTAGGAGGCCAACATTTTTTGTGTCGTTGTCAGGGATGGTGTCAAACTAGGGAGTTCTTTGGAGTCATTGATAGTTTTTCTTGTTGTAGTATTTCTGAACGTTGTTCTTAGTATACCCCTCATTTAGGAAGTAATGACCCCCCTTATTGTTTACCAATTCTTTGTGTGAGCTAGCTAATAGTGAATTGATACTGCATGCATAGAAGAAGGAGAAGAGATACTTATGGGAGATTCCTTCCTAACAATCCTGGTCCATTCCAGCTAGTTGAATATCAGAACCTTCCAAGAGAAGAAGAAGAAGAAGATTCGCACCCTTTTGCTGATGCATTTCCTGATCTGACTAGATCTTAAGTTTCCTCTAAAGAACAAAGTCAACTTGAGAATCCCTTTGCTTTGGAACTACATCAAGCAGGCATGGGTGATGCAAATAGAAACAAACCTAACCAACTAGATTTTCCTTTCCCCATGTCTCATCAAAATGAAGTAGACAACCTCAAAAATATCCCTGCTTCAGTCCTTCCCAAGTTTTATGGACTTCTCACAGAAGATTCTGATACCTTCTTGTTCGAGTTTGATATACTCTGCAGGAGTTATGACTATACCACTTATGCCCATAGGCTTAAGCTATTTCCTACCACTCTGAAAGAAGTTGCATTAAGATGGTTCATAAGCCTAGGAAAAGATACTGTGGATACATGGTATGACATGAAGACAAAATTCCTTGAGAAATATAAGGAGTATTGCAAGGGCAGTGACTTTAGAGGAGGTGATATTTTTAGGATGCAACAAAAGGAAGATGAGAGCTTGGAGGATTACATTGCAAGGTTTATGTTTTTCCTACAAAAATCTCCACACCATACGCTTAATGAAGACTCACAAAAGTTGCTTTTCCTAAGAGGAATTAATGACAGTTGCACTAATGCCTTGGACCTAATGGGAGAAGGAGATATCTCCCAAGCTCCTTGGAAGGATATCAAGAAGATATGCTAGAACTACTCTAGGGAAGCTTCAAAGAAAAGGAGAGCTTACCAATCTTCCAGGGTAAGTCATCTACTAGTGGAGTTTCAAGAATGGAGATTACTCATTTGCTGGAAGAATTCAAGCAAGACATTATAAACAATCTAGCTACTCAGCTGGATGCACTTCAAGCCAAGAAGAAGCAAGAGGAGGCAGAGGCAACATTGGCAGAGTATTGCCCCCATTGTAGATAAAGAAGAAGGACTACAGATGCAAGATGGTAGCTAATATTGTAAGTAAGTAGATTGTACCCGAGTTTAAGCCAATTTAGATTGAAGAAGATCAAGTCTACTATGTTGCACAAAGGAGGCCTTGGGCTCCAAGACAAGGTATGCCACTAGATCCACTCTCTTTTGATGGGCCATATTTCAATTCTTATTCACCCAGTAACCAATGGCAGCCCCCATATCCATCCAATTATGGAGGATATCCACCACAACCTTGGAGTAACCCTCAAAATACCTAGCCTAATCATCAAAACTCTCCACCCTAGTGGCAACAACCTCAAGGGAATTGGCAGCAGTTTCAAGGAAATTGGCAGCCACCCCTAGGAAATTGGCAGCAAACAAATCAATGGAGGGGAGGACGACAATGGCCAAACCAACCCAATAGCTACATGTAACCACCTTCTCAGCCCCAACAACCTGCTATAATTCATCCTCTTGCTAATTCAAGCTCAAATCCACCTAAACCTACTCAGCTACCAGCTCATCCCACACCCAATCCAAATAACAAACCACAACAACAGCCTGTATACTCTATTGATTCAAATCAATTCCCTGCATATGTTGTGAGTGTGAGTGATATCCACTAGTGTTCAGGAACTACTATACCAGCTCCTTCCACACCCATTATCATTGAGCTTCCTGTGGAAGAAGAGGAGCCTCTGAATACCTCTATTCGGCTCAGTGCACCTAAAAATTCTAAACCAATCCCAGTTAAGTAGACTGAACAAGAACTACCATCTCCTTAGAGATTGGAGGTTTCCAAAAAGAAGGAAGAAAAGGAGGACACAACTTTTGACATTATAGATTAGCTGAAGCATATATGTGTCTAGATACCCCTATTTTAGGCCATAAAATATGTTCCAATATATGGCAAGGTAATCACGGAAGCATGCCTTAAGAAGCCAGGCAGGAAGAAGAAAGAACCCACTACGGTTCATGTGGTGGGACAGCTAGCTGACATCATGCTTGGGAAAGTGACTGTCCCTAAGTACAATGACCTAGGTAATCCTGTGGTAGGATTTGTTATAAATAGGATCCAAATAAAGAATGCTCTGATTGAATTGGGAGCAGCAATAAATGTAATGACTAAGGATATCCTATAGCAACTAAATTTTGCATACATGATACCTACTCCTACTGTCCTATAGCTTGTTGATAGTTCTACTGTTAAGCCTGATTGTATAGTAGAGGATCTTGGGGTAATTCTAGACTCATGGGAGTACCTAGTAGATTTCATGATTCTCTCTCTTAAAGCCACACTAGGAAAGGATCCCATTATTCTTGGAAGGCCATGGTTAGCAACAATAGATGCATTTATTGGATGAAGGACAGGAGACATGACCATTTTTTATGGAAAGAGCACCAAAAATCTTGCTCTTTATCCTCCTACTCAGCCATCCCATGATGAGGATAATCCTGTATGGCCACATATTGTTGAAGAGGCCAAGGAAGTTAATTTTGTGATGCAACTTATGATGTTAGGCATAAGCTCTTTCATGGAGCTTCAAGATGAAGATGAATTATTGGCTAACATCATTCAAAATCATTGTGAAGTGGAGGAAGCATCATCTTATCATTATGTTGTTCTAGTCAGGACACTTCTGCCTGCTCTTCCTGCAGCTGTTCTTCCTGCAGATGCACTTCCTGCAGTTGTTCTTCCTATAGCCGGACTTCCTACAACAACAGGTATGTACCATACATTGCTACCATATGAAATCAAGGTACCATGTTTTAATGAAGAAACTACGATAGACGTAACTACACAAGTACATGTGTTAGAAGGAAAATATCTGAATATTAACAACAAACTGAATGAAGAACAACAGTTGTTGTTGAAAAACTTATTGAGGACCCACCAACATGCATTTGCATGGGACTATCATGAGATGAAGGGATTGGACCCTAAGCTTTGCACTCGTAGAATTTACATTAGAGATGATTGCACCCCAGTTAGACAACCACAAAGAAGAATCAACCCTGCACTAAGAGAAATTGTAAAAGGAGAGCTACAAAAATTGCTAGATGCAGGATTATCTACCCCATTTTAGATAGCCAGTGGGTGTCTCCATTGGTTATTGTGCCAAAGAAAGGAGGGAAATGGCGAGTTTGTGTTGATTACAAGGAACTTAATGCTGCCACCAAAAAAGACCATTTTCCTTTACCCTTCATAGATCAAGTTTTGGACTCACTTGCAGGAAAGCAATACTTTGCTTTTCTAGATGGCTTCAGTGGCTACAAATAGATCCAAATTGCACCTGAGGACTAGGAGAATACTACCTTTACCTGTCCATGGGGAGCCTATGCCTAGTCGGTACTTCTATTTGGCTTATGAAATGCACCTGCAACTTTTTAGAGGGCAGTCATTAGCATATTTTCAGACATTTCTCATGATTGCATTGAAATTTATATGGATGATTTCACCACCTATGGTGGTGATTTCAATGAAGCATTGGAGAATCTCAGGAGATTCCTATAGAGATGTGAAGATCACAGTCTATCTCTAAACAATGAAAATTGTTTTATGATGATGCAGGAAGGTGTCGCTCTTGGACACTGCATCTCTCACAAAATAATTCAAGTAGACCCTGTAAAGATTGAGGTGGTCACAAATATTCCCACACCTACAAAACAAAAAGATGTTAGGAGTTTCCTGGGACATGTAGGATATTATAGGAAATTCATCAAGGATTTTAGCAAAATAGCAGCACCATTGTATATTGTTCTCACCAAAGATGTTGAATTTCAATGGACATAAGACTATGACAAAACATTTTATGATTTGAAGACAGCTTTGACTCATGCTCCTGTACTCAAAGGACCTAATTGGGAGCTTCCTTTTCACATCTATATAGATGCATCAGACTATGCCACAGGAGCAATTTTAGGACGAAAAGAAGGAGCTATTGAAAATGCCATTTATTTTGTTAGCAAAAACTTGCAAGGAGTTGAATTCAACTATGTAGTGACATAAAAAGAAATGTTGACAGTGATCTATGCCCTGAAGAAATTCAGGCACTACATAATAGGCTATAAAATCTTTGTGCACACTGATCATGCAACCATTAGATATCTCATGAATAAACCCTTGATCACTGGTAGGTTGACAAGATGGTTATTGTTGATGCAAGAGTTTGACATAACCATTGTGGATAAACCAGGGAAGGCCAATGTTGTTGCATATTTTATTTCAAGGCTGACTACATTAGAAGACAATTAAGCCATAGATGACTCTTTCCCTGATGAGCACTTATTTTCCATCAATGTACAAACACCCTAGTATGCTGACATAGCTAATTATCTAGTCACAGAGAGAGTTCCTCCTCACTTCTCTCCAAAAGAGAGAAGGGCGCTCATTGAAAAATCTTTTCCTTTTTCATGGATTGTTGGATGTTTGTTTTACACTGGGCCAGACCATGTCATGAGGATATGTGTGAGAGAAGATGAGACATATGATATTTTGTATGCATGCCACAATGAACCATGTGGAGAACATTTTGCAGCCAAGAGGACAACAATGAAGATTTTGAACACAAGATATTACTGGCCAACACTCCACAAGGATGTAGGAAGGTATACAAGAAAATGTGATCAATGCCAGAGGATGGGCATACCAACCAAATCTGATGAGATGCCACTTTTCCCTCAAGTATTAATCACTCCATTTGATAAATGGGGACTAGATTTTGTGGGACCCATTGATCCTCCATCAAATGGTAAGTCTTATATCTTAGTTTGCACTAATTATGTAACTAAGTGGTTAGAAGTTAAGGCCATGAAGCATGCAAGAGACAATAAGGTTGCTAAATTTCTTTATGAAGAGATTTTCACAAGGTATGGAGTTCCAAGAGAGATAGTGACTGATCAAGGGGCTCAATTCACATCAACCCTTGTTGCAACACTAGTCAATGAGTACAACATAAGACACAAGAAGTCTACTCCTTATCACCCCCAGACCAATGGCCAAGTTGAGATGACTAATAGGGAGATTGAAGCCATCTTGACCAAAATAGTAGTTGTTCATAAAAAGGATTGGGCAAACAGGCTACCAGAAGTTGTTTGGGCCTATAGGACAACCTAGAAGACAACTACAAGATTCACTCCATTTGAGTTGCTGTATGGAAAGACAACTATGATACCCATTGAATTTGAACATAAGACTCTTAGAACTATAGTATACTTGGGGATGGATATCTTTGAGGCACAAAGAGAAAGAATCATGTAGTTGAATGCTTTGGATGAGATGAGGAGAGCAGCCTTGCATCACACTGAGGTAGTGCAGAATCAGAGAATCAGGTGGCATGATAAATTCATCAAGGACAAGAAATTCCAACCAGGAGATTAGGCCTTGCTCCATGATTCAAGATATCAGAATAATGCAGAAAAATTGCAAACAAGGTGGCTAGGACCATATGAGGTTGCTGAAGTATACCCCAATGGTGTTGTACAACTTACCAGTATTGACCCAATTAGATTTAAGCTGCTTGTCAATGGTCATCACCTTAGATTGTATCACAAGCCAACTTCCAAAGAGGAGTTTCTGAAGCAATTCACTCAACATGCAACACCCGAGCTTCCTACAGCCGAGGGAAGTGGACCTAGTGCCCCTCCTTCTGGCTAATTAAGGTATGTACATGTCATAATAAAGACTTCCACTTTTGTGGGAGTCCACTTCTTCACCCATCCATCTCAACCTTTCTCTCACTTCCATCACTTCACATCATTCCACTTCACCTCATTCCACATCATTTTCATTAATTTCTCAACTTATTTCTTAAAAGGAAACTAGCACTTTCTCCACAATCTTTGCAATGAATCTTCCACAAATCCAAGTATGTGTGCATTAATTGCTATCTATTAATTGTCTTTAGTGTGTTCATTTAATTGTTGTGAATTAATATGGGCGTTCACCATAGCATGTCATTATTCCATGTCCCTGTCAAATCATCCTTACCACCTCGCATGTGAGGACACATGCTCAAATTTAGGTTGGGGGGAAAGATGTGAGTACTTTTCCCACCTGTTAGTCCATACTGGTCTACGGCAGCAAGTTTAAATCAAGCCAATTTGAATTTTAAGTAAGATGACAACTTGTATGTATGAGGTGACACCAACTGCCGCCGCCATTTTTCTCCATCATAACCTTCCTTTATTATTCATTTACTGCCATTATTGATCTTGTCATAATCTTAAGTCGCCAAAGGTAAAATAGAAAGAAAGAAAAGGTAAAACAGAAAAGGAAAATTCAAGCAACATTGGTGTTGGAAATTTGGCAGTATTGCAGGAAGAAAAAATTTGCAGAGTGATTGTTGATTGCAGAAAATGGGAGGTGGGTTAATCAGGAATGAACCCACGATTCATAATGTATTACTGCAAGATGCACCTTCACAAGCTAAATTCAAAAACTATGGCTGGTTAGACTATTTCATGAAGCTGAATGGTTTTAATGAAGACATTGCATTAGAATTTTCCCATACATTGTCTGAGGGAAAAGCAATGGTAAAAGGGCTAGAAGTATTGGCTACTACATAAAGAATTGCAGAGGTTACAAGGTTGTCTTCCGATGGTGAAAATTACCCTGCTTCTAGAGACGCCAGGTCAGCTAAGGCTGAATTTACAGAACCTGGCGACCCTCCATTGAGTGTGGACAAACAAGGTGCAAAAAGAACCTCTCTGAAGCAAGTAGTTGTTCATGTTATAAAATATATCACCTATGAAGGACGCAAGTCAAATCTACATTCTGTGCATTTTAAACTCTTAAATCACATGAGGCACAGGAGGAGGATGGATGTGCAAAACATGCTTTACCACCTTCTTTAAATTATGGCAACCAAGACTTAGAAAGGTAGGGACAATTCCGTTTCCCACCATTGTTTGATTAAATTGTTAGTTGAGAAGTCTCTTCATGATGTATCTAAGATGACTTGGGAAGAATTCATAAATATTGATCAAATTAAACCAAAGAATTTGCGACCTAGGGTTTTACCACAACCCCATAGGTCTATCAGGAGATTGAGCATGATTGAAGCCACTCCTGGTGCTTCAACCTCTGGTGTAGGCCCTAGTGCAAACCCTCCTATAGCAGAACAAAGCATAGAGATTAGCTCTTCTGAGACAGAGCACTCAAACAAAGAAAGTTCCTCCCTAGATTCTAATGATGATGTTCCACTTGGCATCCTAATGAAAACTAGGGCACAACAGAGAGAAGCAGAAATAAGAAAAGGAAAAGCTAAAAAGCAACTGGCAAAAAAAGAAGTACCAAGCTCTAGGAAGTGGAAGGCTGACACTGTTCATCCTGTAGCCAAAGAAAAATGTGAAAGCCCTCCCAGGAAATCAAGACCAGCTGGTCCAACCTTTGATATGCCTCCACAGGAAAGCCCTAAATCTAGAGAAATATCAAAGGGGGACACAAAAGCTCCAATGGGGCAGGTGAATGTCTAGGAAGAGGATATATTTGAGAAAGCAGCAAACATAACACTGGCAGATCTTGTTGATATTGCAGAACAAGTTGAGAATCAAGGGTATGAGGAAAATCAAGATTTCCTGCAGCAAGAGATCCTACAACATGAACAAGAACAAGAACAAGAACAAGAGGCCCTGCAGCCAAAATTGACTAAAAAACCTGAATCCCTACAATTGGTACTATATGAAGAGCAAGCATCAGTGCCAGGAAAAATGCTGGTAGGAATACATAACCCCCCTAATTTTTCAATGCACATGGTTGCTATGCAATTATGGAAAGAGATGCAAAGAAGAGAAGAGGAATGGAAAGAATAGAAACATAGGTTGAAGAAAGAAATCCAAAAGAAAGATGAGGAGAACGAATACAAGGATGCAAAAATTGCTACTTTAAAGAAGAAGGTGGACAATATGACAGCCTTAGTACCCCAGATTGTGGAATGTAGGGCCCCTCCAAGGGTCTATGCTTTGCATTTGAAGGAGAAATATCTTTCTTTTAAGTTGGAAAGGATTGTCTCAAGTTTCAACCCTTCTATTGAAACTCCTATTGAAATTTTCAATGCTTATCGGATTGCTTCCTGTGAGATGAAGAATTTGTTGTGTGAATTTTACTTACACAATTATGTTGTGACTCAAGACCGTGATTGGAATCCATTGTTGTATGTTGGGGATGTCCAATTAAGGGCATTTATGTCCTAGGTACAAAATGAGATCAACTGGGGACAACAATATGGGGCTTATAACCAATTGGAATCCAACATCCCTTTGTCCATTAGGGTTGAATCAAGAAATCTAGAGGACATTTACAGAGAATGGTGTAGGATGCTTCTCAAACCTAGCTATGGCAATAGGATTATGCCTTGGATAGAAGCAGTTTATAGTGAATATGAGGTGGTGGAAAAATCAAAAGAGGAAACTATGAAGAGATACATGTCACAAAGATGGAACAACCTAGCTGATGAGCTAAAGCAATCTGAGCCCCACTCTATACAAAACTATGTTGCAACACTTAAAAGAATTGACAAATATATACATATTGGGAGGAAAAAAGGACGATTATGGCTTCCACTAACTTTTCAGCCACCCATCCTAATGTGGCTCGTGCCAAATTACAAGTTTTACAACTATGATATTGTTGTAGAGAGACAAGGATGGAACATATTGGAAAAACAACAAGGGTTCTATTGGGATCCTGATTCATGCACAACAACCACTGATGTGGGATAGTTGGCAGTTGCAAATTTTAGGGATTTGACTAAGCAAAAGAACAACCCTTCCCATGTTGGAGGACCAGCAAAACCTTAGGTTGGGGGGGATGATGAGTCTAGTTTATGGTTTAATTTTGGTAGAATTTATGATCTATTTGCTGAAATTGTCATGAACCTTGATGTTTGAATGTTGATATTTCCTTGAAACCATAGACATTGGGCCTAATTTTATCTCTGCAAATCTTTAATGGCATTGAAATGTTATATGGACTATCTGTGTTAATTATACATGTGGATTAATGAATGTTCTTTAAGGTAGTTATAGATATGCGATTATTGTGCGAACTAATATTGTCATGCAAATATGATTTGAGACCACTAGATTGAGAAGATTCCACCAGCTAATCATTCACCATAACAGCTAACAAAGTGGTCATGCAAAGGTCAACGAAGGGAATCATTCAAAGAGGTCAACGATGGGAGATTCCTCATGCAAATTGAGTGTAACTGCCTTGTAAATGATCTTTATTGACGTTAAGCGAATATAGGAATTACTGTTGTGCTAAATCTGCATTGAGGCAAGCACGTCTAACCAAATTCCATGCATGTGTAACCGCCTCTCCATTTTCTTTGCTTTCCCTAAAATGGCATCCTCCCAATTCATGGAGTTGACCGCCTTGTTTAGTTAGTAGCTTCTTTTCCTATAAATAAGAGTCAGATGCTCCTTCTCAGAAGGTTGCACGATCTAATGATGTACTTGCATTCTTAGTTTTTAGTAATACAATTACACTGATCTATTGTACTCATGTTTTCCAATGATTAAGATGAAGTTATAAGTTTGTGCATCTGAGTTTACATTAGTTTTAGAGGATACTCATCCAAGGGGGCCCACTTGGTGAGCATTTCGTCCTTTAGTTTAGTTTAGTTTAGTCATTACTTTCTGTTATGTAATTAGTTAAGAATCTAGCACTGACTATTCCTATAGGCACTAGAATTCCATTATGTGACTGTTCCTGCAGCCAAAGCAGACAGAGTAGTTTCCTCCTTGTTTGCTCATATTTTCATTTATGTCATGCATTTCAGCTTAGCATAGTTTTTGGTTGATGTTCAATACTTATGTTATTTCCTTCAAAGCAATTTACCTTTAGCATTATGTTTTTCTTAGTTGTAGAATGAATATGTCTACTTGGGATCCTTAGTGCACATACCGTGATGACCCATTTCAAGTTCACGTCCCTAGGCTGACAAGTTAAATGCACCTTCATGACGATTGAATGTCTATTCAGTTTAGATGTCCAATCTTTGAATCGCAACTGTAAGGGCTTAGTTGTTAAATCATTGTAGGAGGCCAACACCATCCACCATCCCACAATGTGCAACATATGTTCCTCCACCAAAATCACAAGATGATGCCACATCACAACTTAAGGTGTTAACACAAGAAATACAAGATATCCAGATGGGAAAAATGAAGAAGCCCCATACACAACAAAACCTATACCCATATCCATTTGATCAAAACAAATCTTAATGGTACCATTCCCTCCCAGTTTTGAAGTCCCAAAATTTGATAAATACAAAGGGAGAGGAAGTCATGTGAACCATTTCAAAGAGTTTAACGTCATGTGTATGGAGGTCGCCTACAATGAGTCCTATTTGATGCACCTCTTTCCATGAAGCTTGACAATCCTAGCCATCGACCAGTTTTCTCAGTTTCCTCCAAGAATCAAAACCTTCCAAGAAATCATTGATAGATTCATAGATCACTTTTCCTTTAATCTTGACATGGACATAATCTTAGAAGAGTTGTACACTCTCACACAAAAAAAAGGAGAATCTTTTTCCAATTGCTTACAACGATGGAGGCAAAGGACTAGTAAGAGCAAGTGGCCAATTCCTAATGAACAAGTGGGGATTATCATAGAAAATCTAGATCTAGATCTATCCTTCCACTTAAAGATGTAGTGCATTACCTCTTATGATGAGCTTGTCCCTATATCCCTTAATACTGAGAGAGCTCTAATCTCATAGGGAAATATTCAAGCTTATAAAGACAATTTCCCATCAACCAGTTCAAACAACAAGCCTCGTATTTGAGCTAACAACAAGAACGTAATGAATGATGGTGTGGTAGATGCTAAGGTGGTCCTAAGTGCTCCTAGGCCAAACAACAATCAAATATCTAATGCTCAACCAACTATGCAACAAACTACACCACCACAAAACAATCAGATCAACAACACCAAAATGCGACAAAGGAGAACCCCCAACAAGAACAACTATTTGAAACACAAGTACACACAGTTGTCAGAACCTATTGAAACCAACATAAAGAAATTGGTAGATTCAAACTTGATAATGCTTCCCAATTTCAAAAACTACCAAGAACAACAAGATAAACCACCCCGGTACAATGAAAAAGATCTTTGTGACTTTCACAAAATTAAAGGACACAAAACATCAAACTGAATGAGGCTCAAAAATGTTATCCAAGATCATATTGAAAATGGAGACATATTTGTTGAGGTACCAATAAGAAATCGGGATCTCAAGATATATAAGAACCTATGCTAGATCATATCAAAGGTAATAGCACTAGAAAAGGTAAGGATTACACAAACGTGCAACATACTTATTCCAATGTAGTCACTTCCTGTGATAGTGTCATCACTATCATCACCATCAAAGGGCCTACTGCAGAGTGTGGATTCACCACATGATGCAGAAAAGTCACCATCCAAGAAGTTCCATCTCAATCTAGGGCACAACCTACTTTTCCAATATCAAATCCTAGCAAATACAATCTCCTAGATCAACTTAAGAAGACCCTCGCACAAATTTCTATCTTGGAGCTATTGAGGCTATCCCCCACACATAGGGAAATCTTAGAGAAGGCTTTATCTTCATCATTCGTCCCCAAGGATATTGATACAGAGCAATTTCAAGCTATGGTAGGGAATATCACTAATCATCTTCTCACCTTTTCAGAACAAGACCTACCATTGCGACCATTTCATAGCTGTGCTTTACACCTTGAGGTCATTATTCATAAGAACAAGGTTAAAAGAGTCTTAGTAGATGGAGGTGCTGGTCTGAACATTTGTACCCTTTAGTTGATCAAGAACTTGGGTTATTCAAAAGATGCTATTGAGAAAGCAAAGAGTACAACCATTAGAGCATATGATGAGCAAGAGTGGGTATCACAAGGCATCATCGCACTACCCATCCAAGTGGGACCCATCATTATGGAGACTACATGCCAAGTGTTAGACATTGATCTTCCCTACAATATCCTACTTTTCCGATCATGTATCCATGCTATAAGAGTTGTGGCTTCAACCTACCATCAATGTGTAAAGTTTCCTTTTGAGGACAAAGAAGTTACCATCCATGGAGATCCTGAGCCTTTTTACTACTACAAGAACCTTGAGGCCAAGTTTTACAAAATACCCTAGATCCCTAAAAATGATGAAGTGCCTACACCTTATACCTCATTCGTTGACCCATCTACCCTTGCATCCACCTAAAAAAAGAAAACACCCATTGTGCAAAACATTCCCGACATCAAAAAAGTGATCCAAGATGATGGTTGTGGAAATTATAAACTAAAAAAGAATAATTTTGTGTTGGGAGAGTTCCCTCTTTCTCCTAAATCTCATGGAAAACCCACACCTATCAAAAAAGTAGTCGAAACAACAAAGATGGCAGTTACTACCTTCACCAAGTGGGGGGATTTGAATAAATAAGACATCAATGAGGAGGATGTCTCTAAACTGCTATATCAAGATGAACAACCCGTCCCTGCTCTTCCCATGGAAGATGACAAAAAAGGCTTGTAGCTAATGAAGAGATGTGGGTACAACAAGAATGAGAAACTAGGTCAAAATGACAACAGTTTGCTAGAACCCATCATTCCTGAGAAATGTCTAAAGAATCTTGGCCTAGGATGTACTACTAGCAAGGTTACCCTTATTGGCAAAGGTACTTTCGCTAAATGGGATGAGGCTTCCTCTTGGTTACCAACATTACGTGATACTACCCTAGACGAATTCCCCCTTGATATTGTCGACCTATTTGAGGATAACTCTCTCTTCATGATATCCACAACATCCTTTGTCCCAAATGATCAACCCACTGAAATTAGCCTAGTATACCCACAACTCATTAACTAGGACCAACAAGGACCACCGATTCTAGATTTATTCGAAAACAATGAGGCAATCTTAGAATTCTTGGGAATTTGCAAAAACTTACCATGGGCAAATCACAAAGATGGTTTTGATATAGAGCTAGACATAGGGGCATACTATGGGGAGATGATTGAATCCTTCAGTCATAAAATTGATGACTTGCAAATAACATGCAGATCATTGAGTGAAAACCACACTATGGCACTCTCTGATCCTAAAATAGTAAAAAGAAAGGATGTATCTGAGGGTGAAAACCTCTCTAAGGCACCTAAGGATGAGGGATTCAATTTCCCCCTTAGTGATCCAAAAAATTCATCAGTGTTGGTAGAAAAGGAAACCCCAGTGAATGTGGGAACATAAGAGGCACCAAAGATCACTTTTTATGTTGAATCCTTGTTGGATGAAGAATAGAAGAACCTAGTAGCATTTATGAAAGAGCGAAGAACCAACTTTGCATGGTCATACACAAAAATGTCGGGGTTGGATCCAGAAGTGGTGGCGCATCATTTAGAAATTTATCCTAAAGCCAAACCAGTGAAGCAAAAATTAAGGAAAATGCACCCTCAAATAACACTCTTGGTGAAAATTGAGTTACAAAAGCTTCTTGACGTTGGATGTATCCAATCAATTGATTATCTTGAGTGGGTTTCCAACTTGATACTAGTCTCTAAACCCACTGGGGGCATCAATACATGCACAGATTAGAGACTTGAGCAAGGCATGCCCGAAGGATGGTTTCCCTCTTCCTAACGTCAAAATCATCATGGATTTAATAGTTGGGAATGAGATGCTATCACTCATGGATGGTTTTTTAGGCTATAATCAAATCATGATTGCCAAGGAGGATCAACACAAAACTACATTCACTTATCATAGGGAACATACTATTGGAACATGATGCCATTTGGGCTGAAGAATGTAGGAGCGACCTATCAAAGAGAAATGACCCTCATCTTTCATGAAATGATCCAAAAAACAGTCGAAGAATATGTGGATGATATTTTGGCAAAGTCAATGAAAAGGAGTGAGCACATAGAGGTATTGGGACCCATCTTCAACAGGCTCAAAGAATATAAGGTATGACTAAACTTGAAAAAGTGTGTCTTTGGGGTTACATCAGGGAAGCTTCTTGGTTATATCGTCTCACAAAGAGGGATATGAATTGATCCAACAAAGGTAAAATCCATCCTAGACATGGAACCACCACAAACGTTGAAGTAGATGAGATAGTTACAAGGAAAGTTGTAGTCTATTAGAAGGTTCATAGTGAAATTATCAGATAAAATCCACCCTTTCTCACATCTTCTCCATAAAGGAATAACTTACAAGTGGGATGATAAGTGTGATAAATATTTCCAACAGATCAAGGACTACCTATTGACACCTCTAGTGCTCATGCCACCAATACAAAACAAGCCATTGATCTTATATATTTTAGCAACATTAGCAGCACTAGGTGCTCTTCTAGCACAACATGATGAAAACGAAAAGGAAAGAGCCATTTATTACATCAAAAAGAACTTGGTGGGGGTATGAAATGAACTATTCATCCATTGAGAAAGCATTCTTAGTAGTGGTTTTTGCTTCACAAAATTTTAGACACTACATTTTGTCATATCAAATCAAGCTTATTGCAAAGATTGACCCATTAAAATACATGTTATCCAAAGCAACTCTCACTGGGTGAATGGCCAAATTGGTAATGATCTTAAATAAATTTGACATAGAGTATGTGGAGCACAAGGAAATCAAAGGACAAGTGACCACAAACCAACTAGCAAAAGCACCTATCTATGCAAAGAACCCTTTAATATCTGAATTTCCTGATGAATCAACGTTTCTTGTCAATACAACAGACCAGTGGAAAATGTACTTTGATGGATCGTTCACCCAACATGGATCAGGGGAGGGTATTATCTTTATCATCCCTCAAGGAGATTGCATTCTGAAGTCATATCGACTATCATTTCCATGTAATAACAAAATTGTGGAGTATGAAGCCATGATCACAAGTCTAAGGATATTAGTTCAATGACAAATACAAGAGTTGAAAGTCTACGGGGACTCACAACTAGTTATCAACTAAGTCAATGACGACTACCAAACTAAGGATGACAAGCTTACTCCTTACAAGAAGATGGTAGAAAATCTCAAGGACCTTTTTATTAATATAACTTTTGAGAAAATTCCTTGCATGAACAATCGAGCAGCAGATGTTATGGCAACGATTGGATCATTGTTAGACATGCCACACAATGTCTTTCAATGCAAATTCTTGGTAGAACAACTTCTCATACCAACTTTCAAATCCCATAATCTAAATTTGTGTGTGTCATCGTTGGTCCTGGATCTTCGTTGTATCATGATATATTCACCTACCTTAGCAGAGGAACCCTCCCAGCCAATATCACCTCCAACCTTAAAAAGACCTTTGTTAAAAAGGCATCCTGATTCATGATCCTAGGTGATACCTTAAATTTACAAAGCATTGAGGGGACATTACTACGATGTCTTAACCAAGAGGAAGCCTTGACCACCTTAATAGAAGTACACAATGGCATATGTGGTTCCCATTCTAGTGGTATGACTTTAGCTAAGAAATTGTTGAGGATGGGGTATTACTAGCCAACCATGGAAAGAGAAGCCCATTAGTATGTGCAGAAGCGTGTCTAGTGTCAGCAACATGGAGACCTTATTCATGCTCCATCTTAGGAGTTACAACCCATGGTCACACCTTGGCCTTTCTCATAATTTGGGGGATTGATCTCATAGGAAAAATTACTCCAACCTCATCTAATGGCAACAAGTTCATCATAATGGCCACTAAATACTTTACTAAGTGGTTTGAAGCCATTCCTATGACCTACATAACGAGAAAGCAAACTGCCAAATTTATCTTGAATTACCTCATATGTCGTTATGGTTTTCCACAGGCCCTTATCTCAGAAAATGGAACACCCTTCAAGAATTAGGATGTGAAAGAGCTATGTCAAATATTTAACATCTAGCATCGATTCTCTACCCTGTATTATCCCCAGGGAAATGGTCAAGCTGAGGCTACAAACAAGACCATTCTAAATACCCTAAAGAAAATGGTCAATGAAGTTGGTCATGACTGACATCTGTAGTTAAATCTGACCCTCTAGAACTATCGAACTAGTATCTACATGCCTACAGGTGCAACCCCCTTCTCCTTGATCTACAAATCAAAATCCATCCTACCTATTGAGGTTAAGCTTCCTTCACTGCGAGTGTCACTACAAAACCTAATCATTGATGAATAATATAGAGTGTCTTGGAAAAATGAGCTAGAATTCTTGGATGAGTGTCGCCTTGATGCCCTTAATCACTTACAAGTATATCAAAACTGACTAAAACAGAGCTATAACAAGAAGATCAAGATTTAGTCCTTCCAAGTAGGGGATCAAGTCCTAAAGTAGAATCAGAAAAATCTTCCAAATGGGGACAGTAAAGGGAAGTTTGAGCCTAACTGGTTAGGTCCCTTTGTCATCATATCAAGCTATGGGTCAGGAGCATATCAATTGTCAATGCCTAAAGGTCAACCCTTGCAGGAACCAAACAATAATCTGCATCTTAAAAAAAATTATGCCTAGGCTTGAAGGGTGTAAATCTGAAAATAAAAAAAAATAGTAAAAATCCAAAAAAAAAAAAGAAAAAAAAGAGAAAAAGGATTGAAAAAAGTAAAGAAAAACAATAGTCCTTTAGTGAAAACCACTTTGGTGGCACTTTGGGCAAGTACCTTAGTGAAAACCTAGCAAACAGGCGCCTTGCATAAATAAAGCACCTCCATCTATTCTTTGGCTCTTTATCCTATCATTATTTGCATTGCATCCATCCATCACATCATTCATCCTATTTATTACATCGCTCATCCATGCCCATGTCATAGCTTGATATTGTGAAGTATTGTATCCCCTTTAGTACTACTTGGCATATTCTGAAGGTCAGCTTGTCCTACCTATATCAAGGTATTCTATTACGTCACATTGGAGGCAATTCGTTATGGATCGGATCAGGTTCTTGTATATCTTGAGATTATCGAAAATATCATCAAAAAAATAAAAACATTCAAAATCCTGTACAACTGAAATCCAAAAACATTAAAAAATTGTATAGTCAAAACTCCAAAACATCCAAAAAACATCAAAATCCCTAAAAAGGTAAAAAAATCAAAAATCCAAAAATAGAACCTTGTCGAACTACATTGTCTCTGAGCTTGAACGTAGGCAAGGCCATCACTGATGTGCCCCTGAGACACCTTAGGTAAGTCCTTTAGGAATCTGTCATAATAAAATGACATTCCATCAACTATTCATTTCTCATCACAAATAAGTCAAGTCAATCAAACTACATAGTCTTTGTGTGTATAATGTAGGCAAGAATCATATTTGATAAGCCCCTGAGGCCCCTAGGATAGTCTTTGAGGTTAGGTTCTTGGTTGGAAATCTCAAAAATCCCCCAAACATTCGGAAAACTCATAAAACACAAAAAACATTTGAAAAATCAGAAAAGCCCTAAACATTTGAAAACTTAGAAAATCCCTAAACATTTAAAAACTTGGAAAACCCTAAACAACCTCAAATAACCGAAAACCAAAACATTCACATAAACTTTCAAAAAGACCAAAAACAACCTCAATTTTTTTTCAAAAATACCAAAAAAATTTGAAAATTAAAAAAACCCAAAACCATCCATCCTACTTCACTTTCATCCGCAATAAACCTCCATCCATAATAAATCAATCGTCATCTTCAACATTTGGAAAAACCAATAGAAAGCAAGTATCTCAAGTTGTAAAGTGAGAACCTAAGTGTCAAAATCTAAATTCTAGATCATAGGTAAATGAGTCAGTGAAGTTTGTATCAACGGATTATCACACACCTCATCCCAATCAAAACATATGATAAACATGTCCTAGGATGCATCCTTCCTGCGATGGACATCAACATCGGAAATCACCTTAGCTATATTAAACTAGCAAGAGATATAGATAACAATGACTATTTTTCTTTGATCTTTTCTTCTGATTTATCTCAATGACCCATTCCAAGGACCTCTTGATGATGTCTATCAAAATGATTTAGACATAAATGAATGGGGCATCGATCCTTATCTTTCATTTGTTGTGCTTGTGGGTATTCTTGTAAAATAATCTTAGCTCATACTTGCTTAGTTGTGTGTGGGGAGGTTGTTCAGAGTACATTGTTGACTATTGTGTATGCTTTGGTCTGATATATTCTAAACTTCTAAACTACATTCCAACGAGGTTTTTGTATGTCAAGGTGTGAAGAAGCATTATCCTATCTGTTTACAGATTCAAAGTCAATTACACTAGATACAATGCCATATTGGTTATTAATACCTTGATGCATCGTGTCTATGTGTTATATCAAATATATGGAATGACAGAAAATCCCAATCCCAATATATGAGAAAAATCATCATCCATCTCATGACCATATCTAATAAAGTCTCGATGGATCATGGACTTGTTCGAATTTTTGAATCAATCTTCAAGATTGATGGTCAAATCATCCATCTTATTCTTCTTATTCTTCTTATTCTTCTATTTTTACTAAAATTTCTATCCAAGTATCAAATGTGTGTGATATATCAAAATATACATGAGGCTACCCATGGCCGATGATTGTCTATACATCATCAAATATGTCTACATCAAACATCTGCGCTTTCTATTCCTCTCTGAGTTGAATTGATCATGAATATTTGTCGAAAGATCAACCCAAAATTCAAAATTTTTGCCCAATCTATTGAGGGGGAAGGGTACCAGCTTATTCCTTCTGCTTGGGAAATAGTGGGGCATCCAAAAAATAAGAATTTTTTTAATTTTTTGATCTAAGTAGAAATTTTAATCCAAAAAAGCGTCAATCTTTGAACCAATGTAACAGGTACCTCGCTTCAAAGAGGGGAAAAATTTAGACACTTAAAAATATCTTGAATGATATCATGCACTCGAATATGATATACTGACATTGCTTCATCCTGAAACCCATCATCTTTTCACTTAATTGATTAAATTAGCCTAGCTCTTTAATTAATTTTGTCATTTTCATCTATTAATCTACTTGACCTGATTAGGTTAATTCACCCCTTTCATACTAACCTTTCATCCTATTAAATTGGATAAATTGAATTGTCTAATTTAAATCCCTAAGTCCTCTTATTTAATTAAATAACCCAAAGTTATTTAATTAAATACCATATTACTTCCCCCTTTTTTCATTAAATAATTTATTTAATGAATATCCTAATTCCCCTAATTTGCATAATTGAAACTTTATTTAATTATCAAATTACTAATTAAATCTAATCCTCCCACTTTCAAGGGAATATTCCTCCTTTGCACATTCCTCCAAAAGGAAAATTCTCATGGAATATTCCTTCCCCTTTGCATAATTAAATTTGGTTTTAATTAACTAAATATCTAATTTTCTTCACCGATGAGAATATTCTTTGAGAATATTGTCTTTCTTCACTCATTTAAAAAAGGGAATATTCCTTTTTATAACAAACTTGCAACAAAGCTTCTTGTGTAAGTTTTGCAAGTGTATTTGTTTGGATGAATGTAAGCCCTTGATTAAATATCATCTTGCATCCTCAACCCTTGATGGGAATCCATGATCTATGCCTCCATTTTCCTTCCATTCTGGCCGTTGATTGATCCTTTTGATCTTGGCCATCAGTTTCATTTTGCCTATTCTATAAATAGAGCTTGCATCTATTGAATAGGGATCCATGTTTTAATAGTAGACTTATGCTATTAAAATCACTCTCATCCTGCAATCACATTTTATGTTTTAAAAGCATTTTAGGTTATTTTACTTGCATTATTAGCTTGGAGCATCCATTAATGGCTTCCATGGTAACTTAGTTGCATCCATTTAGTATATTTTGAAACTAGGGTTTTAATATTTCGAATCTTGCATATATTTAGAATAGTTTTGCATACACTCACATCGATCATCTTAGTTTATATCATGTTAAATTAGTGTTCATCATGTTTTACAACACATATTTCATCGGTTTCATTGATTATCCTCAATAGAACCGATCAAAACAAGCTCATTACCCAAGGGATTGGGAAAGGATGGCCATTCCACATCAATGCGACACCACTCCCCCAATAGGATAAGTTTCAATGGATTAGAATAGATGCTTATGAAGCTTTCATATTTTAATATGTTAGTTTTAATGGCTTCTTAGTTTAGTTTACATTGAATGATCTTATTGGACTAATGTTTAGTGGCTTAATTACGCTTCTAATCCTCATGGATCAAGTGTAGTTAACCTATCCTACATTCATCTGTCACAACTAAGTCTATGGCTTCAAAAAAATACTTTTGTAGAATCTTGTTTTATGCCCAAAGTTATTGCACTTATAACAAACAATGTTATTTTAAGAAGTTGAACCATTTCTCCTCATTCTAGATTAAAATTCAATAGCCTTATGTCCAAACTTATTACATGCATAGAAGTACCCATAAAATGAATCAAAAACTACAACATTATGCCTTTGACGCACAAAGGAGTTCCCTATCACATAATCATTCCTTCTTACCTTAATTATACAGTCATTAGCCCTATGACAATAATTATTGTAGAAATAAAAATAACCATGAAAGGATTGAGATCTCTTGAAGTTGTTCTTCTGATTGTTGATCTTTTTGAAATCACCATCCAACTTATTTCTTTCTTCATTGACTTCTTTAGAATCTTCATCAGGTTCCTTTTCCTTTTCAGGAAAATTATATTTTGAGTTATGACCTTCTTCATATCCAAGCCCACACTACTGTATTTGACTACAAGTTCTAATGAATGTTTGGTGACATATTGACAAAATATTGTCGACTTACCGACGCAACACTGATTTAAATCCCATCGCTGGATCTTCGTCACTTTAATGACCAATTTTTATACATCGAAACCACTACCCAGCATCATCGGTTAGTGCCACAGAAAATGTTGGTGGTGTCCGTCACAAAATCACCGTAACTTCGTTCATCTATCGACGCAAAAAATATAAAACATTACATAACGCCCATTTGAAATCGTCGAAAAAACACCAAACGTTCATCCATTTTCCGACGAGGTGGAGCAAACTATTGTTGCCATTACGACGAAAACTACGTCACGTGTACAACAACCTCATCACAAATTTTTGTGGTTCGTCGGGCTATGTTCATCAAAATTGTGACTAAACCCTACAGTTTAAAAAAAAAAAAATTGTTCAAACATCTTCCCTCCCTAACACAGTTATATGTATGGGTTTTTTTCTTTGCATGAATAATTTGGCTGATGTATCTTTCGGTATAAGTCACTCCGACAAGTATTTGTCTTTCCTTGTTTCCTTTATCGATGTAGCTTATCCAATGTAATCCTATCGGAGAGCATTCGTTCTATCGGGCCCAAAGTTATTCATTACTTCTGATGGTGATACTCCCACCGATGAATTCCATTGGCACAACTTTCACCGATGGTGCCTTATTTTATCCACTATGTCGACGTAACTTGAGATATGTTCTCCCGACTAAATGTTATAGGTGTAAGATGTGTCGTTAGGTGGTCCATTTTTTGTTGTTCCGATATAAATGTGTTCCTCCGATGAAATATATCAGTGTACCTAATGCCAAAATCCTAAGTGAGTCTATATTTTACTTTCTTGAATAATCCATCGGTAGAACAAAAAGAATGTGTCCCCGATACGAGCCTTTAATCTTCATCAGAGTAGTATATGAGATCGGAATTGTCACTTGTTAGGCTTTCGATGGCCGATGAGTATTTTGTAGGGGAAACTTTCATGAGTTATGTCGATATGCATTTCCTGTGGTGCTACATTCTTTATTTGTTCCTTTTTAATCAAAATATACAACCCAATTTCTTCTGTCGATCGGTATGAATGCAATGTGCCTATGTTGATATTGTACAATGTGATTCCTCGTTCATGTAGGCCATTCCTGCAATGTTTTTATCGGTGAAGCTTGCTAGTTTTTGTGCCGATATATTGTATCGTGCCAATATAAACATAAAACATGATCGGGGTGACATAGCTACTGCTTGGTCGATATGTTATATCTCTTCAATTTGAAACGTGTGAACAATGGGTCTTGGATACATATAGTGAGTAAATAGCTTATAAGAACAGTGGTAGAAGACCCAAAAATGAAGACTTGGGAAAAAAATGCCATATAAATTTTTGGATACGTCTCACATGACCTGCAATAATGCAAGTCCCAAAGCATATGGGCATAGTGTTGAAAACCCACACATGAAAACTAGGGACCCAAATTTGTGTCTTAATGTTGTGGAATCCCTACAAAAACCCTCATTAAGCAATCAAAAAGTAAACAATTGTCTACTAATTTGAAAGGATTAATCACAAAATCGGTTTTAATAGTTGAGATAGGTGTGAATGAAAAAATGGAAGACTTATGGTCAAATTTCAAATATGTGAAGATCTCCTTGGGAAAAAATCTAATAGTCACCTTCTTCTCTCATAGTGGAATAAAGTAAAATATGTTCTTAACATTTTACAGGAAAAAGTTAGTGTAAAGACAACATACAAGTATGTTGATGCCATCATTGAACTGCACACCAAGCTCATGAATCAAAACAAGTATTGTTCCCACAATGTATGAAGCCCACTTGATTACAATTGAGTTCAAATAGAAATTAAATCCACAACTAATGATTTCCAAACAGTACATTCTATTTTTGGTCAGTTGTGTGTGTGAGAGAGCGAGAAAGTGAGTGAGTGTGTGTGTGTGTGAGAGAGAGAGAGAAGGTCACTTTTGTGATGGATCTCTAGCAAAATATGTGTGTGCTTTCTCATATGATACCTAGGCAAATAAAAATAACAGTTAAACCCAAACCAAAAACCAAACCAACAACATATAATACATAACTGTATTAATTCTATCCAATGAAATTATTTTATCATCAGTGCATGAAGCACATGACAGGTGATTACTAGGAGTAATCCATCCACTCACTTATTCCATTGGTCACTAAATAAGAGAATCATCTATAAAATTGCTACCCAAATTGAAAGGTTCCCCTCATATGGATCAAATGGCATGTAAGCAACTAGAGATGATTATTGGGAGCAACTACAAAATCAATAACCTACCAAACAATGGCATGACATCATCACTAACTACTTATCACATAGTGAATTGTGGATGATTTTAGCATTAACCACATAATTACAATATTTGTATGTTTAATAATTTAATACCAATTGTGTTACAGGGCTCTCTCCTAGACCCCTCATACCCAGACCTAGTTCGAACCACATACTAGTCTCAAGCCAATTCTTGTGCTGAAATGGCTGGGCTCTTCTCTTTTGTTTCTGCGCTACATGAGTACATCCCAAGTTTGTCTAATCCAAACTTGTATATCCCCAGACGCAGGATCCATCCGTGGATAGCTTCCCTTGCAAAAGCTGTCATCCAGGGTAACATATGAGATGTGTTAAAAATTAAAATAAGTACAAAGGGTAACATATTGAAGCAAAGAGAACTAATGAAAATCGCATAAGCTTAAAAGTGCAGGATAATGAAATATTAAAAAGTCCATTACCTTATTGAGCTTCTCTTTTTTCGAGAATAGTTTAATATTCTCTACTTAACAGGGCCAACCACATGACAGTGGAAGCTCATTCCCCCCCCCCCTCACATCACTCTCAATTCCCCATGATCATATAACATTAATCATTCATTCATCCATTAATAACATATAACATTCATTCATTAACATATAACATTCATTCTTTCAATTTTTACATATTATCAAAAATATGGTTGTCAAAAATATCAGTTTTTAACATTCATTAACATATTATCAAAAATATGGTTGTCATAATATGATTACAATCACTTTTTTTTTGTTTCTTTTTTGCAGCTAAAAAAAAGAAGTGGAGTATCATTTTCTAAATCATTTGTCCCCCCTTCAGTTGTTCGCCTCTGCTCATGATCTTAATGTATGCCTAGTGTGTACTCACAACGTGGAGGCCGCAAGGGGGGTCTACTACAATAACAAAGAAATGTTAAATTGATATGTTTTATTATTATTGTTACAAGTATTTCATTAATTAAAAGAACATTAGAGTGGTGCTCTTTACCTAATGGGGCCACATCATGTTCCTAATCTTGTCTTATAGCCTCATGCTCAACATGTTGAACACCCTCTAAATCCTCTCGAGTTGAAACATGAAAGGTTACATTAATTAATACACCAATTGCAATTAAATATGTTTAAAATAACATTAGAGTGGTCCTCTTTACCTAATGGGGCCACATCATGTTCCTGATCTTGTCTAGCCTGATCATGCTCAACATGTTGATCACACTCTACATGCTCTAAAGTTGAAACACAAAAGGTTACATTAATTAATACACCAATTACAATTAAAGATGTTTAATTGTATTAATCCATATTGCGTTTTGTATAGAACATGAATACATCTTGTATCGGGATGCACACCATGACCTTCATCTGCAGGTTGTGCTCCACCTTCACCAGGCTGCATTCCAATGTCATGTGCAGTATTATCATTGCTTGTCTGTTTAAAACAAATAGGCACATAATTAATTTATGGTGGAAATTAATATTGAATAGATTGTACAAGTATTCAATTTTAAATAAACTTCATTGAGTTTATTTACCTGCATGTCAAATGCAGTGGAAGCTTGTGTTTTCCCATTCAAGAGTCTTAGGCGTTCAACCATGACTCCATAGCCTTGTTGGAAGGAAATCTTCAGGTCCTCTTCTGTGGGCACTCTGTTGAATTCAGAGCCCTGCATTTTTGCATAAGATCATGAATTTTGTTTCTATGGTGTGATAAACCAAAATTGTTTGCAATTTATTATTTGGATGCAATATTTCATTTATTGATACTTACAATTTGTGCAGCTAATTTCATATAACCACTAGAGCCAAGTTTGTGTTGCTCGTGTTTTTCTAGTCTTTCCTTTGTTTCCTTCGATGTGTCAGGCAACCTATGAAAAGTTTGAAATACGTTAGATTATTTAAAAGGAAAGAGTAATTAGTATATAATTACATTGTTGATAGTATGACATACCTTCCTTGGCCCAATGGTGTCTTTCCTTTTTTCTTTTCAGCCTTCTCCTTTCCATCCAACACCACGTCCTTCCACTCCCTATCCAGAATCATGGGGGGACACTCATACTTTTTGTTCTTCTCTAAATGTGACCTATATTGGTCCCTCACATACTTTAGATAGGTACCAAATTTCTTAAGGACCTTGGTTCAGTTGAATGTGTTATTACCGAACAACACAACTAAACGGTTAATGAGCTCATCTTTTAAATCTTGATTTTGGGCATTCCACCGTGTACGTATGGTGGGCCCAAATATCTCCAATGTAATATCATTTAGATTTTTATAAAAAACATCATTTCCTGCAAAATGATCATGGGATCATTAGTCTAAAAAGAGTGATCAATAAGTAAATTCCAATTGGATTATATATAATAATAATTAAAACATTTTAAAGTACCTTGGACCTTCTCTATCTTTATGGGAACGAAATCCTCAGTCACCACAAATGTGACCAACAATGTTCCCGTACTAGTAATACGAGAAGATCCAGGAAATGCTGCTAAAACATCACCAGTACTAGTGGCCTCTGCATCCCCAAGTACATATCCTAACGCATGTTTTGGCATGTGTTCATTGATAGAGGGTGCACTACCTAATGCCTGCATGCTATGTGTTGTCGACATTTTAGTCGACAATATAGGCACGGATGATGGGCTCAGATGATGTGATGTATGTGTAGGAAGATCAGGATTGACACTTGTACAAACCCCTACTCCCCGGGTAGCACCTGCAGTACCTTGATCATGGCCAACAACATCACGAGGACGCAAAAAATCCTGTAAAAACAACACATTTTAGTTCATGACATAAAAGAGTACAAAATATAAAACCATGAATGAACTTATGTTATAATTAAAGATCTCATGACAACTTACTTGAAATTTATGTGCTCTCTTAGTCAATATTTTAACCCTTTCTCTTATCTCATCTGTTTGAGGCACTATGAATAACAACTGAAGGATTTCTTCATTGCATTCTTTTGGGTCTTCCTTATCATATCCAGAGGGTTTGCAGAATATGCAATGTCATCATCGCATAATAGTGACTGTACCTCCCTATGGATGCTCTCCTCTACTACTAGTGCCTTTCCCCAATCATCTGACTACGACAAGAATATTAAAAACATTAGCAAAATTAACCTAATAAACTTATGAAAAAAATAATAATAATAAAACATTTTGCTCGTATCTAATTTGTACAATTACAATGAGGTAAACTTGTTGGGTAGAAGTGCCTGAAGATGCATCGTGATATGTGCTCTAGGTCAGAGCCTTCCCCCTACGATCAATGTCTCGTTGTGACAAAAATTAAATATAAAAAAACATTACCGAAATGAAACCAATAGACTTACAAAAAAAAACATAATAATAAAATGGTATATTGGAGTCATTAATTGGAGGTTGGGTAAAATGGTATATAGTACATACCACCCCCATAGTAGCTATTTTTGTATCTATGCGATTCAAATTGTAATCCATTAGCAACTCTTCCCCTACAATTATTGATTTTATCACACATACGAATACATGGTTTCCCTCACGCACCTTGAATATGCAATTGGGTTGCTTATTTGTTGACCCAGGTTGTGTACTGTTTATAAACCCTACAATATTCCTTGATGCTTTTGGCCTTCCATCAATGTACATAGCCACTCCTTTATTTTGATCCTTATCTTTTAGCTGTATATAATTTGCTAACAGTGCATACCTACACATACTTTGTGTATATCGAACCAGCCGCATCCAATCTTTGTAACTGTAACAGGGTCCGACATACTCCATCAATTCAGTAACTTTGTCGTAATAGACCTTTATGTCATCCATGCAAAATAGGCCCAAACCATGTAATGGCGATGGTGTTATGCGATATATCCTCTTGTTGACACAAAAATTAGTGTTTATTGGAGGAAGTTCCTTGGGTACCCATTGTTTTCATAGATGTTTGTACCTCAAGGGAACCTCTATGTTGCCTATGCTCTCATCATATAAGAACATGACCCCCCTTCAGCAAGAAAAAATTCCATGCGTTTACAGAATTTTCTTCTAATCTTTTGACCTCTAGTTGATCTCCCTCTTTTAGACCTACTACATGTCTCGCTTTCCTCTTCTCTTCCTGAATTTCACTTGCTCGAGGAAGACAGATCTGAAAAACATCTATTTGATGGTACCTACACTCATAAGGATGTTGGATGAAGTTCTTTCATGGTGATGTGATCCCAAGGTATGGGGTTGGAGGATTAAAAACCAAGGTTGTCACTACTAGTCAAATGCATGTGGAGGTAACAATAGTTGTGAATGTATCAATAAACCTTGTAAGGTTCTGATGATCAGAGATCACTTGGTAAGCATGGGAATGGTTTGTAGGGTCACCAACCTTGTGTTTTGAAGCCTTGGATTTTGGGAACATCTAGAGGATTCATTGTCTTGTTTCTTGGAGGTTGACTGGGTTAGTTGGTGGAAGGTTGCTATTACTTTTTGTACCTGTATATGAAATGTTTTGAACCACCTTCCTCGAAGACAATAGTCCCTCTGAGGCAGTACTAGTGTCTAGTTAGTTAGTCTATGAATTTTTTTGGACCACCTTTGATGTGAAATAGCCCCTTGTGCAACCATCCTTTCAGTCTATTTCTAAATGGACAGACCCCTTTCCTTTAATGATTAAGCTCCACAGGTTTCTACCCCTATGGTTTTTTGGGTCTCCCAAATAAAATAATAAAAGATGGGCCCTACTCAGAAGAACCCCAAAATTTATCATATTTTCTTTCTTTCTTAAGAATCCAGTTAAAGAGGCTAATTGGGTCCCTCCCTATCCAACATTCATTCACCATTTTCCAAACACCCACAACATCTTCGAATCATTTATACTCTTCTGGAACTTGAAAAAAAAAAGTCCACTTTCATTAGTGTTCTCTTTCGAGCTTTCCCTAGTGCTAGCATTTGTACTATTCTTTTGGAGGTTTGGTTGAGTCAATGAAATATTCAGAAGTTTTTAATGGCTCCTTGTCTTTTTTTCATCTCTTGTACTTGTGCAGGAGCACCTTGGCATAATTAGGCCTCTATGAAGCAATGTTTTGAAATTTGATTCAATTTTATTGTTCCCACTTTGTAAATCATGTTATTAGATTCATGTTTCATATATTTGAGGTCATGTTGAGGTCATTTGGTGTTTACTAAGTCCAAAAGTGCAAAAATGAAAACAATGTAAAAAGTTGTCAACTTAATCAAAAAGGCAATATTAAGAGATGAAGAGTCATTAGGGTCGGTTAGAGGAAGTTAGAAGGCTAAAATTCAGTTTTTTTTTCCTTTAAAAAGGCTCTTGTATCTTTTATAACTTCGAGGGTGGTTGAATAAAGAATAAGTTCAATGAAAATCTCTGATTTTTAATCATTTTTCTTCTGAAATCTTGCATTTCTAGGCATTGTATGGAATTGTACGACCTTGAAGGCATGGTAGAATGGTTGGATATGGTAATAATATCAATCACATTCCTATTACATCAAAGTTCATAAATTTTAGTTAAGATTTGTGTGAGTTATTATGGATTTACTTCAGACTGCTAAAACCCTCAGTTAGGGTAAGCAGAGACAAAAATAATTATGTTTCTCCTTTATTAATTGGTGGAATCTTCTGGTTTCTTGTGAGATTATACTACTATGAATGTTATTTCATGTTTTAGTGGATTTAGGGAAAAATCATAAAGATAAGATGCGAGGGAATGCAGTTTCTTGACTGAAAAACTGTGTACAGTCTGTGAACAGAGTAATTATGAAGGTTAAGCCCTTAGGGTTTTGTGAAAATAATTTGTAAATGGACTTTGATGCTTTGAAGAGCATATACCATTCAAACTAAACATGTCCCAAGCACTAGACAAGTGTACTTTGGTTAGGATTTAGTAAAGCAACAAACCCTTATGCAAATCAAGCCTAATTAGGCCTAAATTTGTCCGAGACAACAATATTTGAAGCTTGTGTTGTAAAAGTTTTGATACCCGTTTTGAATATGTTTTAGATCTGCAAGGATGGAATTGAAAAGTGTGGATAGACTTGTGTAATAGTTCTTAGATTGTGAATGAATCCCTGACAAATAGGTTGGCAGACCTACAAGCGTTGCAAATAGGGTATGAAGGAACCAGTGATAGTAAGAACTTTAAGGGCTTTTGATGATTAAGTGTGAGTTCTTGGTTGTTTTGGTTAAGAGATTACCAAGGTATAATTTGATCTCATTTGATATAAGGTTTGGTGTAAGCATGAAGTTAAAAAGTCCATTGCATTGACTAATCTGTCTAATAATAGCCCTATTTTGGAGACTAAAATGAAAGTACAGTATATGATTTTGTTAAATTTCCAAGAATAAAGGATAGGAGATGGTTTACATTTGTTTGAAGTGAAATGAAATGAAAATTGTGTGGTCTATATTAGCCTAAATACTATTTTTGGTCAGATTACTTTATGTTGAGTTGACATTGTGAAGTTTAGGACAGTCATAAAGAGAGTTAATGGTAAAATGAAAGGGCAGACTGGGTAATTGTTTGTTTTGATCAAGATGAAGTTGACTAAGGTGTTTGAAGGTCTGGTAATGGTTTGGAACTCTAAAGAAAAAGTTGAGTGTTTGTGAAGGGAAATATAGTTGAATAAGTGTGTCAAAAGAAGGAAAGTTCAAGATTGTTTGTGACTTGTCAAATGAGATTGTGTGAGTTTGTTTTCTTCCCCTGACTCTGCATCATGTACTTCTATACGTTCTCTTATGGACAGGCACTAGGCATTTTTCATTGCACTCATGGACCATGTATTGTTTTCAATCCCTTTGATCATTTTTGGACCTCAATATGTAAATGTATTTCATCAAAGTTTAGAAATTTGAACCCTAGTGAACTTCATGTGTTGTTATGTGAAGGGAATTCCTTTCAATCTTATAGTAGAAAAAATATGCTAAGATAGATACAAAAACTGCAGTTCACATGCCAAAAATGGCCACCCAACTGATTGAACATCTCAAAGCTTGGTTGTTCAAACTAACTAGACACCAGTACTAGGTAGTACTTGGGTTTGTCAATAGGACATTGGCTCGAATTGACCAAAATATAGCATGCAACACCTCGATGGGAACAAACAAAGTCTAAATTACTGTACTTGCAACAAGATTTCTAAATGTGGGGGGAAAATCACTTACAGTCATTGTCCCTTAGTCAATTTTTCCTTTTTGAGTGCCCTCATCTCTCGCTCTGGCTTTCCTCCTGCCAAATGGTTCCTAGTCTTCCTCCTCAACTTAATGGCCTTGTAACACTCATCCAATGAAGTCTCACAACTCTCCACTTAGGGGTTGGATGCAGTGTTTCTTGGTGCAACTCTCCAGTTAGGGTGTTGGTGTAGTATGCTATGTTGTTCTCTTGCGCGCGCGGGGCCAAAATTCAAAATATATAGTTTATATATATGCTATGTCAACATATAGTTTATATACAAAATATATATGCTATGTCAACATATAGTTTATTTTATTTTCTACAAAATATAATTTTTGTATGGTGGCTTGTTGAGCTTATATAGTTGGTTTTCTCTTTCTTTATAATTTTTGATGATTCATTTCCTATGACATGATTGAATATTATCTACAGTCTTAGTGATTGTTAAAAATGCTTATGATATGTGATGTTTAATCATGATGGATGTCTAAGAATCAGTGATTGAAATACTACTTGACTAAAGATTGGGCTATCTAATATTTTTTCATTTAAACATCATGGAAGAAATGCTTGCAATCAATGTCTTATTAATGTAGCCTACAAGGTTTCTTTTCCTAGTTTTTTTTTGTCCTATTCTTGTTATGACTTAATTTTTTACATTGTTCTATTACAATAATGGGGAGCATATCTAGTGAATCGATTCTTTCAGTCTCTTTGATTCTTATCCTTGTGCATAACGAGTTTTCTTCTATCCTATGATTCATTGATTGTTGGTTTAAAACACTCATTACAACTAACATGGATATGAATTATGATGTGGGTGTGAGAAGGGATTGTTGAATATGAAGGAATGGTTTAGGAAAGTACTCCTTAATCCAAATGAGTCATTTTCTTGTCATGGAATGTGTTAAGAGATTTTAAAATTAATATATTCAATCTAGTTAATATTGACACATATAAAGCATGCCAAAGGCACTTTGGAGATATGCTATGACATAAAGAAGATTGTTAAGGTGATGTCAAGTCTTGATCCATTAGGTTAGGAAAACATAGATGCATTGGTACAAAAGGTTCCATTCAACTTGGAGGAAATGGATGATTACCTAAGGGGATAATGTGAGATTGGACCAAGTTTATATTATGATACAAATAGCTTAGGAAAAGGGATGATGAAATGGTTAAGTATGGGAAATTGTAGAGATAAATATAACACCAAGCGAAGAACACTAGAACTAATTTTAGCACTATGGATTAATCCAAGACTCAAAATTCCACTAAGAGGCATCCCTTACCTCTTAAATTAATTCCATAGGTGGGTTTATCCTCCAATATAGTGCCATTGGTTAGCTTATCATGTGAACTTCCGCTATAAGTAGGATTGCCATACACTTTCATAACATGCATGTGCGGTTTCAAAAGGTTTATACATTCTTATGAATTTGAAAGAAAGGCATGTTTTGACTTTTCCAATAGGTGTTAGGGGTTAATTTGACTTGGTTTTAACATTAGAGTGACAAACCTTGTGGTTTAGGTTCCATAAACAAAATATACTCATTTTTTTAGCTTCCTATTATCATCTTTATATTCAATGAGATTTTTAAAGATCGTCTAAATATTCATTGCTAATGAAAATGCACAAACTAATGTGTAATAGATCCAAGGTGAGGCTCAAAGAGCCTTGTCTTTTGAAACCATTAACCAAAGAAATGCTAAGAACAATATATGAAAGAGATGAAGAATAAGGCAACTTGTATTATTAGGAAGGACAAGATGCCTTTATATAGCATGACCTCGTGTTTGAGTCTCGAAACTCTCCCATATCGTCAACACATGCGTCTAGGATAACCATGTCAAGTTTCACTCCATACAAGCACAAATTGAAAAAAATTCAACATTGGCCCCATTCACATGTCACTATGCGGGGTCAACATGAGGAAACACTATTTTTTTGGGAAATAACCAAAGATATGATCAAATAATATCTAATCATAAATAGTTGTAGAGTAATTAGGATTTGATCATATGGAAATTTCTAGGAGAGCTACAATAGTTGTAACATCATGAATTAACAACATTAAAAAGTACATCATGAATTAATTATGTAATGGCATAAAAATTAAAAATATCATGAATTAATTATGTAACCATAGAAGTCAAATATAATTCTATCAAGAAATAAATATCAAATAGATAATATAATCACATAACTCATACATTTCAATGTCATTGATCTTCTTCTTCATCCAACTCTTTGTCTGTATCATCCAATCCAGATTCGACATTGTAAGGATTGGTCATATCATCATTCGTCATTTATATCAATTTCGATAATGTCATCATCCACACGGATATCATCTTCATGAACATTAACTCCTACATCATCATGATCTAGTTCCTCTTCTTGACATCTTTTCGGGCACATCATCAACTAACTGTTGATCCTGATCATCTTCTAGTTCTTTGGTATCTTCTTCTTCCACCACATTATACTTTACTAGCCTTCCTCTTGGATCATGTCTAACAACAAATGACCAACCCGGTTTACCTGGAACCTCTGAGTAAAATACCTGCTCACATTAGCTTGGAAGAACATAGGGCTCATTTCTAACTCACTCGATTGACCTTGTATTAACCATGGTAAATCCATTATCATGTTCAATAACAGTTCTCTTGGGATCATTTTCATTCAATCGTAGCCTGTACCACAGGATGACGAACAAAACTAATTTGAAGGACTTAAATTCACACTCAAGTATATCATTCAAAATCCCATAGTATCTATTTTCTAAGACTTCTAGATGTATGTTGCTTCTAGATGAAACATTAGTCACCTGAAAGACTACAGTTATCCCAAAATCACAAGTTTTCTTCATGTCATCCAACTTTTTGATTCAAAATTTATGACCATTGCACCACATAGCCTTGTGGTGTTTCACCTGCAATATGTCAAACATGTAAAAATTATTGCATTGTTAGTTGATAAACATATTTATTCTTGGCCGAATGTATGCAAAGAAAAAAAACTCAACATATATATACATCAATATAATTGAAAATAATTACATAATATGGGTGATTAATATATTTATACGTACTTGTTTATCTCTTAAACCATATGCTAAATCAATTTCCCTTGGTGTAACATTGGAATCTCCATTACAATGAGCTTCTTTAACCAATGAAGCCACACCTTCCCATGTTAATGTGTGACCGGATTGTTGACATCGTTCAATCCATACCGTCATCCAATCAAGATTTTTTATGACGTACAAATGTAGTGCATCCCACTCTCAACCAATTGTATAAAAAAAATGAAATTCACAAACGACGTATAATTAGTTAATTACCATGGTATACAACCTTATTTTATAATTGATGTACCTAAAAACCTAACATCCCACTACCAATGATCTTATTATCTTCGTTGTTGGATGAATTCAAATTAAAGAAGTATGCACAAAGAATGAATTATGACCCTAAAGGGTACATACACTCTTGTAAGAAAAAGAAAAACCTTAGTGGATACACCCATGTTCCTATACCGGGGGAAGATGTGTTTAAGAACAAAGAAGACAAAGAAGCAGAGGAGGTTATAGAAAATTTCATGAAAGAGTTAGAGCAAAAAAAGAAAGGGTTGCAAGAAATGGATGATTCATCTGAAGAAGAATTTGCGGGAGAAAATGAAGCACAATCACAATAGAGAACAGTCTCTCGGATGATGAATGATGAATATGAAGAACTCCCTGACAGGGACTTACAAGTAGCCAAGGAATTGCATGTAGATGAAGATGATAGGCTTACAGCCTATGAATCCTTTATTTCTGATAATGAGTTTGTCAAGTCAAGAGAATTTAAATCTTTTTTATATAATTACAAAGGAAAAAGGTTGAGGGAATCCATCCCAAATATTGCCCCTGAAAATGAACAACAATTGATGAAAAGGTTGAAAGATGATATAGACAGTGAAGTGTAGAACATGACCCCTAAAAGGGGTAGACAATTGTTACTTGAAGTTGGTGTAATAGTATTTCCTGGTTGGGACCTCAGTGCCTCTTTAATTTTTGATAGTTTTTTGCATAACAACGAAGGAGAATACAAGTTAAACATAGAGGGTGTGAAGGAAATTTACATAGGGTCAAGATTCAATCCTGATGAAAATTCAATGTTGATATGGGCACTATACCCAGCTCACAAAAGGCAAAAGATCATCGATATCAAAAAATCCTTTGGACACATGATGACCCTTAAAGTTGGGGAAACTAACCCTGTGGCTTCATCAGACATGGGCATAAGTATTGCCAAGTTCAACAAGGCACAAACAATACAATTGATGAAAGAAAGAAATTATTACAAAATGAAAAGTGAAAAATCAAATTTGGAAATTACTGCCATGAAAGATGCCAGAATGAGGATCACCTCTGGAACTGATACAGAGTTATAGAGTGAATATGAGCAGTTGCAAGAAGAACATCAACAGCTAGTAGAAAAGATGAAGGACCTTCATTTTGACACTATGGCAATGATGTTGCACAAGAGATTTACAAACCTGAAGATATGCCTTGATGATTTTTGGCATGTTCACAAAAAGAACTATGAAGCCATTCTTGAGTATGGGAGAGTGAAAAATAGATTGGGTACTAATAGACATGATATGCAACTACATGAGGGATCCAACACCAATTCCATCTCGGCCATTGACACAATCATGAGAAAGCATGACAAATATGATGAAGACTTACACTCAGAAAATGCAGAGTTTGATGATACTATGAAGTTGGGATTACCCAATTTATGTGATAAGAATGGGTTTCTAAAGGAACAAGATGATTGGATGGATGAATGCAATAGGATACTTCAAGAAGCATTGGATACAATCAAAGCAGAAGGGCTATTGTTGGATGGAGCATGCAAACATATGAAATTGATGATAAAACTCGAATATGAAGCCCAAAATGCAGTGCATGATGCGGATAGCCATACCTTGGAGGAGTATAAAAAACATCTCTCAACGGCTAATTCAATGTTAGGAGAAGATTAAATTGTTTTATAAGTTTAATTAAGATTAGTAGTTTAATTATTTTCTAAAAGACAATCCGAAGAGACACCTTTGTTGGGTCTTCTTCTTATATATATGAAATTCGAATTTTAATATTTGATCATCAACACTTTTTAAGATTTTAATACTTTTCAGCAGTGAAAGACTTATTTTCTAGAGTAATACAATACCAATACTTTTCTATTTGTGTGTGGAAGATTCTTTCATTTGGACTAGTTCTTTGTTGTTTCTTTTCAAGCAATTGAAGGCAATGTAAAATGTATTCTAATTAATCTCCATGACCATCTTATAATTACCTCTCACTTTCCTCAATATACCTTTCCCCATCAGGTACTCCCCTTTGAATTTGTTAATGGAGTTGGGATCTCAAATGCGATCTACATGGATCTTTGCTGCGAACTTAGGAAGATATTCAGTAATGTACACCATGGTCTGGTATACCATATATCCCTCCACCATATAACCCTCAGGATGTGCTCTTTTTCTAACCAAAGCCTTCAAAAATTTCAAGTGCCTCTCAACCATCCACATTGACCTTGTGTGTACAGGTCCACACAATTCAATCTCCTCAGCTTGGTGTATGAGGTAGTGTTCTTGTGCATTTAAAAATGTCGAAGGTAAACACTTTTGCATTTCACACATTAGACGAGGAATTTTTCTCCTCCAATAATTTATATCTTCTTTATGGATTTCTTTAGATGACAACCATCTACAAGTGATTCAAAGCGCAAATATATTAACGAGATTTAACAAAATATACAATATATTACATAACAAGTAAAAAAATGGAAAATATAAGATCTATACAATGAATTGAAAAATATCGCTACTTACCTCATGTATTTTCCAAGATCATATATAACTTGCTTGACATTGTTGTCAAGTTGTCTGGGAGAGATAGAGGTAGAATGTACTGCAACAATTATAAAATGATCTTTTCATTATTTTTCCAAAACTAGTAAACATAATACACTAAAAAGTACATGCATTATACAAATATATATAAAATATACCAGAATAATTACCTTAATGAAGGTATGCCAATCTTGCATTTTTATCCCTGACCCAAATTCACCTTTCTTTGTTATGATATTGTTTATGTTCGTAGCAAATCCTGTGGGAAATCAAATTTTTTGTATGACTTATTTTATAGCATTGCTTTGCTACTTCGTTAATAACCAAGGAAGGGCGCTTATATTAATTTGGTCTCCATCGCTATTTAATTGAATGACATTTTTCATTGCATGATTGGCTTCCTGAATCTCACTACAAATTTTGACAATTTTTTCTTTGTCATGCCCTCCATCCAATATTTTCCATAACATTTCTGTTATATTCATTCTGATATGCATTGTATCAAACAAATGTACAATTTGTAGCTGCTCATAGTAGGGCAACCTACTAAATTGTCTGGGATAACTTTTTAGTCCCTGTGGAAGCCGACCATTAATTCCTTGACGACCTTCATGAAGCATATAAGTTAAAAAAATTAACGACAATCATTGTCAATTACAACATGAGTAAACAAAACACAATATACAAATATAAATTCCAAACATATCATATATGATAGATAAACAATTTGATCCGATGTATAACCTTGACAATTAATTCTATTATATTCTAACTTCCATAGGCAATTTGTCATTCTTCATGGTTTTGATGGAGTCTCTTCTTTCCCATTGAAAAGATGTTTTTCAGTAGTTCGATACTTATGATTTATGTGGAGGAAGTGTCTATACTCATCAAACACCTACTTTCCTAAACTTGTTGAATGACGAGATTTCATCTTTGGACCACAAATTGGACATGCAAATTTTCCCTTTGTTTGAAGACCTGCAAGATCATATATAATTGGATTAAATATGTCAATTTTTATAATTATATATAATGAATAGATTATTTAAAAACATGCATGATATCTACTTCATAAAAAAATATAAGTGCAATTGAACATTATAACATACCACAAAAATGTGTTAGCCCTGGGGCATCATGAATTTTCCATACAAGCATTGCATGGAATTGAAATTGTCTTTGTCCTATTGGTCTAGAGACGTCATACATAGTGACGCCATTCCATAACTTTAGTAACTCATCAATAAGAGGCTTGATATATACATTCATATCTTTAACTTGGTACTTACCTAGTTGAATGAACATAAACATTACATAATTATTATAACCATTTTACTACAATATATATAAATTAATGTACATGACTATTAAATGAAAAAATATAAGTCATTATGCAACAAATAAGACAAATGAGATGCTACTACATTAAAGAAAATTGATGTAAACAAATACCTGGAACAATCATTTCCAACATTATGTGCTCCCTCTTTATTGTCATCCATGGAGGAATGTTATTGTTGATAACAAAAACAAGCCACACCGAGTAAATAGATCTCAGCTCTCCAAATGGATTGACACCGTCTGCTTCCAATGAAAGCCTGAGATTATGAGGTTCTTCTTTAAAGTGTGGTCATTTTTCCTCCATGTCCCTAAATGCAGAACCATCCGCAGGCATTCAAAGAATGTCATCTCCACTTCTATTCTATGCATGGTAATCCATAAATTATGCTAAGCTTTCACACCTAAATAATCGTTGCATACGTGGAATAATGGATATATAACGAAGAACCTTGCGAGGCACCTTTTTTGTTAGTTGATCTATTTGATATCTACTGATATGATATTCTGGGCATTTTTTGCAAATTCATGTTGTTTATGATATATAATATGATCATTGGGACATGCATCTATTGCTTGATACTCCATTCCAATATCTTTCATAATGGTAGATAAATCTCAGTATGAGCGAGGTAAAATATTTGATGGTGGTAACAAAAATTCACCTATCAATCTACAACAAAAAATAATTTGTTAATATAAAGAATATTATTGGTACATATTTCATCCTTTATTTACTAGTGATGAACTAACAAAAAAAATAGATGAAAAAAGATGACATATATGACATACCTTAACATCCGTGAGATTTCTATGTTGGATAAACCATTCATAACCTTCAAGTTCACCAGCAACAATATAGTAGAGAGAAGAGTTGTTTGGGAGCCTTCATAAAGGGGCTTGTATGCCTTCTCAAGTACAGGTAAACATGAGCATCATCAAAGTCATCTCGATCATCATGATCAGTTGCACCACTAAATGTGTCATAGATCAATGTATTTGTACCATCATCTTCAACTATGTTTTTTGGCGCATGATCATCTTCTTCCATATGATCGTTAACTTCATCTTTGATATTCACAGCTCCATGTTCTCCGCTTGAAAAACCACATTCTCCGGGCCGTGATAATCCATATCATGTGCCCTAGGGCACCCCACCTTTATAATAATGATCAACACAAATAAACCATGATCATGATCAAGTGATATTTTATATATATATAAAATGTTAAAACGATATAAATATTTACAAATTCAATCAATATAAAGACATATAATGAACAACTTACCAATGGATGATAATCATGCCCCCCTTCAACGTGACCATGCTGCCTACAATGTTTCTCAGCTGTTGTGATTAAAAATCTTCTCGTCTTTAAGCCCTTGCAATTATTGCAAGGACAATAACATTTCCCATCACCCTTTCTTTTCAATCTAGCCCACAATCTAGCAAGTGTCTCTTCATTTTGTTCTACACTAATATTATCTAACATGATTTTTCTTTACCAAGCTTGAATATTTAGATCTTCACAAAATATCAAACTCACACTCCAATAATTTTTAATCATAGACAGGTAACAAAAATTAATAATTCTGATATTTTGCGCCAATTTTTTTTTCCCTATAACCTCCACAAACTGTCACAAGTATAGAAAATTTGGAAGTATAGAAAATTCGCAAGTATAGAAAAACACTGTCGCAAGTATAGATAAATTGTTGAAGTCACTTTTATTTATTAAAACACATTCATCGGAACCCCGATGAACACTAACCATATACCTGTCGGCCCACAAATTAAGGAGGCTAACCATATGTCGGCCCATAAATTGATGGAAGGGGATGGTTGACTTTAAGTGTATGTCGAAATAGTGACGAAAATCACAAAGCATCGCAGTTTCGACAAACATCAGGCATAAATTTTAATTTTTTTTGAAAATTTCACATTAAATACATAGGTTCCTGATGATACATCTAATTATACATCTTTCGTTGGAAAGTTTCGTCGTATTTTGCAGTCAAATGAGTTAGTGCCACCTTTATTTTTTATAAATTTTTGAGAGATAATTATCTCATTAAGAATATTAGAGATCTTCTTAAGATTTAAGCCTCTATCTATTTGATCTTTTGCTTTCTCCAATTCTTTCCCTAGGGAAACAATTTCTTCTTCAAGTTTGGATCACTCCACTAATTTTTCATCCAATTTTTTACTTAGGAAATATGCAACCCTCTTTCCTTCTTCAACTTGTACTTTTAATTTGGTGATTATCTCTTTTGATTCCTTGAGTTTGATATTTAATTCTCCACTTTCTCTTCTTGCAATATCTAGATCTTCTAGTGTTGAAACCAATTCTCCTTCAAAGTCCACTTCACAATCTTCTATAGTAATACCTTTCATATCTTCATGCTTCTTAACTTCTAGAGGATTCTTTTCTTTTGACATTGCTTCAATTCCCATGTGTTCCTTCACAAGAACTACCTCAACTGTTAGGGTAAATCAATAAACCTGGCTTTGATACCAATTGTTGAACACACAACAATACTGAGAGGGGGGTGAATCATTACTTAAACAATTTCTTTCATTCAACAACACTTAACTATTAAAAGCAAGATGAACAAAAGAACACAAAATACACACACCATTACACTAGATTTACGTGGAAAACCCAACAAGGGAAAAACCATGGTGAGCAAGCTACTTGGATCTCCTGTCCAAATCCAACCTCACAAATATAACAACTTGTACAATAGAAGTTTTATAGTCTTTAACTAAAGGAAGTTCACTACTCCCTACTTATTATAACTTTTATTACAAAGGTTCACTACCTCAACATACAACTTGATAAAATCAATATATCAGTTACCTCTAGCTCACTGCCTTTGGTAAATACACATTCTTCAACAACCTATGTTGCTTAAAACTCACTACCTTCAAAAAACTGTCATTTATAAGCACATGTTCATCTTCGTAGTCTTCACATTCATTGTTGATATCTCAAAAATAATATTTTGCACATTTCATCATCAAAAGATATTATGCAGAGTACTATTCACACATTGTCTACTTAAAACAATTATTTCACATTCATAATACCACTTCTTCATCTTATCAAAACTTTTATCTTTTAATTATACCATCTGCATCCTTCAAAAAGGTTCTTCAAGTTGGCTCCAAACAAGAAATATAAGATATATAAAATTTGCAATGAAGTTTGCTTCAAACACACTTGCAAATAGAAAAGAACATATGTGGTTCAAGAAGAAAGATATTCAAGACCCATCCTTCATGAAACTTGTATCCAAAAATGGAGCATGCATCTAAACACTTGGCACAATCAACTCAATATGACAAGTTGTCCCAACAAACAAGCAAAATGTCAAAAACATCAACTCCAAACCGAGGTACTAGAGACCAAGAAGAACTTTGTGGACCACTTCAACAAACTGATATGACATGTAGAAATTTTTTAATGCACCCCTTCTATTATATCAAATCAATACATGCTAGCGCACACATTTGATACTCAAGAAACACTGGTTCTAAACACTATTGTGAAGGAAATAGTCACATACCATCTTGCAGAGCCACTGGAGAGCCCAAAGAGATTTCATCATACATTACAAACCCTTTGTACACATTATTGAACCAAAACACACTGACACAAACCGATTAGACACCAACAAAACAACCTACCAAGTTGTTGAAGTGCATACAACACACTATCATCTACAAAACCATCAGTGGTGAACCAAATCATCTGAAACATGAACTGAGCAAACATATCATCTTCATAAACTCAACTTTAGAACCACAAGGTAAAACTTTGAGATTCAATAAAATATGGAGGCATACAAATCTCTCTTTCTCATACATGCTCAAGGACTTAGCAAATTCATACACTGATGACTTCAAAACATTATGTGGTAGAACTTATGCATGTACATACATGGAACATGCATATCTTTCAATATTGTAGAGCTACTCTTCAAAGCACAAAAGAAAAAAATCAACTATTGAGGAATGCAAAGCATCTGATAGGGCTCATGTGTCTCCAACTTGGTGCCTTAGATAGATTTGATATTTTTCAACCAAGGCATACCCAACCATGAACTTTGAATGATGATGCAATTGGTGTAAACTTCAGTAGATAGAAAAAAAAATCATTACTTTTCCATACAACCATGAACACTGTATGATGCATAATGCATATGATATCTACAAGAGTTGGCATCAATGACAACACCAACAAAGGTTGACATCAATGACAACATGTGCTATCCACACATTTTTCAACAAGATTTACTAGACCAATTAATTATCCTGAATGGATCTCCAACATTTTCCCTATTAGTAAAAATTCAAAAGGAATAAGAGTTTGCACAAATTTTAGAGTTCTTAATAAAGCATGTCCCAAATATGTTTTTCCACTTTCAAATATAGACATGAGAATTGATCTTATTACAATAATGAGATGTCCCTTATGGATATATTTTTAGGATATAATCATATTCAAACTCCCCCTAAAGATCTACACAAAATAACCTTTACCACTCCTTGGGAAACCTTATGTTATCAATTCATGTCATTTTGGATAAAAAATGCAAGGGATACTTATCAAAGAGTAATGAAATCTATCTTTCAAGATACTTGTATCACATCATGGAATATTATGTAGATGATCTCTTCACTATGTCAAAAATACAAGGTCACCCATAGGTTCTTTAGCATATATTTGAGAATTTGAGAGAATATAATCTACACATAAATCCTAATAAATGTTTCTTTGGTGTCACATCTATATTAGCTCTTTTATCTCTTGGTAGCATAGAAGTTGATCTCACCAAAATTCAAAAAAAGAATAACTTAGAAGATGGATAGAAACCATAATTTATTATCAAAATAATTTACCAACAGTGGTAAATATTCAACTCCTACAATAGTATTTTTTTATTCCATAATATCAATAAAAATGAGTATAAATCACTTTTAAAACTTATTTTACTCATATCCATATCATGGAAAAGATAATGCACTTATCTTCATCATGATAGAATATTAGGTTCATCCATAAATGTTGTTTAAATAAAAGAAAGCTCTAACATAACATAATGATACCAATATACAAGCCAATTTACATAGATAATCTAATATAACTAGTTATTAGATGTCTTTACACCATACAATGAGGAAAAGATAATCAAGGTCAATAGTTTTATATTAGGTTAAATATCAATGGAATATAACATGTCTATCAAACTCTAATTAAATGATTCATTTTTGTATATATAAATAGGTTATATCTCTACCCAAAACACAAAATAATGTAAGAGATACTCACAAATGTATCTATTGAGAAAGGACTTTTAAAACTTATAAGAAAATGCAAAGATAGATATAAAACTGATTGCTAACCTTTATCATTATCCTCTCAACCTATAAACAAATGGAATTTTAAAAATAAGGTATGGACATAAATCTAAGCATAATAAATATATAGATTTAGACATGTATAAGGTTGTAATAATCTATGGATACATATTAGTAAAATATTTAGGCATAGATAAGGTGCATGAACTAAATATAAAAGAAAAAATAACCTTTTTATTCACTAGCTATAGGGAATAATGGTTATGGTTGGAAATTATTCTTATTTAATATAAAACTAAATGTAATGCATAAGTAGGGCAAAAATACTAGTTTCCAAGATTTAAAATGATACATTACCAATCATAAAGAGTATAAAACCATAAAAAATTTCTTGATATATAGCTTAACACCTCCCAATATATACAAAATATGGTCAAAATTTGAATTAACAATTGTTTCAAAAATATGGAGAAACCCTACCAATACAACTAATGAATACAATTGTAAAGAAATTAAATTCCAAAGTAATAACTACCCTACAAACTTGACTATAATTTAAATAGAGTGACGAATTAAGAATTTTCATTTTGGGAAAAGAAGAATATGCAACTAAACTCACATAATGTTACTATTATAGTATGCTATAGTTGACCATTGCAACTCTCAAGAAACATATAATCATAGCCAAAATAATTCAACTACATATATATAATTTTTTCGTATTCACATAAGATTGGACAATATTTTAACATACCCATGATTTGTTGGATTTTTTTTTATTTTTCTCCTCTTCTGACTGCTCCAAATCCCCTTTCAATCTCTCTTTTTCGTTTATTTTCTACTCCTCATCTCTTTCCACTTCCCACAACCTCTTCTTACCAAGTGATAACACCAAAATGAATTTACAAAAAACATTAAGAAACCCATTTTGATCAACCATTACACCCCCTCAAAGCTCCATGTTTGTTATCACTCCACTTTTTTCATAGAATCTTTCTAACCTCTTACATTTTTTATCCATGTTTCCCATAAATTCTCACAACCTTGTAACCTAGGGTTTCTTAGGTACCAAATTCCCTCTCATTCTTCTTCATCTCTCTTCTATTTTATTTCACCTTTTCAATTTTAAAAGCTTTTTATTTCATACAATTATTTCAAATCATTTGGTTTAACCAAAATGGGTGATTATAAGTGTAGAGGAGGGGGACCAACCACACCAAGGCTCCAAGTCACAGAGATCCAAGAGCAGAAGGCTGCCCTGGTCTACCTCAGATTGGACAAGTGTTTAATGTCAAGGATAGAGAATGAAGTTATCACTCTACTAACTCAAAAGTCTTGATGGTGCTAAATAAGCAGGTTTCTGGAACTCGAATTGTCCCTCAGACAACTCTCTGCCAAAGGACAACAACAAGGGTCATGGACGAAAAAGCAACGTGCTGGCGTCTCATAGGGGCGCTGGCATTCATACAAATATAAAGTACGAAAGTATAGTAGAAGGTACAAAAACCTACTAACGGCTTAGCGATTGAGGTTTCAAGTACTAACTAAGACGATAACTAATAGAATAAATAAAATATCTAGAAAGATGATGTAGGAATGACAAAAATAAAAGGTGGTGAAGATTAACTTACGAGGAGTCTAGTTTGCCAACAAGCTCCACACAAACGTGTACCTACACATAGTCAAGAGAGGAAAAATTTTGGGGATATATAGGGTTTTGCCATAGTCGAACCCTCGCTTTGGTGTTTCCACCTCCACAGACAACCATATAGAGAAATAGATAGAAATATGATAAAGGAAATGATGTTGGAAGGGAAATGAAACCGAATACTACAAGAGGCACTACGCTACTTAGATCCAACAACAAAGAAAACAAAAGCATTACCACCCTCGACCAAAGGCACTCAAGGCCAATGAGAGAGGAATGCAAACCCACAACAATGGTAGAGTTGATGCAACCGCAACAACACCAAAAGCAATCTCACTAGAGACCAAGCTACAACTTCTATGGTAGATGCATAGGATGTTGTGATTGTTGGAGTTGTGATACTAATAGTGCAACAAGTAGCAAAAGTATGGAACAAGAATTTCCAAGAACATGAAGCAAGATCAAGCAAGAATGTAGAAATGTGAAGAAGATGGATTGAATGAGAAAGATAGCCATTTGAAGATGAAATTTGGGAGGGAAAGATTCATTCAAAGGTTGGTAGGAAGGCCTAGGGGCGAAAATTTTCATTGCCAATGGAGAATGTAATGCCTCTACAGATTCCAAAGGCAGGCATCCTGTCAGGATGGCCGCATGCCACACAAACTTCCACATGTCGCGCACTGCACGCACGTCCTCGATAGAAATTCCCCTACCGACACTAAAAAAAAGTGCCAAGTGGAAGGGGTATGGAATGAGGATGTGGATTTATTTAGTCAAATTTTATTTTTCTAAGGTGGAGGATGTAAAAGGGGAATTTGTGAAAGAGGTGCAAATTCGCTCCTATACAATAAGTAATATAGGTTATGCAAACAAAGATAGTACATCAATATTGTTGATATTCCAAGAATTCAAAAATAAGTTGGACTAAAAGATAGATACATAAATATCACCTACAATTACAATAAGTAAAAATTGAATGGACATTTATGATTCAAATTATTATATTTATATAATGACACTTAAACAACCAATTAAATACATCAAACACATGCACATGACCTATGACTAGTTCTAATCTATGTGTATTCTCAAAAGATATGGCACAATGGCCTCATATCCATAATCTATTGCTCTCTCTCAAATGATACTCTCTCTCTAAATGAGAGGGGGAAACTATTGTTACATCTTCCTGATGATCACAAAAATAGTAGTCAGTCCATAAGCTCAATTAAATACCATTAATCATTAATTAACAATAATCCATATTATAACCTATGATAAATAAATAAATCAATACATCATGGAATTAATATATGTTTAAATGATCTTATAAACCATACATTGCAATCAAGTTAGCACAATTGAAATGTAGGAAAAAGGGTTCCACCAAAAATGATATGGTGAAAAGGGAAACACCTTTAGAGATTTATACTTTTTATGGTTTGGCACCTTTTTCCCATTTCATTAAATGTGTGGAGATGGAAATGGTATGATTGTGGAGGTTTGATGAACTTGGACAAGGTATGTGATTGACTTATAGCCTAAAAGGTGAGTTAACCAACCCTTGACCAAATCCTAGGATGAGTTTAGAGAGAAATGCAATGTAATGACTATGATAATGATACAAATTATTGTTTTGATGCAAATACAATAAACACAAAAAGTCACAGAAAAATTCAAACAAAACAAATGGATAGAGCATAACACTATGCACCTATCCTATAAATTTGGAACCAACCAAAATAGGAGGACTAATTCGCCATATGGCATATGTGTCCTTGTAGTGATATTTCAAATCTATTTTTACAGTCCTCTAATGCCAAATTAGGGCTTCTCGATTCTGCCAAAAAATTTATCAAATCATTGCTAGATATTTTTGTAGGTGATTTTTTGTGGCTTGTCAAGGTGTAGGGTTTGAATTGTAACAATGGAAAATGGATCTTCAAGATTCCTTCAATCTCCTTTAAACTTGAAACCTACACATTCAAAGAGAGAGGAAGAGTTGTGTCATTTAGGGGCTTTCTTTAGTCAAACCTCGTGTTAATGTTTCCACTTCCACAATGGCAATGGCAATGATAGAAAACATAAATGATAGGAAGGAATGATGGATCAACAAAGTGTTGCAACTCACCACCCTTCAATGGCTTCCTTGAAGGACTGAAGTCATGCACATCTCCTCATGGTTTGGATCTTGTTTTTTTAATTTTCTTGAATTGCTTGGAGACCTACAAAGAGTTTAGCCTTCACAAATAATGATAACATGAACATACATAAACTCACATATGATTTGACATGATGCTTGGATCTTGAATTGCTGCAATAAATCACTAAAATGTTGCTCTTGAATGCTTTTGACAATAATTCTTTCTCTTAATGTTCACTTCTTGCTTGTTGTTAGATTTGAAATGATGCAATAACTAGGCATTTATATGTAATTATTCTAATTTCCACAAATTAAATCTTGACAACCAACTTTGGACATTTGAATTTTAAATAATAAAGTGCCAACACCGACATATTTGAATTTGGAGCTAAAATAGGAGGCATTTACACCCAAAAGGGACTCATTCACCATTGGGCATATGTGTCTCAAACTTATTTTTTAGAAATTAAGGCGTCGGGAGCAAAGTATTAGATGAATGCATTTTTTTTTCACTTTCAATTTATCGATAATTATTAAAAATGGGCCATGAAATGTATAATTTAGGAAATTAGGGGTTCAATTAAGTCCAATAATTTAAGGGGGAGCAAAACATGGTGTGAAATTTTCAATGGTGACAATTTACAACGCTACACCAATAAATTGTAAGAAATATAAAAAGTATAACAAACATGAAAATATTCTATGAAATATTACTAATTAAACATACATCAAAATAAGCATTTATAACCATGCATCTAATCAAAAAATTAAATTACTTTAAAATTTCATCTTATTTGTATAACCAAAAATAGGTTGTGACATTTAGTGTACTAATCAACATCCATTTTTGAACTTATTAATCACATGTTACTCCTAATCATTATACATTAGCCACATGTATCTCAATTCTTATTTTTGAGCATTCTCCCACATTCCATTAACATGTTATGTGACCTAATCCTTAGGTTGGATTACACAACATGACATATACCACTTTTTTAAATTCATTTTTTTTCTTTTGAGCTAACCTTTTAGGACATGAAGTTTTTTAATTGATTGGATTGCACACCAAATATATCAAGTTATGTGTCTTATATCATGTATTTAAGGGCATCATCCTAGTTCATTAGGATTGCCATTTATTAGAAAAAAAAACATTCACATGAAAACTCAATCATAGTCACATTAATATCAATATTAGTCTTCGATTTTTCTTAATTATATTAGTTACATCAACACTTTCATATTTGCTTGGAATATTTTTATCTCTCTATGTTCCACCAAGTTTCTAGGATAGGGAGACACATTTTAGGGATAGATTTTTCTAGGCCATTTTTTAGGATGAAAAAAGGGATGACTATATAAAAGATATGTTTTTTTAAATACAAAGAAATTTCAAATATTTACAAGATAAAAATGATATGGCATTTATCACATTGATATTTACATTATAGAATCCTTAATACAAAATAATAAAGTTCACATGAGAGTCAATCAAAATAATATGTAATTACTTTCATAATTCATTATCAATATCCATATGATATAAAAATAGAAATAGTAACACAACGAAATTCCCAAAGACTACAAGTTTGCACTATAAATTTCAAAATAAAAAAGACAAAATTATAGTGATAAAAAGTATGCGACTACCTCCCATTGACATTTTCCAACACTACATCAAAAATAGAGTCTAAATTTGAGTTACTACCATTATAAGGGGTTGCATCATCTAATCCAACCAATCCCTCCTATGTCTCCTCCTCATCAATCTAGGTGGTGTCCTCTAGATCAACATCCCACTATAAAATTGGAGTTTGTCAATACTTCAAAGTCTAATGGTCCTAGAGCCACAAAGTACTATGCATTCCCACCAACTTTATTGTTTGTTTAAAGATTAGCTTATTTCTCTTGATAGAGTGAATGAATTTGTATATGGACCAATTATGTATGCAAAAAAGGAACTAGCAACCTATCAAAGAAGAAAAATAGCAAGTATCCTCAACTTTGGTGTATCCTTCCAGTGTCATGTCTTTCATCCAATAGGATCGCTTTGAGCTAATGTTGCTCTATCTATCTTCACCTCTAGTTTATTGAATGTTGGACCAAAAAGATTAGAAAAGGAACATGACTATGTGTGAAGTAAATTCAACTACTCAATGGAATACATCTTTTGAAGGGCCTTCATTAACCCTTATTTCACCTCTTTGTCATCACAAGGAGACAACCTACCAACATTTGGTGTATACCATTTGGGATTTAAAGAAAAGGTTTCCATATGAAGCAAGGTATTCATAGTGTTCCATTATCACATCACAATGGGCTTAATATGTTTCTCATATAACCCAAATCAAGATCCCTATTACAATTTGCTCGCTTCATTTTCCAAGCATGCTGTCAAATATCTCATAAATCTCTCCAAGAATAGGAGAGTTTGTATCAACATATATAATGACATCCAAAATGGGTGAAATGAAGGAGAAAATATATTTGCAAACAAAAAAATTAAATTTAGACAAGTTAGAAAATAAAAATAAGAAATGTAATAATAAAATCAACAATTAAATTATAAATTATAAATTTATTAATAAAATCAATGTTATTAAAATCAATAATTTCTTACCTCACAACAAACCACCAATCATCATTAATAATTTTTTGGTTAATGATCTTTCCTTTCATAGTGTTTGTAGTAGACCATCTACTCCACTTTGAATTAACTATCATCGACTATAGAGCCTCTTGCACATCAATCATCCTCTCCAACAAAATAAAATAAATGGCACACCTTATCACAACATATTTGATGAATTCCTTCTTTGAAATTCCCTGAACAAAGCAAGTGAGGTGTGGTGGTTGCAAATAAGTATCTAAACATCTCTAGCTTCTATCACTACCTATTACATCCAATCTATCGTCCCTATGTCTTTTAATATGTTCAACATATGAACACAAGATGGGGTCCAAAAGGTGTGCTTATAAGCACCCTCCACCATCAAGCTATCTAACTTGTACACACATTTTGAATCAATGACCACCTATACAACGTTTGAGGCCCCAACCTCATCTATGACATCTCTCAAATATAAAACTAGAATTATGCATCAATGTGCCCTAAAAAAAATCAATAACTCTAAGAAAATAAGAGTCAAGTAAATAAAAGACTATGATGTTAATAAGTAGCCAATGTTTAATATTAATCCACCCATCAATGATAATAGAGCAACTCCTCCTAATCCAACTATGATGCATGTCCTCCACAACAAAATCATCTTGAAATATTCTTTGTCAAAGAGGGCAGTGAATAGTTTATGTTCTCTAGGGGGGTGAATGATGGACCAACAAAAGCTACATCTTTGAACATTTTTTTGAAGGAGAATGTGCTACATGGAATATGATAACATGGCTATAGAAAAATTTGGCAATGGAAGACCCTGTCACATCTCATTCATGCACATTGAACAAACTTGCCATTGTCCCTAGTTACTCACTAGTAATAGTCTTTATCTTCCCTCTTGTGGAAACATCACCACTACCACTACCTCTACCAACCATAGAGGGCATATGTATAGTTAATTATGTGGATTGTGTTGGCATTGACAACCTCTTAGACCTTAATTCCACCTATGTATGCAATCTATGAACCTCTACCCTCTCATCCTCCTTTATATCTTCACAAACCTTCACCCCTTGTACTGTATAGCCTAATAGATGACAATACACTCTTTTATAAATCCTTCTAAAACTAATTTTTACAAATGTGACACAACCACACTTTAGTACCCCTTGGTTTTTTCTTTTTATCTTTGTTTAGGATTGTAACAAATTGAAGAAGAGGTTTTTGGAATTAAAGGGTCCTTTTGCATTAGGTTTTAAAACTTCAAAAGGGAAATCAAATGGATTATTTGGTTGTCCCTCTTTACCCATAGCACTCTCACACCCTAACAAACCCCCAAGTGAGCTTGTAACTCTCATATTTTGGTTTTTATTTTTTCTTACATCTCATCATGACCACTACTCTCACTATTGTTGCTCATGTTATTTTTTTTTGTAAAATAATATGCAAGTGGGATTTGTAAACTAAAAATAGAAAGAAAAAAAAATCATACATTTCATCCTTTAAACTTTGAAAAAAACCCAAATGGAAGATTAGCATGCATGTTTCACTTCTCTTGCTAGTTTCTACCTCGCTCCTCACTACTTGTTCTAATCAATGCTAGTTTTTCCAATTGCACCTTCAAACCATGTTGGCTTGCCTTTCCAACTTGGTTGCAATTTTTTTTACATGTAGAAATGAACAAATATTAGATATGGAGTCCTCTTTTTGGTATGTTAGAGCTTAGAGGGGTGTGGGGGCCCATAAACAAGACATAAAAATGCTTTTTTCCTAAAACCTATGACTCTTTTTTTAATACTATAGGCATAGGGGACGACTGGTCATTCCCCCACCCATCCCCTTCCCATCTTCGTGTCCCCAAGATGTTTCAACTTTTTTTTCAAATGGGGATGACTAGGAAACGTCCTCAAGTCATCCCCACATACCTAGGACATCCTCGATGTGGGTATGCGTAAAAAAATCCAACAAACACAACCCCAAGGAATATAATTATCCTCGTATAACTACTAAGGGACTTAATTGCTATAAAGTAAGTCGACAGTTTTCCCTTTATCCTACAATAAACCCCACCATACTTTTTAGTACAATCTCTTATTTGATGATAAGTATAAAGGGGGCAAGTATGTTGCATAAAGTCAAACTAGGACATGTAGTCCAAAACTAGATTGTCTAATGCAATTTTATCCTCAACAACATAATCTTTGAAATATTTTTGTCTTAAGTTTCTATTTTTTGTTTCCAAATTAGATCTTAGATTTCAATCTTCAACATAAATCATTTACCAAAATTAAAATAAAATTCAATTAAAAATCTAAATAATCTTCTTATTTTCTTTAAACAATTTTATTTCTTAAACACAATTTATTTTATAATAAATCTTTTCAATCTTTTATTTCAATCTCAATTTTATACCTTATTGCGTGAAAAAAGCATTTTATAACCTTCACTAAAACTTCATTTTGAAATATGAGGCACTTAATTTCTCCTCCAATAGAATGAAGTCAATATAAATCACAATTGAAAAATGAGGCACTTAATTTCTCCTCGAATAGAGTGAAGTCGATATAAATCACAATGTGCTGGTTGAAGGTTGAAGACATTGAAAGCACCGAAACATAAAGATATTTCAGATCCAATTTTATTAAATATCATTTTCTTAAATTAAAGATAGTGGATTCCAAAAGCACGAAGAAATTTAACCACATATTCATAGGTATCATAATACCATAGATACAAGATTCGAAACCCCAGATAGTGGATTCCAGCACACAGTTCAAAAGAATCTCCAGTGTTAAAAACCATGCAGGACTACCTAGTCTATGGAGCCCATGTTCTCGAGTGGAATAGCAGTCATCTTTAGATTTGTATTGCTTCGATTGTGCCAAGAATCTTATCTAGTGCTCTGGAATCCTGTCTAGTTATAAGTCGTCCTTTTTCTGATCTTAATATAATTGGGTGTTGTAGATACCATTTTAATAGTGGAAGGCTATAAATTTATCAATACTCACAGACATATTTGGCCTGTAATTGACTAGCCTCTGAGCAATGGATGCTACCTCCTATCTTAGGCTCCTATTTCTTCTCATGGCAGCTCTTCTGCTGCTGGTCTTTGCTAGGACATGGGTTCGTTTGCCTTCTCTTAACCCTGAGGATTGCTCTGAATTTGGGTCTCCGTGTACGTTAAAGCAAAGACTCCAATTGGGTAGAACTGGTGGTTTCATAGAGAAAAACAAGCCCCCAAAGTTCCAGAAGCCTGACCATGAGAATGAAGTTGTAAAACATCCTCTAGATCCTCTTACCATTCAGGAGATTAAGAAAGTCCAGGAGATTATCAGCAAGTCGTCGGCTTTTAATCATGTTAAGTTTTCACTTAACTCACTGGTCTTGGAAGAGCCGCCGAAAGAAGAAGTCTTGGCTTGGAAGGCAGGCAAAAACTTTCCTAGCAGGAAGGCTTCAGTTATTGCTCAGGCCGATGGGTATTTCCATAAAATGGTTGTAGACCTAGTATTAGGTCAGATTGTAACTAATGATGTCAGTCATGCAGCTGGGTATCCTACTATGACAGTAGAGGACATGGTATCAAGTGTTAGAGTGCCTCTGAAGAACAAACAGTTTGTAGATATCGTCAACAAGAGGGGAGTCAATGTGAGTGATGTTTCCTGTGTGCCCATTTCCTTGGGATGGTTTGGTGAGGCTGAAGAGGGCAGGAGGCTGGTTAAAGTCCAGTGTTATTCAATGGCAGGAACTGTGAACTTCTATATGAGACCAATTGAGGGTCTCACGGTTCTTGTTGATATGGATATGAAAAAGATTCTGAAGATCACAGACAGTGGGAAAGATATACCCCTGCCAAAAGGAGAGAATACAGACTATAGACTTTCTGTACAAAAGTACCCTCTGTTACCCCCTCTGAATCCTATCTCCATTGAGCAGCCCAAGGGTCCAAGTTTTAAGGTTGATGGGCATCAGGTCAAGTGGGGAAGTTGGGAATTCCATGTGAAACCTGATCCTCGTGCAGGAGTGATAATATCAGAAGCAAAAGTCAAGGATCCAGACACAGGAAAGATGAGACGGGTCTTGTACAAGGGTTTTACCTCTGAGCTATTTGTGCCTTACATGGATCCTAGTGATGCTTGGTACTTTAAAACCTATATGGATGCAGGCGAATATGGATTTGGATTGAATACCATGTCACTTGAGCCCCTTAATGATTGCCCAAGGAATGCCTACTACATGGATGGAGTGTTTGCTAGTGCAGATGGCAAACCTTATGTAAGGCCTAACATGGTCTGCATATTTGAAAGATATGCTGGGGATATTTCTTGGCGTCACACGGAATGCCCAATCTCAGGCATGGAGGTAGGTTTTCTTGTCTTCATTGTTTTTATTTGCAAGTTTGCACTGCGTTCTGCTAAGCAATACTACTAAGAATAAATTGCACTATGCCCTATCGTCGTTAGGCTTTGTGTTTCTAATCAAGGTACAGGAAGAGTTACTTTAAAAAAATCAAAACAATTTAGTTTTTATGAAAACAATCTAGTTTGCTTGCTCAGATGGTCTTGGAAGCACAAGGAATTCATTGAGATCATGCAGATGCAAATTGTATATTCTAGGCAATGTGCAGAAGAGAAACATCCCATTTTCTTGCCCTGCTATTCGTTATCTGAGATTTCTCAAAGAGCCTTCATGGTATTCAGTCAGTTTTTCCTTTCCAATTTTTGAAATGATTGGAGTGAAAATAACTCAATCTATTTTACCTGTTGGTGAAGGTTCAGAGGGGATTAATCTGAAGTATTATTTTATCTGAAAAAAATTGGTGAAGGTTTTCAAAAGGGGTCAATCTTGAGTGTTGTCTTATCCATTAGTTCTCTGCTTTTTATCAGCCACATGTGATACGCACCTCACAAAATGTTAGTGTAAGCAGAAGTTTTAGGATCCATCTTATTTAGGGCATCAGTCTGTTGTTTGTAGTCTACTGTTATATAGGAATCTTGCTTGTTTTAAGACAGTCTGGATTTTTGGATCTTCACGTGATTAGAAGGTGATTTAGGTTTTTCAAATATCTGCATTGAAAATAGTTACTTAGTTTAAACTAGCTTATGTTTTATTCATATATGTTCCTCTAATCTAGAAAGAGAAAAAAACTAAGTGTATGAAGGTTGTTGCTTGGAAGTTAGTACTCAGCGATTAATTTCTTTGGTGCTTGGTAAGTAAGAGATTGTTGGAGAAAAAGATTTTTTATTTTGTTGGCACTGGAATTGATTTTCTCGTGCAATTTCATTATCTGTAGATCAGAGAATCCAGACCAAAGGTGACATTGGTAGTCCGCATGTCAGCATCTGTTGCAAATTATGATTATATTGTGGATTGGGAATTTCAGACTGATGGTCTTATCCGAATCAAGGTTTGTAAATAAGAAATCTTTCTTCAGAGAAGCCTATTGGCAAGTTGGTTCTGATCAGTATTTCGCAGGAAGCCTTTGTAATCTGGAAGTAAGTAAGAAGACAGGGTCCTGATTGAAATTTAATTTGTGATACAGGTTGGACTAAGCGGAATTCTGATGGTCAAAGGAACAAAATATGAGAACGTGGACCAGATTGACTCTAATACTGAACTCCATGGAACTTTGCTTGCAGAAAATGTAATTGGTGTCATCCATGACCATTATGTTACATTCCACTTAGACATGGATATTGATGGCACAGACAACTCCTTTGTTGAGGTCAAGATGGCCAAGAAAACAGTGGAGAATGGACCAACGCCACGAAAAAGTTTCTGGACAGCAGAGAGACACATTGCCCAAACAGAGAAGGATGCCCAAATCCAGTTGAGCCTCTACAATCCATCTGAGTTTCATATGATTAATCCATCAAAGAAGACAAAGGTTGGCAATCCAGTAGGATACAAAGTTGTCCCTGGAGGCACAGCTGCAAGCTTGCTTGATCACAACGATCCTCCACAACTTCGAGGGGCCTTCACCAACAACCAGGTTTGAAATTCGATGACTCTTTTTTTTGGTTTGAAGCTTCTTAAAACTCACACACGATGGGCTACACAGCATACCACAGACTTCCTTACACTTAGATGCCCTGTTTGAGCGTTGTCTTATCTTTAAAACTCACTTGAGACTTGTGCCTGGTCTCATCCCTTTGACTTTCTTGCCATTTGGATGGGCTAAACCATATCAAGCGTGGAACTTTCGTGAACCATCTAAAACCCTAGCGATCCCACTGGTAATCCGTATAACGAAACCTGGTGGGTAACAACGGCTTTGGATTGAATATTCTCTTCATTGCTGAAGTCAAGGTTGAATGTAGTCTTCCAAACTGTTTCAGGTAAATTCACCGTCAACAAATTCACTTCCAACAATTCAGTGTCAACAATTCATCACAAATTCATCTCGTCGAAAATTCACCGCCATGAATTGCTGGTGAATTATTGACGGTGAATTTTCCACAAGATGAATTTGTCATGATGATGAATTGTTGACGGTGAATTTTCGTAGAGCCCTTCCAAACATGTCAATTACAAATTCACAGCTGAAATTTCCTGAACGCATTTTTAACAAGTCTACTTTTTGGGCCTTCCAGAATCTAGAATCATGGCTTTACATTACAACTTACTGATGTGATTATAGATCGTTGGTTAAAAGGTCCCTGAAAACTTTGTATAGCATTCAGGGGTACTATAAGTATATCTATCAAAGCATTTGTAATTCTTGAACATTCATGTCTGACTGCATTTTAATGAACAAATTTCTTCCATCAGATATGGGTCACTCCATACAATCGAAGTGAACAATGGGCTGGTGGGCTGTATACATATCAAAGCAAAGGAGATGACACACTGGCTGTATGGTCTAACAGGTGAGTACGAATCCCTTTATAAGTTTTCATAAATCAATTTGTTCAGGGGAATTATGATTGCATTGGTTTTATACATTGAACTTGCTTAAAGAGTATTGAGTACTCTTTTTCTCAGATCTATGAACATCTTTTAATTTCTAAGGAAAACTTGTTTCAATCTAACTTGAGATGGGAACTTGAACTAAATACACCAATTATGCTGGTATAAAGCTCTCATGAAACTTGTTCTTATGTCTCAGGGACCGCCCAATTGAGAAAAAAGACATTGTGCTTTGGTACACATTGGGCTTCCATCATCTTCCCTGCCAAGAGGACTACCCAATCATGCCAACAGTCTCATCCAGCTTTGATCTCAAACCAGTAAATTTCTTCGAAAGCAATCCTATCCTGAGGACCGCACCAATGACAGAGAAAGATCTCCCAATGTGTGCTGCTTCAGCTGAATGAACATCTGCACCATTCCAGCAAGTTTCCAAACTTACTTACCAGTTGAAATTAGCTTAAGTGAGCCAAGTAAACCATCTCAATCTGTAAAATAAACAACACATGCATAGTAGAAGAGTTCAGCAGTATAAAATTAGAACTTTTCTTTTTAAAAATTTAGGAGTGTTTAAGGCATACCAGGGTAAGACTGTCATTCACCTAGAGCAGGGCTATCAATGTATAAAATTTTCAGGTGCCTTACACCTTTTATCTAAAAAGAATATGAATATATAAATGGGTTATTCAGTAACTGACCTGTTGGAAGCATAACTAATGTTTAAATAGGTTGGACCAGTGGTTGAATTATGTATTGGGTCGAACAATGTGATCAGGAATAAAATGTAACTCGTAATTAAATTACTCGGCCTCATGTGTATAGGGTGTAGACCTTACACAGTGGAGATATCTTGGAGTGACTTTTTTAAGGATTATTTTATGGTGTAATTTTATTTTTATTTTTAATTCTGAGTATAAGAATAAAAATTGGGTAACGAGAGAGGATTGTTGAAGATAATAGAAAATGACATCAATATATTACAGTTAAAAAATACAAATAATAATCATATTATTGAGTTAATATAAATTTTACAATGAATTGTGCAAATGTTTATAAAGCATTTTATTGTCATAATTTCTCCCAAAACTTCTTAGACTACTTTACAAGAATCAACTCTCAACTAATTATTTATTAAACCTAACACTAAGTGTCTTTATTAGAATATGTGAACTTTAACTTTCCAACACTCCCTATTAAGGTTTACATTAAAAAAAGAGAGGAAAGAATGGAAACACTATAACAATCCATTTGGAAATCTACAAAAGCATCTCTAACAAATCTCTTTGCTCATCTAAAACACCCCAAACCACTCATCCCCGAGGAAAAGTCTTGATTGACTACAACTCTCCTTAAAAAGCCTTGAACTACTTGTGTCTAGGTAAATGTCCTTGTTGACAACCAAAGCTCCTTAGAATACCCCAAATTGCCCTTGCCCAAGAAAATGTCTTGATTGTCCAATCATACCTATGAATTGAGACATACTTGACTATTCACAAGTACACCACCCTTCTTGTGAAATAGGACACACTCAATTATCCACAAGAGAAAACACCAATTGTGAATTAGAACTTACTCAACTATCCACAATAATACTCCTCCCTTTGTGGATCGAGACATACTCAATTATCCACAAATCATAAAATTGTTGAGATCCCCCTTGCTCCATGAATGAACATACAAAAAATGGGTGTTTCTAATGCAAGGTACCATCTTTGAGCAAGAAGATAGTTTGAGATGATAATATTCCTCCAGCCTCTAGTGGCTCCAACCTCCAATATAACCCTATTACAATTTATCCATTTAATATTGTTTCTAAGTCTTTAGATGCATCATTAGACGTAGCAAAGATGGTTGTGAAAAGTCCAAGTATAAGACAATATAAAAAAATCATTTTAAGGTGTTGTACTCAACCAAAATTACACCTTTATATAGATAAATTCATATAAGTCCTTATAAAAAAACTTATATCTCCAATTACAAAAATGATCCCACAATAATGTGTCCCACTTATAGGACATATTTTTGTCTAAAACCACATATTTTTTAGAAAAATTAATGTTTTAAGCCTCTAAGGTCCATCTAAAGGGGTTTGATTGAAGGTAGTTAGATCAAATCCTCTTAGATAGAACCCCCATAGGCTCAAATTAAACTCTCAATGGAGTCTCTTTCACACCTATCAAAATGTCAACAAAAAATCAAATTTGCTTCACCTATTGGGGGGGCAAATAAAGTCATTTAAAAATGTCATTTTGTAAGTATATATCCCTTAGTATTATTACTTTTACAAAAAATATAATATATATATGTTTCTTTAATATTATATTTTAATTTCGGTTTGTTAAGGGGCCGAGTTGGGTAAATAATTGAGAATCGTTGTAGGATGGTTTGTTGGGAAAAACCTTCAGAAGGATGGTGGAAGATAAACTTTGATGGGGCTTCAAAGGGAAATCCTCGCCCTTCAGGGGTAGGATTTATCATCCGAGATTGGAACGGTGATGTGGTAGCGTTGGAGCAAAGAAATTGTTGGAAGGAACGAATAATACAGCTGAAGCTCTTGCAGCTTTGTTGGCAATTAAGTGTGGAAAAAATTTAGGTGCTAGAAAGGTCCACTTAGAAGGGGACTCGATGATAGTTGTGCAAGCGGTGATAAATGGATCAATTCATGCATGGCACCTTCAATTTGTGGTTGCACAAATTAGAGAAGAACTAGCCAATGTTGAATCTTTTTTGGTGAGTCATATTAGACGTGGTGGAAATGTCGAAGCGGATGTGCTATCTAAATGGGCGCTATCTTTTAGCGAGGTTGGTGACTTCAAATTTGAAGACTTTAGAGATGTAAGGATAGCAGATTTTTGGTGACATTACAGGGGAGTACGTTGCATTGAATGCACAAAGTGGTAGCCAAGGTTCGGAATTTAGACAAGACTAGCAAGCGATGGAGAAGCCAATCGATGGCCTTGCAGTACCGGTAGCAATTAATTTGAAGTGGGTGGTGAAAGATAGATTTAAAGCCGAGGCAATGATGATTTCCTCGCATTTCGAAGCGATAAAAACATTTGGCAACAGTATTCTAGTGGTGAAGGCAGTGTGCTCTCAGAGAAAAATGGAGGCCAACTTTACTTTTCAATCATGCAGGCAATTGAGTCTGTTTTTTGGTGAAGCGTCGGCGAAGAGATTAGGGGGTTTATTCCTCAATGAAGACGATTGACTTGTGCAGTGTGTAAGAATGATCATCGATAGGGATTTTGGTGCTTTGGGGCACATGCTTAGAAAAAACCTCAACATGTACTCCATGATTGCGGCATGGGGTCTCAACATAGGAGAATCTGTGGAATTGGTGCGTAAAGTGATGCAGAAAATTGTTCACGGGGACTTTTTGGTAGATATGGATTCCATCTTTGAATGGGTGATACCGAGGGTTGGCCTGGACATTTCTGAAGGAATTATTGATGAAGAGATGAAGTTACTCTATGGGGGCACCGAAATTAAGCCATTCATTCGATTGCCAGAAGGAAGCTTTAAATCCAGGTGTCAGGAAGAAGCTAGACTAAGATGGAAGGTGCTTAAGGTCTTTATTGAGCTCATGGAGGTTGAAGAGTTCATTGAGAAGGCCAAAATGGAAGCGCAAGGCAAGGTGGTGAAAGTGAAGAGTCAGAGTAAACGGCAGTCGAAGAAATGGAGCAGGTACCAGAAGAAGAAGCAAATGAAAGAGCTAGGTGAAGGACCGCTAAGCTCAGGTAGTGCTCGTGACTGAAAGATCCTATGGGGTCTTTTTTGCTCCTTTTGTTTGAATTTTTGCCACTATCAATGAATTGTTGTCTTGGGGTCTTGGGTTGGTAAGTTTTCTCGGTTATGGTAGTTCGGTTTGGGGATAGTTCATAGAACGTTGGTGGTGGTTTTTCGCATTGTTAACATTTGCAGTGTTTAAAGACTTTGGTGGGTGGTTGTTGCACGTTAAGGTGCTTGTTTTCTTTCTTCTAGGAAAATTTTTGTATCAAACTGAAATGGATGTAATATTTATTTTCAAGTAATATAAAATTTTGTGTTACCGACCAAAATATATATATATATATATATATATATATATATATATATATATATTATATTTTAATTTTTTTAATAATGAATGTATGTCTATTATGAAAACATAATGATCTTTATCAAGGCATATGAGAAATAACAAATATTATTAAACAAATCTTAAAAAATTTAAATGTGTTATGAAATAATATGTCTAATTTTTTTTGTTAGCATTAATTTAAAAATTAATAATAATAAAATATTTAATAAAAAATATCAAAAAATATCCATGCAATAAATATGGAAGCTAATGATTTAATTCTAATAGATCATACCTTTTTTTAATTTTTAGTGAAAGTTATGTGTTATGGAATAATCTCACTCAATACAATATTATTAAAAAAATTAATTGAAAAAAAAGAGATAAATAATTATTTAAAGAAAATTAAAATTTTAGTTTGAATGTATATATAAATGCCACAACTCATTAGTTTACATCATCATTAAACTCTTGAGTGTTTGTTCCTTTAATTGACACTAATTGAAAATATTGAAAAAGTTGATTTTGAGTAGGGGAGAGGGGCCTATAGTGGAGCACCCTAACTTCACGTTTCTCAAAATCCTATGTGGAAATTTCAAATCACTCCCAATTTTGTACAACAGTTTATTCGACAACTCATGTGCTTCTATATTTCATTTTAGGGCCACATCATCAAATATAATGCCACAGCAGCATGCTTTTTGTTGAGGTATCCAAAAAGACCCAAAAAAAAAGTGAGACCGATAGTGGTGCACTGAGTCATGTTTTATTGGTGTGTTGATGTGGCATCACATGATTTGTCACTTTGCATACTTTATGGATAAAAAGTGTTTTGCAATTGGATATTAAAGTGCTCCACTATGAGGCTCACTAAGGACTACTTCTATTCCTACTATTAGACCATGCTCCATTATGGGCCCCTCTCCCCTATCCTAGTTAAACCAAAAAATGAGACACTAGTTCTATCATCTATGTCAAATAAATTTCAATTAAAAATGCTAAATTTTAAAGGATTTATGAGAAAAATGTGTATAAAAACTTTGACATCAAAGCACACTTGATGTTATTCCCATCTCTCCCCAAAACTCCCTAAACTACCTTACAAGAATCAACTCCAAACTAATTACTTATTAAACTTAATACTAAGTCTCTTTATTAGAATATGTAAATTTTAACTTTTCAATAAAATATAGAAAACTATTTTGTTAAATTTATTTTTAAAAAGATCTATGAAATTGTAAGTCATTCTCTTAACAAGGGTGGTAGATTGAAATGATTCTCTTTTATGGTTGGAAAGCATTCTATGATAGTTTTCTATAAAATGGTTAAATTAGAAAATTTAAGCAACATCAAAGGAGATATGGTTGTTTCAAGTTAACCTTGCAAATTAGATTTTGATATTTTAATATGAAATTTAAAAAATCACTTTTTCAATTTTAGTAACCAAATCTTTATATTTTGAAGTAAATTTTAAAATATTTTCATTTCACATTTAATTACATTTAAAGTTAAAATAAAAAATTGCATTGAAGCCATGTTTTATTGAAATCTTAAATCTTGTTTCATTGTAATGAAAATTGAGGACACGTCTTTTTTTTAAGGATGATATTGGTTCTAGAGAATGAAATTTGAGGATAAATCTTTTTTTTGGAAATGATGATATTGGTGCTAGAGAATGATAGATTCATTTTTTTGATGAATACGTGTCTATTAAATATAAATCAAAATATAATACACATATTCACAAAAAAAGGAGGAAACAAGGTCAATCCACAGAGTCACATGGGAAGAGCCTGAAAAGCTAGCATAAAATAAAAAACAAAGTTGCTAAGTGATGAGAGCAGTGCCAACAGGGGGTGAAGGAGGGTCCAGGTCATCCAATTTGCCCCATACATCAGTGGGGTCTGAGGTGGCATCAGGCACAAACCACCTATCTTCAACATTATCTTATTTATCTTGTGCATCATTTTGAACTAGAGAAACAACCCAAGCTAGCTAAGGGGGCCATTTGGAAGACTCGGGCCAGCTCCCACCACCACCAAATGAAGGCTAGCTACTACCACCACCAGTCATTGGCCCCACCCCCCTGAGGGCCCCCTAGAGGCAACACCTCTAGGTAGAGGAGAGGAAAAATGCCACCGCGATGAATCACGCCTACCACCAAAGTGGTAGTGAGGAGCCTGAGATTTGGGAGACCACGAGCATTGAGCATAAAAACACTAGTTGTGCGGCCAACCTTGAGGAGGAGAATGACTGCAAGAAGTAAAGTTTTTTGGTGGCACTTTGGCCATGATGCATGAGGCATTACCCCAATGGTCGAGCAGCTCCTGAAGGTGCACAACCCATAGGGCCACCTTGCTTGCTTGGACCTAAATCTGGAGCATCACATTGGAACAAATAGAAGCTTTAGTGAAAAGTGAAACAACAAAATCAATAGAGTTATGAGAGAAAATAACATTTCTATCCTTCCATAAGGAAAATAAAATCTCCACCCTAAAAGAATGCTAGACTTGGGTATACTTGGAAGGAATAAAAATCCAATCCCCCCAAAAGAACCATATACCAGGAAAAGGGTCTTGGTCGAAAGGGTTGAAAGAAGTCATGAATCCAACTCCAAAGTTGTTGAGCATGGCGATAAAACCAGAAGAGATGCTTGAAAGTCTCTAGTTGGGCATAAAATAGACAACGGGTGTCTGGAATACCCATGTGCCAAAGGTGAGAGCCTATAGGAAAGCCTTGGAAAAGAATACACCAAGCGAAATGGGTGAGTTTCAGCTCAATAACAACTAACCAAATGTTGTGAAACCGATGTTTCCAAGTAGACAAAGTAGACTATAAACGTCACTGATAGTTCAACATAGACACCATAGGGAGGTGCAAAGAAAGACAATAGTACCCCAAACACGACTTCTAATTGCAACAAGTAGTGTCTGGGTACCAATACAAATCCTTCCACCATGGCTTAACAGAGTGGATGCCAATTTTGTGAAGCATCTCCAGTAGCAAAGCAACCAGGATAGAATCAAATTTCTGTCGATTTGGCCATGAGAGTTGAAACTACGTTTTCATATCTTTCTAAGAGCGAAGATTCATTATGGCTTTGGAAAAAAAATCACGAGAAGTGCGGATGCCTTTTTTATTAAACCGAAGGGCATGGATCCTAGGAAAACAAGCCAAAGGGAGCCCTTGAACTTAAATAAGCGAAGACCACTAGAGGTTGTGATGGTTGATAGACTATTCATCTTGAAAGCTAGAGCCTACCCACAAAAGCCAAAGCATGCCATATATTGTTGGCAACAAAGGTGCCTTTGATATGAATGACATCTTTCATAACCATAAGGGTTTGAAAACCAATCCCCTTCCAGGCAGGTCGATTAGTTGGGAAACAAAAATCAATGCAATGCCTAAGAAGAATTTTCTAGGCTTCATTCCCAAAAATCACCCGCACAATCCATTTGACACAAAGAGCCAACCCTTGCCACTAAGTAGAAAGAAGCCCTAGTCCATCATAATCTCGTAGAAGACAACAAAACTCCCAAGAAACACAGTGAAAACCTTTGTGATCTTCTGAAGAAGCCCATAAAAAATCATGAAGTATATTTTCAAGCTTCAAATAAAAATCTTTGGAAGGGACCCAACAAGAATAATACTAAGCATGAGTTGCCGCAAGAATTTTAGAACAAATCTAGAATTTAACAGCCAAAGAGAGGGGCTTGGTGATCCAATAAGAAAGCTTCTTCTCAATTCTGGAAAGCATCGCATTCAAAAGGTCAACTAGAGATGCCTAAAACGCAAAAGAAATGCCCAAGAAATGAAAGATTTCCCCATGACCAATCCACTTCCAGCCGAACTTGAGAAGCCAGGGAGGCATAAGAAGGAAATTTTGATGATAGCATTGGGTTTTATGCCACTATATATCCACACTAGAGGCTAGGAAAAATGTATCGAGGTAGAGAAGAGCCTCTTTGACATTTTTCTCATCTTTGATGAGCGTGAGAAAGGAGTCATCTGTAAAGTGACCATTGACCAGTTGGTTAGAAGAATTTGGAAAAAGAATACCATGAACACTGCTAGAGGAAATAACATTCACCAACAAGTATCCAAATCCTTCAGCAACAAGCACATGGAGAGATGAGGCAAGAGGGAAACATTGTTGAATGGAATGGTGCAAACCAAAGGCCTAAGACTAGTGATTGTTGATAGTAATGCACACAAAGGCATACACAAAGATAATTTTAATGGACTGAAGAAAGTGAGGGCCAAAACCCAAAGCACCAAGCATAGCGAAAATAAAAGGCCATTCAATGAGGTCATAGGCCTTAGCAAAATCAATCTTTAAAAAAAGAATTTGTTGCTTAAATCATCGGGCCCATTCCATACCTTCCCAAACCACAATGATGTTATCTAGAATGAACCTAGATTTGTTGAAGCTAGTTTGCTCAGGTCGAACAATGTGAGGCAACATGTGTCAAAATTTTAGAGCTAAGGCCTTGGAAATGATCTTATAGGAAACATTAATCAACATTAAAGGCCGCCAATTACAAATGTCTTTAGGATCACCAGGATAAGGTATGAATTTGATATTTCCTTTATTGATCAATTTTCCTAAAGATTGATTATGAAAAGCTTCTAGGTAGACCTTATTAAGGTCAGAACCCACATAAGGACATAAAGCTTTGTAAAATTTGCAATAAAAACCATCACAACTTGGTGCCTTATTTTCAGCCATGGAGCTAACTGCTTCCTTTAAATCTTCCATAGAGAGAAATTGCTTGCAGAAAGCATGTTGAACCTCCAAAAGCTTGTGCGAGACCACCAGAGGTAATATTGGAGAGCACGATCTTGCTCAGGGGAGACTTCCTGAGTAGTGAAAATTTTCTCATAATGGTGAACAAATACCTCGAGAATGTTCGATAGCTTAGAGAGAACTGTATGGCCTTCCTTGAATTTTGTGATTCTAGATGCAAAATGACGAGCATGAAGATCTAGAAAGAATTCCTTACAAGAACAATCCCCCACTTTAAGCCAATGCATTTTGGCCTTGATCTAGGCTCCTCTAGCTGCATGATTATCAATGATTTGCTTCTGGTGCCAAAGCTTGGCCACCTAGGATTGCAAATTGAGAGAGAAAGGGTTGGTAGAGAGAGCCTTCATGGCTTGATGAAGATCTGAGGTAGTGGCCTCATAAGACCACCAACAAAAGATGGCAAGCTAATCATAGATGTAGAGAAAGTGAGAAGTGTGTCAAATGGAATGATTCCACCAAGAAATCACCCACTATGTTGAGTAGGATGACTTTCTAGATTCTAAATTCTATGGATGTGAGCCAACGTGGGTTGATGACTTAGTAAAGAAGTTGTTGCAAGTATGAAGGTGTTTTCATTGATGTCAATGTGATGTCAACAAGCTAGTGTTGTCATTGATGTCAACTATGTGTTGAGGAAGTTTGTTGCATGATGAAGATGTCAAGCATATTCAAAAAATTGTGAAAAAGAGGAAAAAAAGTTGTTGCAGGTTGTGCATGTATAGTTGAGATATTGAGGAAGTGTTGTGAGTACATGGAGCTATCTTTATGTTGTATTTTTTGGAGATGTGCTAGAATAGTGTAATATGCTAAGATGATGCCTCTTGTACTTGGTTTCCAAGTGCTTTTGAGAAAAATTGATAAACAGAGAAAACAGTGTTGTGCAAGTGTTCAAAATGTGCTCCACATTACTTCTATGTTGATTCTATGTCTATGCAGATCTGGTATGTTGTTCAAGGATGTTAGTAGTTGCTATAATTTGGGCTTTTGGATCGATGCATAGAGAGTTGTATTTACCAATGTGTGAACCAGTTTTTTAGTGTTGTTTTATGTGGTCTGGGAGAAATGTATTTGTTTCAAGTTTCTCTACAGTTTGGCTTTAGGTTGTGCAGATATGGGAAGTTGCTTATAGTGTTTGTATCTTTTAGAATTCACTTGATTTGGTGCAGTATAATGTGTGTTTCATGTGTCAGTGTGCGATTAAGGCTTACTGGATGTTCTAGGTTAAAATATATCTATGATGCAAGTTTGGATGAAGTCTTTGTTTTTTTTTTAAAAAGGGGGTAAAAATTTATTGAATCAAAGAATCATTACAAAGCAACAAGAAAAATCCCATAAAAGCATCCAACCAACCCCACAACAACAGTTCCCAAAGGAACCCAACCAAGGAACCAATTACAAATGAAGGTCTTCCATGATCATCTTTTTGAGGGACATAGAGAATTATGAGGATAAAAGTCCCCAGTCATCAACATTCCACCTCTCCACGTGCTCAGAAGCCCACTTCGCCAGAAGATCCACCACTCTATTCCATTCCCACAGAAGGAAACAAATTCCAAAGAGTTGCATAGATTCATAATCTGTTTGATCACCTTAGCCGTTTTCCAATTAACACCATCAAATCTCTGCTCGTTTAGGATATCAACTACAATATGTGAATCAGATTCACAAATAATCCTCTTCAATCCCAAAGAACAACCTCTTTCAATAGCATGAAAAATAGCCAGAGCCTCCATGAAATTGTTAGAATGGTGACCCTTATAAATAGAGAAGAAAAATACCTCCCCTCCATTACTGTCTCTGCCAATACCACCAATCCCAACATGCCCAAGATTCCCCCTAGAAGATCCATCAGTATTTATCTTCAGATTTCCTTGAGGGGGTGGTCACCATCTACCCTCCCGATGCGCCTTCTTCTTGACCTATTGAAGGCCACTACCAACAGAGCAACCAGACCTGTTGCGCTCCAAATGAAGCTTCCTCACATAGGACAAATCACTTGGATCCACAGTCACCGATAGATCACACTTAGCAACAATAGTCTCTTGGATCTTGTTGAAGATCCTCCTCGATAAGAGATCTCCTACCTACTTCACATCTTGAAAAATCCTCCTATTTCTCTCAAGCCAAAGGTGCCAAATATTAAAGGTTGGGCCAATAATCCAAGTGATCTGAAGAAAATTCATCTTAGCGGGGGGTTTTCCCAAGCTTTCCCAGAATTCTATCAAAGAAGAGGCATGAACATAGGGTTGTCCCCAAACTCCCCACCAAGAATTCCAAATATACCTAGCATAAGGACACTGAAAGAAAAGGTGTGAAGTACACTCCTTGAATTATTATTGCACAAAACATAGATGGATGGACCTGAAAGCCCCTTTTCCTTAGATTTTCCCAAGCAAGACATCTATTTTGAACAACCAACCACAAAAAGAAATTACACTTTGGCCAAGAAAATTTATTTCAAACCTGCTTCCACCAATGAACCCCAACTTTTACATACGCCTGCTTATCAAGCTCCATATATCCAGAGGCAACCGCGAATCTACCTTTTGGATCGAGACCCCATGCCAAGATATCGTTATCTCGAAGGGAACTACACATTCTACCAACCAAAATGCTAGCAAGCTCCTGCCTCTCCAACTTGGAACCTCCTGGAGGCCACTCTTGGGGATCCCATCCACCTGGCCTAATGACTGAATAGTTTTGAAGTCCTCCACCTTGCACCAACCCGCATTCGTCAAGTTGTCACAAAGAGGTTTCAAATGAGGAAACATAGAAATAATGGAGGGATAACCATCCCAAGAATCAAACCAAAAGAAGGCTTCAGACCCCTTATTGCAGATTCAAAAAAAACCCTCCTTGATCAACTTAGCCCCTTTTTTAAGAGTATCCCAGATCATAGACCCTTTTCCCTAGAGACAACATCAAGGAGCATCATCAGGGTCCACCCCACCAAGGTACTCAAGATTGAGAATTCTATCCCAATCTTGATCCTGGCAAGTACACCATCGACAGTATAGCTTCGCAGCTAAAGCTTGACCCATCAAACTAGCAGACTTGAGACCAAGACCCCCTCCTGTTTAAGCCTACACACAGATTCCCACTTCACCAAACTCCACTTAGAATTAAGAAGATTACCCACCCAAAGGAACTAACGAGTGAGGGAATCAAACTCCTTAACAAAAATGGCAAGAGTCACTTGCACAAAACATTGGTAAATAGGAAGAGATTGAACCATGGATTTTGGCAGAACCACACAACCCGCCGAAGATAGCCACCTGTGAGTCCAATGACTAACCCTCCTGCTGAATTTATCCAACACATCCTGCTAAATCTCTTTTGGTTGAGGGCCCACCATGAGGGGAATCCCCAGATAAACCAAGGGGAGAATGCCAATTTGAAATCAAAGAATATGAGCAATCCTTGCCTGAATAAGCCAAGGAGTATTGAAAAAGTAAATAGAGGACTTGTGATCATTAATCTTTTGACTGGAGGTAGCCAAATAAGTATCCAAAGCCTTCTTGAAATTCACAACTTCATTTATTTTGGCCACCCCAATTAAAGTTGTATCATCAACAAATTGAAGATGAGATAGAGACAACAACATGTTGCCCCAACGCCACCTCTGAATCAATCCTTTTCTAACATAGGACTTGATAAACCTCCCCAACCCCTCATCCATAATGATGAACAAATAAGGGGACAATGGGTCTCCCTCTCAAAGAACCCTAGAGGCTCCAAATAGCATTGAAGGTTCTACATTGATAAGCATCGAAAAGGAAGTAGAAGTCACACAATTCATGATCTAGTCAACCCACTCTCTATCAAAACAAAAAGCTAAGAGAACCTTCTACAAGAAGGCCCATTTGACTCTATCATAAGCGTTTTCCATATCAAGCTTGATAAACATAGCCTTCTCCTTAGATATTGTCATAGAATGAATAGCCTCAGTAGTAGTAACAACCCCATCCATAATTTGTCTACCTGCCACAAATCCTCCTTGCCCATTGGAAATCAAAGAATTGAGCCAAGGCTTCAGTATTTCAACAATCAGCTTAGTAATGATCTTATAAACTACGTTACAAAGGGTAATGAGGCAAAAATAATCCAAGGAACAAGCCCCTTCCTTTTTCAGAATAAGAGCCAGAAAAGTGGAGTTCATAGTCTTCAACATTTCTTTATTCGTTTGAGATTCATGAACAACCTCCAATAGATCTTCCTTGACAATATCCCAAAATACTTGATAAAATTCAATAGGAAAACCATTAGGGCTAGGGAATTTACCTTTTTTCATTTGAAACACAATAGTCTCCAGTTCCTACAAGGAGATGGGTCATAAAAGAGCCATGTTCATCTCATGAGACACCAAAGAAGGAATACAAGCCAAAATAGAGTTTTCTTTGAAGCACTCGCAAGAGAAGAATCCTCAGTAAAAAGAGCTAAAAAGAAATGAGCAGCCTCTTGGGAAAAGTCAGCTTGAGAAGAAAGCTGAACTTCCTCAGAAGAAACAAGAGAGTTGATTAGATTACCATTTCCCCTAGTAGAAAAAAAGTGGTGAAAGAAGTTAGTATTTCTGTCTCCCTCTTGAAGCCAATCAATACGTGAATTTTGCTTCCAAAAATTCTCCTCCCTCAGCTCCCATTCATCAAGAGCCTTAGTTGCCCTAGCCTCTTCCCTACACAGCTCAACTATGAGACCGAGATCCCGAATCTAGCGAGTGATAGAATCCAAATGAGCTTGAGCTGACAACTTATTCTGGTGAAGATTCCCAAAACACTGCATATTCCACTTCTTGAGTCTATATTTCACAACTTGCAATATCTTGACAAAGGTATACATAGCTGTACCAAAAGTAGGTTTCCCCCTACTCCACCAATCAATCATCAGATCATGGAGAGAAGGATCTCGTAGCCACATGAGTTGGAACTTGAAAGAGGGATTTTAATGGGCTCTGAAAGGAACAATATAAAGTTTAATTGGCCAATGATTCGAACCTCACCAATCTAGAATCTCAAAGCTGGTAGACCACCTATCCGCAACCCAAAAAAATGAGACAAGAAACTTGTCCAATCTCTTAGAAATAGCAGCACCACCAATGATCTGATGGGTAAGTCCCAATTTTGGACTCATCTTAGTTATGTACGCTCACTTTTTCCTTGGCATCCTTGGATTATGGCAGGAGATTTTAATTATGTTTCTTGTTTAGAGGAGAAGAGAGGGGGTATTTCCAAGCTGGACCTTGTTGTGTTACTTCTTATAGACAACATGGCTAGTCTAAATCTTATTGATGTGAAACCTAATAATGGCATCTTCACTCATGAAAAACATGGAAAACATGGCAATGAAAAGGGAAAGTTTCATAATCAATTTTTTGAATCCAGGAAGAGGATCCAACACAAACTTCTATAGAATCAGGAAAGGGATTATTTAAATCAACTTCCACACAAATTCGAGCATAAGAGATTACCTTCTTGTCCAAATTTTTTTGGGTGGGCCCAAAAATTTTTCCTAGCAGACGAGCTATCATATGCAATATATCGCTTCTCCAAAATTCCAATGGAAGCCGAGGCAGACGAACCCAAACTGGCACCCGTGAAGGGAGTTCTTCAGCCGAGTTGAAACCCTAATGCCAAGGTTTGATGAAGAGCCCAATCTGATTGAAGAAATATGGGCCACCTTCAAAAGCTTTATTCCTATCTACCATGCACGAAAAGACAACCAAAAAATAGTTATTGGCTGCCAACATTATCTCGATATCCCCTTAGGACTCCAAACCCGATGAATCCAGGCTTCCAATGCCAGCAAGGCAAGGCGTAAACCCATGAATTTATAAATTAAAGCATGATTGCTCAAATATGTAACATCCTCCGCAATAGAATCTGGATAAATCACCAAGATAGGTCAATCCTCACTTTGTTCCAAGCACCCATTCACTTTTTTAATCCTGGGAAAACCCCCTTTTGAAGGAGGCCCTTCTCCATTCAAATTTCTTTTAAAAATCTCCATAGCCGAAGAAAAAAATGACAAAGGATCAACCAAATCCCTATCAGAGGAGCAAAGCCCCACGTTGAACACCGTTCAGAATCAAAACTCAATAGGAAGAAATGCACCAGACCAAAATAGATGGCCACCACCCACCACAACAAGAAAATGGAGCAGAGAGAAAATAAGGATCACAGCCTACACAAATCTTGCACCCTCCAAGCACCCACACACAACACCGTAAAGGGATAAACCCTTAGCCAGCCACGCATAGTAGTAAAGTAAAATCTACAGGAAAATGAAAGAAACCCCCCGAAGAACAGAACACACCCCCCACCACCAAGCAATATAGATCCAAGCACCAGAGAACGCATGCATGGGAGGAATTAGCCATGTGCCATGGCCTCACAGGCCACAAGAAGCCTCACCCACAAACTAGAGACCAAGTGCCATCAGTTCTTGGATGAAGTCTTTGTTGGATCTCAAGTGGTTCATGGATTATTCTAGATCGTGTTCAAGTGAATTATTTTTTCTAGAAGTTCCAGATTGATTTAAGGACACGTGTACTTAATGTTTTATGGTGTTTAGCACAGGTATTGGCCGGCCTTTTGTTAACACTACATGTGAAGTTTATGAAATCATGTTGAGGTATGTTAGGATTTATTTGGGTCCTAATTAAGGATTTATATGGGTCGCAATCATTCCTATCCACCATGGGAATGTTTAGGTGCCGACATAATTTGAAATTTTAAGTGTAATAGATAGTTTCCGACCTTGGAGAAGGTTTTCAAGGTTGAGGATGATATAAATAAGAATGGTGTTGTTGTGAGATGGGAGATAGATGTGAGTGATGTATCTGATGTGAATTTGAGAAGTATAGTGCAAATTTCAAGTGTTGAATTCTTGAATACGGTGAGTTGAAGGTGTCCACAATCTTTCATACAAAGCTGCAAAAGTATTGGAGCATTCGTGGTGGATTCCTTGTTGCATTGATAATTTGTTCTCTATGTAGCATTTCTCTTCTATCTTCTTGTTTCTTTCTGTGGCTGTGAACCTTTTGGACGGTATGTCCTATTCAGGCAGTGATCCCTTGTACCAGTTTTGCAATTACTTATATTGTGAGCTAATCCTCACTGTGGTTTTTCCCTCATTGGTTTTCCACATCAATTTGGTGTTCTTTTGTGTATGGTGTTGTCATTTCAATTTATGTTATTTGAATTTCATGATTAATCACTCTAACAGAATAAGGGTTTAATGAATGCTTGTGAATCTAATTACTATTGAGGGTTTTGATGTTTTGATTTGCTACAGTTGATTCATCCCCCCTCTTAGTTGTCTTGTTCATTCAACAAAAGTATTAAAAAAAATTGAGTCTTCAAAGGCCATTCCGACCCCACTTGCCAAATAATAGAAAATTTATTGGGAATGTGGTCTGACAAGGTGACCTTGGAAAGAGGCATCACCGAAAGAGCTTGACAAGAGAAAAATGAGGAAAAATATTGTGTTATAATTGTGGCACAATCACATTTTTTAAGAACTCTGTCATTTCCCATATTTTTCACCTGAAAATTGCTCCACGTATGCCAAACAACTTGAGGCTAGAAGTGAAAAGCGTTGGGATAAAAAAGACCCAATTTATTACACATGTAGAACCTGGCCTCCCACTCACCAATTGTCCAAAAAAAGGCACTACCCCATCTTTATCAGAGGTCGCCTCAACCATATTAAAATATTTGCATAAACCTAAGTGGGTGGGGGAATTGAATCCACAATCCACCACCAAAGAGAAGATCTTTCAACAACATCATTAGGAGCATAAACATTAATTCTCCCAAAAAAATGATTTTTGATTGACATGAGGATCCAAACAAGTTGATGCATCGAATCAGACCCATGATTGACCATGCAAGAATGCCACAAGAAGGGTGGCAACCCCTCCATGACTAGATTCATGTTTGGAAGAAAACACCAAGCTATCTAGCCAAATAACCTGACATGTTGCAGAGGGCATGAAAGTAGCAATCTTAATTTCTTGAAGACACAAAACATCAATACCAAGATAATGTTGTTGAGTATCCCACATGTAATACTTCCTGGTGAGGTTACCGAGACCTCAAACATTCCATTTCAGAAAGTTCAAGATAAAACTTTTTTCATATCATCCTCATCCTCTAAGGATAAATGATTCTACAAAAAAATTGAAGCCTTTTGAAAACCAGACAACCCACTTTTGTGCTTTTCAAGAATGTACTCACCAACCTCTACGTGCCTAAATGGGCTGCGAGAGTGGCACAAATTATGCGGCTGTGAGGAGAGAATTGAGGTTGGCTAAGGCATTCAAATAATTCTTTGTTGACCTAGAGCCTCCGAGTCAACATAATTGATACCTTTTTCCCCTTTGAAGAAAGGTTTGAAACCATATTTTGGTGTTGAGTCACAATAGCCTATGAGGGCTTGCTTGGATCATTGCTAGAAGGGTCAGCCTTCCCTTTGTGAGCAACTATCATCTGCTTCTCTTCTATTTTTGACGTCTCAGCAACCCACGGAGGGTCTAGAGACTTAGGAAGGGACTTGGCCCTTGGCACCACCAACGAGCAATCCTTAATTTTATGCTCTAAGGATTGACAATGAAAACAAGTATTTGGTAAATTCAGATAGAGCACACATTGAGTGTGGAAAATGTCTCAAATCTGAATGTCAATCATGTCTTTGAGATCACAAGATAAATCCACTTCAACAAAGACCCACTTCTGGGGTCAAGCATGGTAAAAACAGTCAATCTCGACACAAATGACCTTCCCAAGAGACACAACAATTAATAGGAGAAAATGCTAGCAAGGCAATGGAAGACGTGAGAATTCAACCCAGATAGGCACACAAAGTTTCTTATCATTTGAGACAAAAGTCTCGGGACCACAATGGAAAAATTAAAAGAAACAATTGGACATACCAAGGCCCATGTTGAAAAATCGCTTGAACATGACTAACTTTAGCAAAATGAAAAAGACAAAACCCTTTGGTGAGATTTTGGACCCCATCAAGATGAATCCTACGAGGGGCCCATGACTTGGGAACCCAGTCTTGAAGCATGCTTTCAAGGGGGACCCTCCCAATAAAATAACCTATAAGAGTATGTTGTTATAACCATTGACATGCATAATCAAATTCTAGGGTGGGTAAAACCACATCCACGAGAGTCTCAGAAGGCATACCTCGTGAAATACTTTTGGCACAAATTTTTGGGGTTGTCTGTTCGAAGGAGCCATTAGTCATAGATGCCACACCATCAACACCAACAACAACTATTGGGTTGAAGTTGGCCACGCCCATTTTAAATGAAATCTCTCGTAATGAATACGGTATGATGCAAGACATGATAAAAAAGGAAAAGCCAAATTATGTAGAAAAAACTCAAAACCCTACCCCACATGTAGACTACTCCAACGTGCATTGATAGATTAAATTTAAAAAATCAACTCTTGATGATATTTGTTGGATGGTAAATTTAATTAATACATTTTAGAATATGAAATTAGTGAGTAGTAGAGATTTGACAATGAAAGATTATATAATTTTGTTTGGAAGAAGTTGAATATTATTTTTTATAGAAATAAGAACATAAAAAATGATTAAGTTGATTAAATTGAAAAGAGATAATAGCGTGAGAAATAATTGAAGAATACATTTTATAGAGTTATTCAAATTGAAAGATAGAATTCACTCTCTTCTTGTTGAGATAATCAAATTAAAGGAAGTTAGTAAGGACACTCTAAAAAGAAAAAGTTGAACCAAGAAAAATACAAACTATTTGAATAATTTTCCTATCAAGAAACTCTCAATAAATTCTAAATTCTAACACCAAATACAACTTGAATAAAAATTTGTAAGTTCAAATAAAAAATATCAAAAAAATTGATACACTATATATATATATAAACCGCAAATTCCTATGTCATATCTTTCTTCATAAAATTTAATAAAATACTAATCATTATTACTATAATTTATTATTAAATAGAGAAGAAAGCATAGAAACATAAGATAGAAAACATCCATATAAAAAATACAAGACAATTTACAAATAGAAATTGCATATAACTTTTTATTTTTCCCAAGCCATGAGGAGAGTAAGAGTGATTTCATCTATTCATTTTGTGTAATTATCATTATTTGATGTTCTAGTAGAAGTGAGGGGAAGGGTGGTCTTAGGCCAAGGGGAAGGTGAGTTGGAATTCAATTGGTTGGATATTTTATTTGTTAAGAGTAGAGAATTGAATGAACAATTTTGAATAATTTAGATTTATAGTAAGTTAAGATTTTTAAATTCTATTCAAAATAATTTAATATATTTTTTTAAATAATGTAGATTTTTTTCAAATAAATTAATTTTATTTTAAATAAATTAAATCAAGTTTAATTATTAATAAATTAGACTTCAATTAATTGTACAAATATATATAATATTTGATAATATCTTAAATTAATCTAAATATATTTAATATATTTAAAATAAAGTGGGCTTAAATGAACAATTTTGAATAATGTAGATTGTATTTCAAATTATTTGAATTTATTTCAAATGATTTAAGCATATTTAAATTATATTCTAAATTACTTAGATTCATTTCAAATAAATTAGGTATTTTTGAATTAAATTGGATAGATTTAATTATTCAAAATAAATTATCCATTTGAATTATTTATATAAATATCAAAACCATTTAAATTTAAACTAACTAAATTCTAAATAAACTAAGAAAATTCAAAATCAATTGGTTAGATACATTTGATTGTAAAATTTGACTTAGATTACTTGTATAAAAATAAGCATCATTAGACATTATATTAAGCCATTATTATAAATTAATTGGAGACATTCTAAATAATTGAGCAAACAATGAACTTAAATAACTTGTTAAAAACAAAGGATATAGGTATAAATATAAAAACTATTTAAAAATGAATTAACTTATTCCAAATAAACTAGACTTATTTGCATCACACCATTATTTTTATTTTAATATATATATGAATTATCAAGAAGAAATAAAATAAATTTGTTTGTGAATTAGCAAGTAGCACACATTCAAAATATATTCTAATCCTTCAATACAAGTTGGTAACATTTCTATCAATGGCCTATCAAACAAATTAATCTTATTCAAAACATCTAATAAACATGTCCTAGGAGGCAATCTTCCTAAATGGACATCAACATCAGAAATAACCTTAGTATGTTACTTTGGCAAGAGGTATGAATAACATTGACTATTTGTTCATCTTGATCTTTTCTTATGATTGATTTTATTAACCCATTCCAAGGACCTCTTGATGATGTCTATCAAAATGATTTACAGAGAAAGGAATGGGGGGTTGATCATTATCTCTCATTTGTTGTGCTTGTGGGATGTTCCTGTAATATAACCTTGGTGAATACTTGCTTTGTTGTGTGTAGGGAGGTCGTTTTGAATAAATTGTTGACTATTGTGTATGCTTTGGTCCGAAATGTTCTAAACTTCTAAACTACATTCCAACAAGGTTTTCGTATGCCAGGTGTGAACAAGAATTATCCTATCTGTTTGCAGAGTCAAAATCCATTTCACTAGATACAAAGCCATCCTGGTTATCAATACCTTGATACATTGTGTCTATGTGTTATATAAAAAATAAGGAATGAAATGATGAATTGTCCCAATCCCTGAAACAAGAAAATCATCAATCTCCTCACCATATCTAACAAATTCTCGAAGAATTATAGACTTGTTGGACTTTTGAATCAATCTCGAAATCAATCCTTAATCCATTCATCATATTCTTCTATCTTCTCTCCATGCTAACATGGTATCATGAAAGTCAACAAAAATAAAAATGCATCCATCCTACATATACAAACCATCAACATACATACATCCTACATAATCATAATCATATCATAGCATATCATCATCCCATAGAAAATACGCAAAAATAAATACATCCATCTCATAGCATATCATATAGAAAAGATATTGAAAAAGAAAGTAAATAATCCATCCCATTGCATTCATATCATAAACCATACATTGCATATCATATAGCATAACATCATGAATCATAAACATCACATCATATGCATAATAAAGATACACATCCATAATATAAACATTTGCATCCATAACATATGCATCCACACATAAACATAAACATAAAATGATAAAACACAATATAATAATTGCATTGAACCATATCATATATCATCATCAAAATGTGACTGTCATGATACAAAAATTTGAATTAGTGTGCAATGTCACCAAGAATGGATATGCATGAGGCTATCAAAAATCAGCCAATGAATGTATATACATCATAAATCACGGTTGTACATAAAAAATGTGTCTACAAAATGTGAGGCTAGCCTCAACTCTTCCTATCGTCATGATGGGATTGGTCCTGGTGTCCTACAGAAGGTTGTCTATCTCCACTCCTAGAGGGTTGATGTACTGAGGGGCCACCTCTGGAACCATTGGCTGTCACCCTGCTCCAACGAGAAAATTTTGGTTGTCACTAGTACGGAAGAACATCTCTATAATATAGGGTCTAGTAATACGCAACCTCCATCATCACCTGCCTGTACATATGAGCGGAGACAACCTAGCCATGTGCTTGTTGTGCCTATTGAGCCGCAACCTCTAGCTACTATTGATGATCGGTCTCTTGAGCTAGCTAGATAGTGAGCTATTATACATGCTTCCTATCCTGGTCTCACTCCCCTATGACCTATTGTACCTATTGGCAAGTTGCATCCCGCTCACCACTAATTTGTTGGACATGCTGGAGTAGTTGGTCCCTTTGTGTCGTCAATGCCTAGATCTGAATGTTTCACAGGTTGGGACCCTATGGATGTTGTTGTTGTCTCTGCTAATCTAGTGGTGGTGGTTCCTGTCTCAATGAATGAATCAAGGGAACATGTCTCAACACCTACCCCACACCCTAATCATGCTACTTTCGGTGCCCATCACCAGGCACCTGACCATCATGACCATCATGAGGAGGTTGCTGCTATTCTAAACCACATCCTTTGATTTTTCTCTATCCTCTACCTCTCCCGGGAACCTATCGCCCTATCCAATCTGTCAATCGAACTGGGGAAAACTAGAGAAAATAAACATCGTATGCAAGAGTGGTCCTTGCATCGTAAGGTTCACCTACATATACCCATGGATGTGGTACAAGCTATCTAAAATCATCAATGGTGAACTATGGAGGGACTTGATGTTCCTAGACTGTATCTCAGATAGTCTGTGCAAAAATAACTCTATATGTTGACTGTACTACATCTTGGGTCTTTTCGAACTGCTTGGCTAGCTGGTTGGGGAGATACCTCTCCACCATGGTGTGTTCATAGCCCAAAATATACGTAGTCTGGTGAGCATAAAATAAATTCTCCTGGTCATCATACCAAGGATGTGCCTAAATCCATGGCCTCCACCTGAAAACTATCATATCATTGATAACACGCCTCCAATAGGTGATCCCTGTGGTACCTGTATACTGCAAAGTAGTTATAGCTCCATATCTATAAACGACGAGCTGATCTAGATCAGTGTCAACAAGTGTGATGATAGGATGGAGCACAAAAATGTGCTCCCACACCCAAATATGATGTAGTGTAACTTTGACCCCTATCACCCACCCTCTTAGGTAAACCACCTAGTGCATGTTGTGGTATAATGAAGCAAGTACTACTGGACCCCACACATAAAGTGTCATACTCTGCACCATCCTTTCCTAGGAAATTCCCTAACCAAAGCTAAATCCTTTGCCTCATTAGTCGAGAATAAGCACTCTACAGATTAGTGCCCCAATAACTAAGGTCAAATCTAGTACCTAACCTTTGTAATCCCGCAAGTCTATCTGTGGCTATCCACCTAAATAGTCTTCAACCCGAGCATATCGAAGATCACATCTGCTCTAAAATTGGTATCATAGATCACTCTCTCCTTGTGGATGGGGATCCAAAAAATACGCCATACATCCTCTAATGTAACTATGGCCTCTCCAGTAGGCAGATGAAATGAGGAAGTCTTGTTGTGCCAATGCTCGATCAATGTGGTCATCGTCACTAAGTGCGTTTGGATCTCTGGCATGCGTGCTAAAAATCTAAGCCTGATCACTCCAAGGAAGAAGTCCTTGTCATCCCCAAAATGGTGAATGCAAGACAAAATGTTGGGCTGACACTCCCAAGAAATGATCGGTTAAATCATCCCCTGCACACATAAAGTGAACATCATCAAATTTGCTAAATATTGACAAAATTCAAACTCCAAAACCCTAAAATTTTAATTGTGCGGCCATTTAACAATTGTACTGCTTTAGTAGAATTGCAATTGTGTCACCATTTTGCAATTGTGTCGCTCTATGCAATTGTGTGTCAAAATTTTAGTGCAACGCTAAAACAAAATCACCTAGCACGACGCTTTTAAAAAATAACGCCCCTAGACCTAAATCGAACATCTCAATGCTTCATGACAAAAGTGTCATTGTAGCGCAATTGTGCCATTGATCGCAACAAAGGCATTGCAATACAGTGACATAATTGTTTTGTTAACTTGGATGCCTAATAAATGCACAAAAATGCAAAAAATGAGAAAATTTTTGGAATGTGTACCAAGGGTCCTACGTTGACTAGCCACTAGTACTCTCATACCCTATCCATGAGGTGCTTGGGAAGCACTGGATCACCCATATCATTAGGAGGTCAGAGAAAAATCAACAAGATCTCTTTAAAGCAAGTGTGTAAATGAATTCAAAATGACCCTCAACCTCTATTTAAGCCAAGAAATTAGGGTTTTTGACTTAATTAGGGTGGAAAAATGGGATTTTTAATCCTTTTAATCAATTTTTGAGCTATGTAGCTTATTTTGAGGCATTTTTTCATTTTCGAGCTTGTTTTCACGTTCTGAAGCTTATTTTCTACAGTTGAACCTATGTTGAATCTTTGTCGCGATCTCGACCTGAAAAATAAAATTTCCACCCAATCTCTCAAGGGGGCAGGGTACGAACATAATTCCTTCAGCTGGGGCAACAGTGGGGCATCCAAAAAATTAGGAATTTTTTAAATTTTTTATTTGAGCAGCAACATTGATCCGAAAAGCGTCAGTCTTTGAACCAATGTAATAGGTACCTCGCTTCAAAGAGGGGGAAAATATACACTTAAAATTGTCTTGACTGATATTGCACATTTGAATTTGATTACTAACACCATTTCATTCTGAATCACCTCTTTTTGACCGTTTAAATGAATAATCTTAATTGTTTAATTAAATACATCAATTTCTCCTATTAATCAAATAATCAATGTTATTTATCTAGTTCATCCCCTTTTATCCTACTTTCCATCTTGTTTAATTGGATAAGGTGAATTATTTAAATTAAACCACTTAAGTCTTCTCATTTGATTAAATAATCTTAATTATTTAATTGAATTTCATTATCCCCCTTTAATTAAACAAGTTAGTTATTTAGTTAAAATCCTAATTTCATCCATCTTGCACAATTAAAATATTGTTCTAATTATCTAAATAGCTAATTTCTCTCACCCTCCCACTTGCAAGGGAATATTCCCATTGAATATTCCTCCATTTGAACTCCTCCAAAATGGGAAGAATCTTGTAACAAACTTCCTAAAAACTTTCTAATTTTTAGGAAATCTACTTCTTCAAATCAATGAAAGCCATTGATTAAAATCCTTGATCCTTGTCAACTTGCATTCCCATTCATTGATGAGAATCCTTGATCCATGCCTTCTCCTCTCATTGCTTCTCATCCATTGATTGATCAAATCAATCCTGACCATTGATTCAACCATTTCTCTTTTAAATACTCCTCATTTCTATGAGAAATGGATCCACTTTCATTTAGAGTAACTAGACTATATTGAATTTTAGAAGAATTAATCATTAGCATTTCAAAATTTAGCATCCATTTTTAGGTTAGCTTTGCATCCATTTTAGCTTATCTTCATCCATTTTCATCAATCTTCATTAATGAAATCCATTTGAAAGCTTGTTTCAACTAAGGGGTTGGGAAAGGGCTGACATTCCACATCAATGCAACACCAATCCCCCAATGGGATGAGGTTTGAGGTATTAGATTAGTTTCCATTATGCATTTCTTGTTTGTTTATGTTTAATGGCTTCTTTGTTTGATTTTTTCAAGTATTTCATTAGGAGCTTGACTTAACTAGTTAAATATTTGTTTCTTTCATGTGGATCTAGCAGGTTTAGCTTAGGTTGTGATCATGCTCATAGGAGCATCAAGGGGAAATTTGAGACTAGTTAGTGTATGGGATTTGGTCCAATATTCTCAACAATTTATTATAGGGATAACCATTTTTCCTAGGTTTTTAGTCCAATAATATAGTGGTGGTAGAGCTTTTATTTGAGGGTCTCAAGATGGGGACCTTATTATATGTTGTAGGAATTTTTTCATTAGGAGGAACTCTCAAGTGATTATTGCAAGTTTAGTAGAGGGCCTACTAAATATTGGAAGAGCCTGGATTTATTTTGTGTAATTATTTAGAGGATCTTGTCTTTACTTATTGCTTTTTGGAGTGTAACAAATTTGTAGACCTATTAGTGAATGTGGCCATTGATCGATTTCCCTTCTCATTTATGATTTATGATAATTTAGAAGAATATGCATTCTTTCCTTCTATTACTAGCACATATTCTTCCTCCTATTTAGAAAATGCAATCCTAATTTTTGTTACCCTCTCGAGTGAATATATTTTAGAATTATGTGTGCTAGAAGAGGGGATTTACAAAGTTTAGATATAGGTTTCTTTTTTCCTATGCAATATGTAGTCATTCCACAAAAGTAGGGATAGACCTTATGTGGCTCATTAATTTTGGTAATTTTGGTTGGAGGATGGCATTGGACATGCCATTTATTTTTCAATTGTGTGAGATCTATATAGAAGTATGTGAAGGATTTCTTCTCTACTTATGTTCTTTACAAGTTTAATTATGTTCTAGTTATTTGGTATCTATTCAATCTCTTTCTAATCTAGTATATTGCATGATGTTTCTTCTCACAATTCACCCTATGGATGTATCATCTCTCATTAGAAACTATGAAAAAATTCTTTTATTTTGGATGTAGACACCCCAAATTTCATCAAGTTAATTCTTGGATAGGATGGGTTAGGTAATATTAGGTCTCTCAAAACTAAGGCTTCCATTTCCAATAAAAGTAAGGCCAAATTGGATGCTAGAGGTCTTGATATCGAGAAATATGTTTTGAGTAGGACTTTGTCTACTATTGAGAACATGTTCTTATGAAAAATATTGAAGCATGTTTCATGGATATTGATGAATCCCTTGGAAGAGGTTTATTTGAGGAAATTATTGTTATTTACAATGAGATACATGTGGTGTATTCCCACAAAGATTTTATTTCCTCCTTTTGTCAAGAATTGGTTTAGTACATTGATGGGTTGAGGATTTTTCCCACTGGATGGATGTTTGAAGGTGTCGAGCTTATTCATTTCCTAACCTTCTCTGATGACAACTAAATCTAGGATACAAAACATACCTCTTTAGAGGTGCGGGTTCATTGTAAAGGATGCAAAGGCTAAAATTTGTGCTAGGGAGGAGGTTGTATGTTGTGCTAATCCTAATTTTGTCATTGTTTTAGGGTCAATTGTGTACCATAGGTAAAATGACATTTATTTGATAATTTTATTATTGATCATGTATAAGGCTATCCCAAGGTGGTTGGTTTTGATGGAAAGATTTGTTTTATCATTTAATAAGATTATTTTTTTACAATGGAACTCTATCTTGTCTATACAACAATTTTGCATAATAACCTAATCACTATTTATGACCTTTTTTGATAAAAAAAACTTATTTTGTCTTTTAATAGAGTTATTGTGTGACACTTGAATTCCTTCTTGTCTATAAATAAATTTTATATAATTACTCGATAACTATTTAGAACTGTTTTTGATGTCCAAATTTACATAATTATAAATCATAAAAGTTTTCTTTAATTTCATAAATGAAGAGCCCAGTAGAACCTTCAAACTTTCTAATAAAAAAATCAAAAGATTTACAGATAGTAAAAAAAACAAAATTTATCAAGTTTGATCTTTTGTTCCTTGAAAGAGACAACACCGAATTGACTAGGAAGAGCTTAAGTAGACTTCCAAACTTTCAAGTGTGGCCTTATTGACGACCATATGGCATGGTTATCCAAAATATGCATATTTGTATTGCAATGGCACCCCATCTTCGGTTGATCCTAAACTTCCTTAAAAACCCTTTAAAATTGAAGAGTTCAGAGAACCAATGAATAGTAGTTGAAGGGTAGCCAAAATCCTATTTTGACTCTAATTGCTTTAGAGTATGCCAAAAGCATGATGCCTATGAGTTGTGACTCATTCTTTCAATCTTGACTAATCTATATATTTGTAGAGGCACATCAAAATTCAACTTTTTATCTAATTTTCAATTAAAAAATCTATATTGAAAGGAGTATGATTGATTGATTTCTAGATGTGTTTATAACAAAAATGGTTTTTTCAACTGAATATTTATCATATTGATTGAATTCAGCAGCAATATGAGGATTGAGTTTGATTGTGAGAACCAATTGACTTAAATGTTATCAAATCTTTGCGATCTTTTTTTATGGAAAAACTTGTTTTGTCTTTAAAAAAAATTATTGTGTGACATTGAATTCTATCTTGTCTATAAATAAATTTTATATAATTACTTGATAACTATTTACAACTTTTTTGATATCCAAATTTATGTATCTATAAAACATAAAACTTTTATTTACTTTCATAAATAAAAAGCCCAATAGAACCTTCCAACTTTCTAATAAAAAAATCAAAAGATTTATGGATAGTAAAGAAAACAAAATTTATCAAGTTGATCTTTTGCTCCTTAAAAGAGACAATATCCTATTTGACTAGAAAGAGCTTGAGTAGACTTCCAAACTTTCGTGGCCTTATTGATGACCATATGGCATGATTACAATGCCCCATATTTGGTTGATCTTAAACTTCCTTGAAAACCCTTTAAAATTGAAGAGTTCAGGAGCAATATCATGAGAGAACCAATGAATAGTAGTTGAAGGGTAGCTAGAATCCATTGACATAACGTATTGAATAAGACAGCTTTCCAACTAAGAGTCCTATTTACCAATATGTTTTCAATTTTTAGTTTGTTAGCAATGGCAATCCCTTTAGGATAGGGTAAAACTTCAGTTTTTTTTGAGTGGACTCTACTTGCTTTAGAGTATGCCAAAAGCATGATGTCTATGAGTTGTGAGTCAATCCTTCAATCCTGACTAATCTATATATTGATAGAGACACCATCAAAATTCAATTTTTATTTATTTTTTCTTGTAGATAATCTATATTGAAAAGAGTATGATTGATAGATATCTAGATAAATTCATAACAAAAATTGGTTTTTGCAACTGAATATATATCATATTGATTGAATTGTAATTGAATTAAATGTTATCAAATCATGAATGATTGAATTCCATTGTGAGAAGCAATTGACTTAAATGCTATGAAATCATGGATGACAGAGACCATTTGTTGGGGGTAGAGGCATGTCACTATCAACACGGATCCATTGTTCAGCCTTCTACAAACTACAAAGTAGTATTTGACTGCATCTCTTCTTTTGATAAGATAAGGATTTGCCATTGAAAATCAATCGTAGGGGAAATTTAGTTGATGACCATATCTTATTCCACCTAAACTAAGGTTAGTGACCGTGCATTATCCTGCCATTAGTAATGCCAACTCAGCTTATGACACGTAGAGCAAAGCATGACGTATCTGTTGTAGAGAAACTTAAAAAATAATCTTGGGCTCGCTGTAACAAGTGAGCAGGAACTTCATTCAAAACTTGAAAATTCTGAAGAGCCTTGCTAATTTACACGAAGAAAGAGACATTGCCACGTTCACCAACAAAGTAGACAGAGACATTGTTTTTAAACAGAAAGATTGATTCTTTAATGGGTCGGGTTTCTTCTGTCAACTCTGGTATTTAAATTTCGACCCCTCCACTGCCTGCATAAAATCCACCTTAATATGGGTCCGTCTTCCCCACCTTAATATAAATCCACAGATAATTGGGAAATTGTTAGAAACGCAATGGGTACTTTTATTGCACATCATCTTAATATTTTTCAGTCTTAAAACAAGATTAGATTATGTGTTCGAAATAGATCTATGGCAAAAGTTGTAATCCTTCAAATTAGGTTTGGATAATAGAAACAATCTATTTTTGTTAAGTGTCTTGAAGTTTTCTATTTGCATAGTCACTTATATGACCATTTGAATAGTCAATGCAAAAAACACATTGAATTGTTAGTAACTCTACCCAAAACTACCTCCTCAAGTCACTAGACCACATTGAACAAAGAAGACCCTTTGCAACTACTTCTACCAAAGTTAATCCATTTTCTTGCTCCTCAGAAAAAGATTTACCAAATTTGTTATTCCCCAAAAGACAAATATCACTAAGCAAGCTATAACCCCAAGTGAGGTTCCTTTGTAGAACTAAAGCACAAAAAATTCCATAACCACAATGGTCTACCTTGCATATTCAAATGAAGAAGACTTGGAGGAAAAAATCACTAATCTTGTGAATGAAATTCTTAGAAATGTTTGAGGAAAGATGGTCAAAGACATAGTTGAAAAAATGCTTCATGAAGACTTGGAAGATGACATGTCAAAAAGGCTATTGATTGCTCAAACATGTTAGAAGATAAGTGTGAGCTCAACATTCTTCTTCAAAACGAAAAAGGAAGGAAACCTAAACTCCTAAAGACTCAAGAGGAGATAGTGGTTGGGATTTAGTCTACCTTAAATAAATCTCTAAGAATGAGGAGAGTGTGTTGTTCTCCTCAAGGGCAATGAAGGTCTTCTCTAGGAATGATGATTAATAAAACATAAAATACATAGAGAAAGTTATAGTATTATACTCGTGCAAGAAACCAAAATCTCAACTAACTAGGGATACTACATCTTCCAATGCTAGTTGAAATGAGATTTTTTATGATTGAAGCTAAGGGAACAAAAAGATAATCATAGTGGAAATCATCACCTCTGGAACTCATTGGATGCTTGTGAACATTCATTCCATTCAATCCATCTTCTCATGATAGATCTTCAATATCTATGGACCAAATTAAATAGTTCAAAAGGCTTACTAGTCTTTTCTAAATTTAGTGGTTAGGCCATTAAAATAAGAATTGATTATTCTAGGGGGAGAGTCCAATTCTATTACAAATCAAGAAGAAAAAATGGGGGAATTACACCACCACTAAATTTAGTTGAAGACTTCAAAGCCTTTATCATTCTATATTTTCTTATTGATTGCATTCCAAAAAATAGAAAATTCACTTGAAGTTTAAATTAGAGAAAAAACTTCCATCACATTGTTGAAGGGCTCAAGAATTCCTTCTTTCCATCAACCATCTTTCCAAATCTCTTATTTTTTCTAGCACTATCCTTCCTCTTATCAAATTTGATCATTTTCCTAATTGTATCAAGATGTCTTTGAATACAAATCTTTAAGCAATTGCTCCTTTAAATTTGAGTCAATCTAGTTTAGGGACAAAAACTTCATCCATCTCCTCCAACAATGGTGGACCAATACCCCTTTCAAACCTATATCAATAATGTTCTAACTTTCTAACAAATTAAAGAATGTGAAGTTATAAAGCATTAAATAGAATAAAGAGCATTTTAAGAAAAATATTTAATAACAATTTTATCTATAATAGCAACTCTCCAACTTAAATAAGCATGTCATCAAATTTAGAATGAATAGTTTGTCATTTGAACGAGAAATAACCATAAAAGAAAAGCTACTCAAAGAAGAAAATTACCAATGTAAAAAATCTAGAAAATTGTAGTGAAAAGAGTGCAATAGGAACACAAAGTTCTTCCATGCCTCAGAAAATTTAGATGATCAACTAATTCCATTTCAAGCATCCTTCTACCTGACCACAAAGACATCCAAAAAGAAGTTGTTTCATATGTCTAAACTTTGATCTCTATCACAAATGAATCCCAAAATCTTGCTTCATCCAATTCATTAGAAAACATCCCTTCATTATTTTTTGATGATCAAAATGATATTTTAATACAAGATTATCTTTGGAGGAAATCAAATTAGTTGTTTTCTCCATGCATAGTGATAACCTGCTATTGGAACTGATGGCTTCATGGATTTCTTCTTTCAATTTTTTTGGTAATTTATATGGAGGGATATTTGGCTCCCTCTCAAATATATCATGAGATTTAAAAGACACCCTCAAGGAATTGAATATCTTTTTTTAGCCATAATTACCCAAAAATTCAATTCCTCTTCTTTTGATGACTTCAAGCCTATCTCCCTTTGTAACACAACATTTTTTTTTTCAAATTCATTGCTATTAGGCTAAGCTATTTCATACCAGAATTGATATAGGAAGAACAAGGTGGCTTTATACCTAGAAGAGAACCATTTGAAGGGGTTTCAATTGCTCACAATTTTTTCTCTCCATTCAAAATAGTAAGATAGTTGGAAACTAAATTAGGCATGTTAAATGCTTATGATAGGGTAAATTTGAATTTTTTGTTGCAAGTTCTCAAAAAAAAAAGTTTTTCCAAGGATTGGTGCAAATGTATACACTATTGCATATTTTGGATCAATTTTTTACTAATAATCCATGGTAACCCCAATGGTTTTCAAACTTGCATAAGGCATCAAACAAAGAAACCTTCATTTTCCTTTTCTTTCCATATTAATTGTAGAGCTTCTCAATAGATTTTTTTGATAGAAAGAAGTTTGAACAATTGGTCAAGGGTAAACATCCTTAGGATCCTAGTCACTCACACCCTCTTCATCAATGTAACCATCCTTTTCAATAATTCAATTTTTGTTGTAGAAAAGATCATCAAAAAGGTAATTCCAAATTAAATTTCAACCTTAGATTAAATAATAAATGCAATAAAATCCAAAATCTTCATCATCAATACATGTTGAAACAATTAGAAAAGTATCACCAAAATTTTGGGCTTAAAAATTTTACCATTTAAGTAACTTATCATCCCCTTATTCATAGGTGTTTCAAAAACTATCTTTTAGTAAAAAGTGTTGACAACAATTCAAAAGAACATCTCTTCTTAGAAAGGGAAATGGTTAACCATGGTTGCTAAGATAAAAATGATCATTTGAAGTAATCCTATTCATAGTTCCATTTACATCATCAGTTCTAAGAATTTGTGTAGGTATTAAAACAAAAATAGAAAATATAGATTTTATTTTTTTTAGAGCGGTTGTGTTGATAAAAATAATATTGATCTCTTGGCATAGGACAAAGTTTGCAAGTCTAGATCCATAAGTAGTATAGGTATTTTTAATCCTAATTTTTAAAATGTAACTTTTGGAGCTAAACTTACATAAAACATGTACTCTAAACCAAAATAAAAATGATGTAAAATTGTGCAAGCTATCCTATGAAACATGGGATCATCTTAAGGCTATGGGTGGCTTATGGTGAAGGTGAAACTCCAAAGAGGGATGGTTCCCTTGATGAAGCTCCTATATACTACTGCTTTGATAAGGAAAAGAGATAGAAATAACTATAACTAGAAAAAAATTGATCCTAGGAGGTGATGCATTAGATTTATAAGGCTATATTGTTGTTTCAACTCACAATTTCTCTCAAAATCTTCTCTACTCTATGCACAACTCAGTTTTTGCAAGCTCACACAATAGTGTTTCATAAGAAGGTTATATTTCACATTTTTTGAAGGAAAACTAAGTTTTTTCACAACTACAACTGTTGAAAGAATTAACACAACCTATGACCTGTATGATTTTTTCTTACTCGTGTGTAGAAATATTTTGCGATGAGAAATAATTCAAGGATTTTGTATTGATAATCAAAGAAATCATATCAATCAATTGCAATTACATTTAACACATGAATTTGAGAAGGAAAAATATACTGCTTTTATTAAAAAATAGGAGCTTTAATAGTTAGAAATATGAGAATACTCGCAAAAATACATAAAAATAAGTTCTATATTGAATAATCTCTCTAAAAGGAGTTACAATCTACCTTCTCTTTCTTAAAGGAAAAAGGAGAATAGAAAGAACTAAATCCAAAATGAGTTGGGCCTTTTCTTGATGAAAAGCCACCTCTTTCATAACTAAAGTTGCCTTCAAGGAAGAGGTTGAGTCTACATGTTGATTGTGTTAGTTTTCTTCGATAGTTTACATGAAAATAGGCTCCTTGGGTGTACAAAGTGAAAAACCTTCTTTTTAGGGCACAAAACTACCCCAAACTACATGCTTGTGCCTTGAAAACTTCACCTAGCTTAAGTCCCACCCACACGGCCTCTCTATTAGATCTTAAACTAGTGGTAAGTTCCTCCAAACTAGACTTTTAACCCCCCTTTGTCATTAACTCGCGAATCTTCTTCCATGATGATAAGGTATGTGTTGGAGTTACTTGAAGATGACTAGTTGATTTAGGGTGGAATAGGATAACTTACTAGTCTATTAAAAGATACATTCCAATATTTTAAAATTCATCAAATATTTAGGAACATGCTTGATAACTGCCATACTTTTCCAAGGTCTGCAACTCTATAATATGCTCATGTCAATTGGAGTTCACCTATGGTTGCAAGATCATGCCAATTAGATGATAGTGTAGCTTCTGAGTCTTCATGTTCTCAAGAATGTATGTCTTCTTCAATGGCCATGATTCTTATCCATTATCCTTTCATAGAAATTCCATGACTTCCATGAGTTGTTCATTTGCTTTCTTCATGATGAATAGACCTATGGACTACCCTTTGACTGTCATAAAAATAACATGTGGTACTTGTGATATTCCTATTTCTTATTGTTGGCAATACAAGGGTAGACAACTAAGAGGGGGGTGAATCAGGTGTCATAGAAATTCAAAACTTATTCAACTTATTAACCTTATTCTCTGATCTGATTATTAATCATGAAAACATAAATCATCAACACATTATAAACACATATAATACCAAGATTTTTTACGTGGAAACCCTGTTAGGGGAAAAACCATGGTGGAGGTCAGTCCACAAGATTATACCCTGTTAAAAGTATAATGAAAATGAAATATGGGGAATGCACATGCATTCAGGCACACTGCCTAGAGCTCACTACTCAATTATAAAGGAAGACACACTGTCTTACAAAGAGATTCAGATTAAAGCCATTTGGATTTTGAACTAAGAAAAGAGCATCAACTAATGCCTGATTACAGTTCCAATTAAGCACATGAACACTTCTTCACTCTTCTTCACACTTCTTCACAATTCTTCACACTCTTCTCTGCCTTCAAATGATTTAGAACATTATCCACACACACACATAGAATCACACCTTTTCCACACTTAAATTTGAATAAACAATCGCTCTTATATATCCACAACATGAAATTTCATCGCTACAAGTTGGCCACAAAGAAATAATAAAATGAATATAAACTGTTGGCCCAAAACATTAAAGATAATCAATGTCAATCAATTAAGGTCGGTCACAACTTAGTGAGGACCCAAATCAACATCTTCAGCATGAAGACACTTCAATTAATTCCTCCTCGAAGATCCACAACATACTACAAACACTATGTCAGCCAAGAACAAGAAAAACATGAACACACAAGAGAAAATCACCAACCACAATCACAACGATCAATGCGGACATGCAACAAAGATAGAGCACGATATAGAAACATCCACAAGCATCACGAATCACAAGAGAAGCATCTTCAACAACTAAACTAACTGAAATAGCCTCATCTTCAATCAGGAACACCAACTAAAGAAACAAAAAAATTGTTAGAATGAAAATCTTCATAACTCGATCAAATCTTCATGCAGATCTCTAAAACTCGACGTGGATAAACTAGATACACTAAGCAAAAAACCCTTTAGTCCACAACCTTTGATCAACAACGTACAAAAATAACCACCATATTGAACTTTACTTCACCACTAACAACCTGAAACTCATTTATTACAATTTTCTCAATATCCTTGACATATATAGCTTCAAATACATTTATGCTATTATTGTTGACATCAATGACAACCACATACCATCAACACAACCACAACATCCAACAATATCCCCCTTTGGAATTGATGGAAACACATGATGTGAAAAACACCATCAACACAACTAACTCCTGCTTAGGTTTTGACTCCTCTTCTCCTCAACACTTTCACATAATCTTTCTCCCTATAAGGCTCTCCTCCTCAAATAATCACTAGTTTTTCACATGACTCTTCTCCCCTTTGACATCAATGATAAAGTTCTCTAAGCTTTGAACCACATATCTAAATTTTTGAACATCTGACTACTCCCCCTGAGTAGCAGCCACCACAACATCAATCTAAGACAAGATATGACTGTGAAATGCACGGACTGATGCACACATTGCATCCTAGTTTTGACTAGGAGGGGTAATCACCCCTAACTTCCCTCTGAGATAATCAAAAGTATCCTTAGGAAGTGGCTTGGTAAAGATTTATGCAATCTGCTCCTTAGTAGGCACATACTCCAATCTGACTTCCTTTTCACTTACCTTCTCCCTCAAAAAGTGAAACTTGATAGATATATGCTTTGTTTCTAATGCAACACCAGATTCTTAGAAATGTTAATAGGACTTAACTTATCACAAAATATAGCAATAGGCTCATCATATATAATTATGATATCCTTTATCATTTGTTTCATCCACATGACTTGAGTACAATTATTAGCAACAACAATGTATTCGGCCTCTGTAGTAGATAAGGAAATGGCATTCTACTTCTTACTTAACCATGAAATCAACTTCTTACCCAAGAAAAATGCTCCACCACTAGTACTTTTTTGGTTATTCACATCTCTTGCCCAGTCAGCATCAGTAAAGGCACTCAAAGTAAGATCATCATCTTTAGGATACCATAGGCCAAGATCAAAATTTCCCTTCAAGTATCTAAAAATTCTCTTCACAGCAGTCACATGAGATTCTTTCGGATTAGCTTGAAATCTTACAACAATACATACAACATTCATGATATCAAGCCTACTTTGAGTTAAGTAGAACAATCCACCAATCATTGATTTGTATCTTTTTTGATTTTCTTTCAGAGAATCATCTTCTATTGTCAACTTGCATTCAGTCACCATGGGTGTACCAACTAGCTTTGAATCTTCCATACCGAACTTCTTCAGCAATTCCTTCACATACTTGGACTGAGATATAAAAATACCTTTATCTAACTAAGTAATTTGCAATCCCAAAAATAATTTCATCTCACCAATCATAGACATCTCAAATTCATTATGCATCTCATTAGCAAACTTCATGCACAAAGCATCATCTCCTCCAAAAATAATATCATCAACGAAGACTTCAACAATCAAATCTTTATCATCATTCTTGAAATATAGATTACTTTTAGCAATTCCTTTGTTAAATCCAAGCTTCAACAAATACTTGTCCAATCTTGCATACCATGCTCTAGGGCTTGCTTGATTCCATACAATGCTTTCTTCAATCAACACACCATATCTTCTTTATCATTCAATTGGAATCCATCAGGTTGCTCAACATACACTTCTTCCAATTCACCATTTAGAAAAGATGATTTTACATCCATCTGATAAAATTTGTAGTTCTTGTGAGCAACATAGGCAAGAAATAATCTTACAGCTTCAATTCTAGCAACAGGAGCAAAGGTCTCTTCAAAATCAATTCCTTCCATTTGTGAATATCCTTTACATACTAGTCTTGCCTTGTTTCTAACCACTTCACCTTGCTCATTTAGTTTGTTTCTAAAGACCCATTTGGTTCCAATGACATTCTTATCCTTAGGTCTGGGAACAAAAATCCATGTATCATTCTTTTCAAAAAAATTTAACTCTTCTTTCATTGCTTCAATCCAATGCTCATCTTTACATGCTTCATTCACACAAGTAGGCTCAATCTTTGAAATTAAGCAATACTCTTTTGCAATCTTTCTCCTAGTTTGGACACCTTTGTTCTTATCATCTATAATTTGATCTTCTAAATGATTCAATCTTACATACCTCGGAGTCTTCTTAGGATTTTATTTAACTTCAGGCTCTTCTGATCTTTCTTCTGCTCTTTCACCAGTTTCTCCTTCTTCATTTTCTTGATTTTTCGGATTGATTTGCACTTGATTTGTAGTCTAAACTTTCTTTCCTTTGTTTTTACAATCATCCTGATCATCAAAGTCATATCCACAGGTTCTGGATAGTGTACCAAATCTTCATCAACCTTAACATTTTCACTTTCAACCATTTTCTTCAATCTTTTATTGTAATACTAGTAGGCCTTACTTTTAGTAGCATAACCCAGAAAGATACCTTCGTCACTCCTAGCATCAAAATTTCCTATGTCTTCATCTCTCTTAATATAATAGCTGCTTCCAAATATCTTGAAGTATTTAACAATAGGATTTTGACCAGTCCATAGCTCAAAAGGGGTCTTACCAGTATCACCTTTGATTTGTACCCGGTTGAGTGTGTACATAGTAGTACTCACGACTTCTCTCCAATAGATATGAGGAACATTTCTTTCCAGCATCATAGTTCTAGCAGCATCTTCAATTTTTTCGTTCTTCCTTTCCACAACTCCATTTTGCTGAGGGGTCCGCGATGCAAATAATTATTTCTTTATTCCATGTTCTTCACAAAAATTATTAAATTCATCGGAAGTGAATTCACCACCTCTATCTAATCTCAGACATTTAATCTTCAAACCTATCTTTGTCTCAACCATAGCTTTAAAGATCTTGAACTTTTCCAATGCTTCAAATTTCTCCCTTAAGAAAGTAACCCATACCATCTGACCTTAGAGGGACCACGCAGATCAGTATGCACAAGCTCTAACAATTAATTTGAACAATGCTTTTTACTCCGAAATGAAATCCTAGTTTGCTTTCCCAATTGGCATTCCTTGCATATTGCATTAGTAGGTTTCACCAACTTAGGTAGATCTCTCACAGCCTTAGTGGAACTTATCTTGACAATATTATCAAAGTTAACATGACACAACCTCCTATGCCATAACCAACTTTCATCAACTTGAGCAATCAAACAACTTTTACTAGCAGCACTCAAGTGAAAGATATTACCTTTTGTTTTTGTACCTGATGCAATTTCATTTTCGGAACTCAATATTCTGCACTTTCCATCCTTGAACTGAAGATTGTATCCCTTATCAACCATTTGACCAAAGCTCAAAAGATTATGCTTCAAGCCTTCCACATACAGAACACCATCAATATTATGCTTACCATCAAGAGAAATCCAACCCCTTCCATGGATCACACCAATTGTATTATCACCAAATCTCACAACACCACCATCATACTTTTCCAAGCTTACAAACTTACTTTTGTCTAATTTCATATGATGTGAACATCCACTGTCAATTACCCATTCATTTTTTTCTTCAACTCGAGCAGCCAGGGCTTTCTCCACATTTGTACAACCAGCAGATTTAGTAGATACAGGATTATTTTCCTTGATAGCAATAAATACCCATTCGTCATCACTTCTATTTCCTTTATTAGATTCATCATATGTCACGCCTTCATCAGTAGCATAGTAACACTTCTTCTAAAATCTAGGATTGTTATGTTTTGGTTTAGCAGCTCTTTTCAGACACCTTGATGCAAAATGACCTATCTTATTGCAAGAAAAGGATTTAAGATGTAATTTTCCTTCATACTTACCTTTTCCCCTTGGTACTCTTTTGACAATAAGTTCTTCCAGCTCTTCTAGCTCTCTTTATTCCTCTTCAATTTGTCTTATTTCATCCTCATACTTGAATGTATTTCTAGATGGACTCTCACCTGGATCAGATCTTTGTCTATCTCTTCTGGAAGTAGTAGCCTTAAATACATATTCAACCTTAGGAAGGGCATCACCAAATTCGTTCAACTCAAAAGCAGTCATCTTACCAACCAATGTATCTCTGGTTATGTTTGCTACAGTATAGAGCTCTTCAATAGCACTAGCTTTGACTTTGTAAGAATCAGGCAGGGATCTAAGCACTTTAGTAACAATATCAGATTCATCTATCTTTCCAACAGCACATTTAATACCACACACAAGTTCATTCCATTCTCATCATCACCCATTCTCAACCTTTTGTATTTCCCTTTCAAGCTCTGCAACTTAGCAATCTTCACATTAGCATCACCTTCATACAAGATTTCCAATTTTTTCTAGATCTCATAAGCAGTCTTCAGATCCATAACATTTGTCATCTCAGAATCAGTCAAAGCACTCAACAAAGCTTCCTTAGCCCAGATATTATACTCAACATCTTTGATCTCAGCAAAAGTAGTAGGACCATTCTGTGGAATAATATACGTATTACTTGTAATGCTCCAGTAGGGTTCACCAATACATCTCAGATGGCACTCCATTCGAGTCTTCCACAAAGAATAATTTGTTCCATCAAATCTTGGACTATCCTTCTTGTAACTTTCCATCCCGGATCACCTTATGCTATTAAACTTCTTCCAAGGAACCTACTCTGATACCAATTGTTGGCAATACAAGGGCAGATAACTAAGACGGGGGGTGAATCAGTTATCAAAGAAATTCAAAACTTATTCAACTTATTAACCTCATTCTCTGATCTGATTATTAATCATGAAAACATAAATCATCAACACATTAGAAAAACATATAACACCAAGATTTTTTTTACGTGGAAACCCTATTAGGGGAAAAACCATGGTGGAGGTCATTCCACAAGATTATACCCTATTAAAAGTATAATGAAAATGAAATATGGGGAATGCACTTGCATTCAAGCACACTGCCTAGAGCTCACCGCTCAATTACAAAGGAAGACACAGTGTCTTACAAAGAGATTCAGATTAAAGCTATCCATATTTTGAACTGAGAAAATAGCATCTGCAAATGCCTGATTACAGTTCCAATTAAGCACATGAACACTTCTTCACTCTTCTTCACTCTTCTTCACACTTCTTCACAATTCTTCACACTTTGCTTTTCCTTCAAATGATTTAGAACATTATTTGTGCACACAAATAGTAGCACACCTTTTCCACACTTAAATTTGAATAAACAATCACTCTTATATATCTACAACATAAAATATCATCACTACAAGTCGGCCACAAAGAAATAATAAAATAAATATAAATTGTTGGCCCAAAACATTAAAGATAATCAATGTGAATCAACCAAGGTCAGTCACAACTTAGTGAGGACCCAAATCAACATCTCCAACACAAAGACACTTCAATGAATTTCTCCTCGAAGATACACAACATGCTACAAACACTATGTTGGCCAAGAATAAGAAAAACATGAACACGCAAGAGAAAATCGCCAACCACAAGTCGACCACAAAGAAATAATAAAATAAATATAAATTGTTGGCCCAAAACATTAAAGATAATCAATGTGAATCAACCAAGGTCAGTCACAACTTAGTGAGGACCCAAATCAACATCTCCAATACAAAGACACTTCAATGAATTTCTCCTCGAAGATCCACAACATGCTACAAACACTATGTTGGCCAAGAATAAGAAAAACATGAACACGCAAGAGAAAATCGCCAACCACAATCACAACGATCAATGCAGACATGCAACAAAGATAGAGCATGATCTAGAAACATCCACAAGCATCACGAATCACAAGAGAATGATCTGTTGCAACTGAACTAACTAAAATAGCCTTGTCTTCAATCAGGAACACCAACTGAAGAAACAAAATTACTGTTAGAATGAAAATCTTCATAACTCGATCAAATATTCATGTGGATCTCTACAACTCAACGTGGATAAATGAGATACACTCAACAACAAACCCTTTATTCCACAACCTCTGATCAACAACGTACAAAAATAACCACCACACTGAACTTCACTTCACCACTGACAACCTAAAGCTCATTTATTACAATTTTCTCAATATCCTCAACATATACAGCTTCAAATACATTTATGCTAATAGTGTTGACATCAATGACAACAACATATCATCAACACAACCACAACATCCAACACTTATTTGATAATTTTTCCCTTTATTACCATAGTTGTCCATTAACCATTTGACTATGATGAAGCTTCTTGAGTTTTTCCCCTTAAATAGCTTCTTTGATGGAGGCTTATCTATATGTAGGTTTCCTTTTATGGCATGCACATTATAACAATCATGTTTATCATTATGAGCATTAAGATCCTTGAAATGTTCAACATAATTTTATCATTACATTATAGACTACCATTATACTCTTGAAGTGACAAATATACCATTATACTTTATACTTCTTTACATCTTCAGCTATCACTATCTTTTCTTTGTCATGAACTTCATTCCCTTCTACTGCCCTTAATAATCTAAGGCTGTCCTATTCATGGTATGACTTTCCCTTATCTCATAAAGAACTATTATTCTTTGAGTCTTATCACATAGTTGTCTACCTTATGATTTCCTTCATCTGTTATGGGACTAACCTGCCTTTATTTATCTTCCATGGCCACTTCCATTTAAATATTGTCATTACATATGTCTAATTTCAAATAGCACCATCATGTAATCTTTTTGATTTATCTATGCATGCAATCCCTTTCATACTAAGAAATCCATAGAGTGTTGATTATCCTTCTTTTCTAAAAGATTGTCACTCTTTAAGATGGTTGTCCTCCATCATGTGAAATTGTTGTCATATGTACAAAACTCTTGAACTGTTATAGTTGAACAACAATATCTACTAGTACCTCAATGAATCCTCTTGTTGCAACTTTCTCTGTTAGGTCTTATTGCCACAATTGTTTATGGGTTTTGGAGGACTGTCACTCACCCTTTTTGAAAGCTTCAAACATGTCTATTCTTTCCTTCAAAGTGACTATCCATTAGTCTTGAATATGGATTGTCCTCTTTATTGCAAGGTGACATGTCCTTTCTTGAAGTGACTATGCACTTTTTTAGGACCTATCATCATTCAACCTAACATTGATTTTTCTCTTTTGAAATGATCATCCCTTCACTTGATTGCTCATCCTTTTCAAAAGCTTCATGATCCTTGTGCATATTGTCCTTATCGAGGAGTGTCAACCTTGAAACCCTTGCACTAGGTCTATCTTCTATGACTACCCCTCTCTACATCCAACTTTTATGGAGTATTTTTCCTTTTCAAATGTTCAAGGTGAGTGTCTTCTTATGCCTTAAGGAACTCAAACCATATCAAATTTTTTTATTACATATAAGATTATAAGGATTGTAATGTCATGTATAACTCTTTCTGACTATCCCTTCTTGCTAAAGAACTGTCTTGGGCAATCATGTCTATTTTATTCATTTCTCATCTTTGAAAATCTATCATATATTATGTGAAACACCTTATTAACTCTTCTCTTTGTGATTTCTTAAATGATTAAAAAGTTCCATTTAAGTGCTTATCATGTGGATCATCAAGGGTGTATTACATTATTATGACTGTCTTTGAAACATGCTCAGAACTTGTTCTTAACTATCCTAAAATTTCATTCATGAAAAGTATGTCCTTTGTCTATATTCGTAAAATTGTTCAAAAGATCCTTATCTTATTTCAAACCTATTAAGGGTCTCATTATGAATGTCTTTTGGAACCTTCATTATGCATGTTAATTTTGAAATTTACTCAACCATGGCTAGGATTTAGGAAAAGGTTTATAATATGACAGTATCGAGCTTTGATGGAAATGCTTTAGCTTGATTTGAGATAGGGTTGTAAGAGTTTCATGAATGCTTATATCACATTTATGTCCTTTCATCTTTGAAATATTGAAAAATTGCTTCCACAAATACCTTTCTAGATGCAATAATTGGATGATGGGCATATAAAACATCTTATAATAAAAGCTACAGACATCTCAATATGACAGTGAAGATGAAATAGAAAGGTTTATGTTGAGCACCCAAAATATTGGGGGAGGGGGTTAATCAGTATTCTTTTAAACCATTTAAACATTTAACCATTCAACTCATAACATATTCAAGTTGCAGTAATGAAGGAAAGCATGAAAACAACCAACAACATCACATAACAGATGAACACCAAATTTTTATGTGGAAAACCCAAAATAGGAAAAACCGCGGTAAGGATTAGCTCACAATATATTGTAACTGGTTATAGTATATTGAAGAATTCCCACTGCATGTGGACTCAGTGTCCAAGTGGACTCACTACCCACTAAAAAGTAAAAGAGATAGAAGACATTGTGGCTCATAGCTAGATTTGAACTGTTATAATTGCATCTAACACATGCATGAAATATAGTTTCAATGAAGCTCAGAATACAAACTCAAAACTCTTCATATAGATTTGAATCAACACTCTACTCTACTCTGCATTCAATCTATATTCACACAATTCACATCCAAAAACTCTTAGCACATGCCACCACCAAAAAAATATTGAAAAGGATCCTTATCATATATATGCTTCATCCAAAACATCAATTAGGTTAGCCTAATTAGATGTAATAAACAAAATCTAGCTTGTCAGCTCAAGATCTATCCACACACACTTCACACAAAGAATCGATCCTCAAAATAATTTGAAATAGGTTGGAATGGACCCAAAATAGCACCCGCATAATGGATCAAAACCTATTCAACCTTCACAATACACCCAACACATTAGGTCAGCATCAATAATGACCTAATTACAAAATTCGCCAACTATACACCCACACTCAGACACACAAACCTCCAAAATCTATGCCAACTGGAATATACACTCATCTAACACCTGTCAACATTTCCACAACTCCACAAATTTAGATTCTAATTCACAGAGAAGTTTGGATTCACCAAAGCATATGCATTGTACTGGAAAATGCTTGTAACTGCCAATCCAAACTTCTACTACTCATAACTTTCACACTAGGATACAAAACAAGATGAAACTCTAGAATTAGGATCTTTTATCAGCCAACAAAATTATGCTAGAAGCATAGAGAAAAATATTCATCATCGGACCAATGCGGACCCAAATATCGGATCCCCTATACTTAGAATCACCTGTATTGACACTTAGTCAAATTCCACAATAATTTCCTTCACTAGATCAATCCTTGCAAAATTGTCTTTCACTATCATCCTGAAAAATATTCAAGCCATCCAAAATGGTTTGCAAAAAAGTCTTCATATTGGAATACAATTTTGACATCAATGACAACACTACAATGCATAATTGTTCAATTTTTTCTCATCCCACATACTCATGTTTCCAACAAATCATCAACAACATCTCATTATTCTTCCAACAATCTCCCCCTTTTTCATTGATGGCAACATGCCAAAATAATCTCCAAAATTATTCCCCCCCTTTGACATCAAGGGAAAAGGGTGCATACAACAGTCTTCTTACATACTGGATCTCCCCTGACAAATATGTTCATATATACAATTTGAAAAGGTGAACTAACTCCCCCTAAGAGAGTTATACACAATGACTAGTTCAAAAAATCTATACCAAAGAACACTTTACACAATCCGCATATGTACATTGGAGTTTGAAACAATAAACTAAAAATGCATAAAAAGAAAGAATTACTATCAACCAAAGGAAGTTGACTCTTGGAGCTTTGCAAGATTAACTTGCCATTCTTGTTTTCCATCCTCTCATATCTTCTTAGCGATGTCAAACATTCTACACTGTCTCCAATTTCATTAGACATTATTTCCCTTCTTCTAGAGTGTTGGGTATTGGATTAATCTTTGTAGCTTCATCAATGCTTATAAGTGAATTGGAAACAGATGTGAACTTTGATTTCACCAAGTCCTTAAGGTTCCCAAACAACATAATGATTTTCTATTTTTGACCTTGCAGTTGCAAGTGTTTCTCATGTAGGTCTTCTATGGTTGATCTTGTGCTTCCATCTAGGTCATGTGTCAGATCATATACACTAGAAGCTCTATCTATCTATGAATCAATTGAGTCCATTTCATCTATAATGCTCTTTGTGGCTCCAGGCCACTTCATGCAAAACTAGAATAAGGCTTTAGCCTCAGCCACACAAGCTTGTGCACCCTTGAGACTTTCTTGAAATTTTTTGTGTGTGTGTGCACACTTCTCTATAATCTCCATTAGCCTCTTTTCATCCATCTTCTTATCTATTTATTTTTTAAAATTTTCTTTCAATTCAGAGGCATACTCTTTAAAAGAATTAATCTAAAATTTCATAATTTCCATACCGGATAATGAAATGTCAATGTTTGTTTTGGGTATGGCCTCCTATAAGGTCTTCACTACTTCTTCAGTCAACTCTTCACTCTTCTAATGTGTTTCAATGATTTCCTTTTGGTTAGATGCATGAAAGACGTCTCCCAGTTGAAGCTTGTGGAGTGGTGAAATCTTTGTTAAGTCCATGTTCCCCTATTGCATGGGTAGTTGTAGCAATTATGCAGACACAACATGTTGGAATTTCAACTATTCAATATATCTTTTAGAGAATCTTTGGAGGAGCTGAAGGATTCATTAATTTCCTTAACATTTTCCTTTGCATTCTTTTCTTTCAACTCCTCCTTTTCATTATCACTAGTATTAATTGGTGTCTCTGCTTCTTTCTTTTCCTCATCTTTGGAGGAATCTTCATTCTTCTGTTGATATTATTTCCCTATGTCTTCACCAATGACCTACTCTATGTTATCCAGATAGATAATTGTCTTTGGTTTCTCTTGCATTCTCTCAACATGTCCATTCTCTAGTAGTTATATTCCCTCCAACATCCTTCTCAGCTTCTACATTTTCTTTCGTTGTCTCTTCCACATCCAGAAGACCATTATCTTGAGCATCTACTACACCTACTTCATGCTCATGTTGAGCATCATCCATCTACACATCATCTCTAATATTCTCTTCCACAAGAATTTCTTCCTTATTCTTGGGAGTCATTCCCAGCCTTTGTGCTAGGTCTACTGCTTTTTCAACACTCTCCTTCCTGAGCCTCTTGAGAACATTTTGATCTCTACCCATAAGGGTTGTCACCCTTCATTTTTTTCTGAGATCTTTATTGAATAATGTAGCCAATGTGGCTTTATTTTCCTCAAAAAGAGGATCAATTATTTTCTCCAATATATAAGCCTTCAATTTGGCCTCTTCTTCTACAACTTCCTATCTCCTCTCTTTCAAAACATTCCATAGTTTTGTGGGTATTTTTTTTCTATGTTCCTCATATCTACTTCAAGAACAATAATGTATTTAATAATAGTTTCAACTATGGTGACCTTTTCTGCCTCATCAAACTTATTGTACAATGCTACAATTTTTGCTAACATGTCATTCTGTATAGTACCATTAGAAAGTGCATCAAGTTTCATAGGACTATTTGATCTTACCACATTCTTCTTCTTTTCTTTTGATGTCCTTTTCTTGATTTCTTATGCCCTCTTCTCTTGCATATGGATAACAAATTCTTTCTATTCCTTTTCTACTTCCTCCTCTTCATTAGTGTCCATAATATCATGTTTTTGTTTCTTTCCACTATCTTCACCTTGTGAACCTTCACTTTTCCTTTTGTAGACCAATTGAGGTCCTTTTTCTTCTTTATCCTCCATGTTCACACCTAAGTACTACTCTCTGGTTACCTTGGCTTTAAATCTCTTCTTCATCAGGCCAGTTCGATGTGTTGTTGGAGCAACCTTTTCTTTCTTAGCCCTCTTTGCTAGTTTTTCTAGAGAGGTTTTCTTGATTACCAAAGCATTGATCTATTTTCCAGGTGTGGTATTCTCCTTCCTCTTTGTCCCATTAGATGAAGTCATAGTCCTGAAGGACTTCTGAGCAACCAAAGGAGTGGTAGTTGCTCTACTAGATCTCATCACACTTGATGAGCTTCCCAAAGCTCTAGACTGGGCCTTAGCTACCTCAACTTGTTCCAATGTAAGGCCCATTGCTTTTGTAAATGGTGTGTTCATTTCATCCACTATTTTCTTTACTTGAGATTACCTTTGGTCTATATGAACCTCCATTTATTTTTCTTCATCAGTCCCATACCTCTCTTCAGAGGTGTCCTTAGGTTTTCTTAACATATAAGTTGCAAACCTTACAATATCATCCTTAGTGATCTCATATCCCATTTCCAGGATCCACTATGTTCTTGTCTCTACTACTTGTTTAATGCATTCATCTTTGGAAACCAAGAATATGATATCCTTCCTATACTTCTCAACCATCTTCTAAGGAATTATCTCCCTCTCTTGCATCCTTTTCTAAAATATTGCAAAGAATTCCACAAGGGTATCTTCCTATGCCTTAGCATCTCCCAAACCTCTTAAGAATTCTATGATTTGGTGTGCAACAAGTCTTCATTTCAACCACACCACACTCTTTGTACCGGGGAGTTCCTTCAAGAAATAGAATGGTAAACATATGATTAAAGTTCCATATTTAAAGGTATACCTAGTATTCTTTGTTTTCTATAGGTTCTCCATGACTTGTTGCCTCAATAATTCACATAGGTCATAATTGACACCTTTTTCAACCATTTCATAGGTTGTGTTAATGGCGGTTGTAGATACATAGTTCTTCCTATTGGAGAAATACAGTTTGTAGCCTATCATCATAGAGGCATACTCCATAGCAGGATTTCTTATGTTCTTCACTATTAATGGCCTCTTGTCATATGTTGCACTAATTAGTTCCATTACTACTTTTTTTTCACTGACTTGAGTACCTAAATGGGACTAGTTGAATACAACCTTATAAATTCCCTAATCACCTCCTTTGTGATCAACCTGGGCATATCCATCCATACAAACTTGTCATGGATGCAACTCAAAGCAATCCTTACCCAAGCATTGTCATGTAAAAAGTTAGGAAACCCTTGCCACACATCAAGTTTCTTCACAACCAAATTTTGATACTCTAGCTTCAATGCAAATTCCTCACTAGTGAGCTCATTTATCCACACATCTCCTGGTTTTGAATGGTTATACTCTTCAAGCTTGTCTTGAATATATATCCTTATGTCCTCTGTGTGTAGGAATCCATAACGAACCCTCGATAAAGCACCTCCAAATCGACCTCAGTGGATTTGTTAGGATGTTTCTTGAATTTAGGTCAGGATCACTCAGGCACATTCACAACCCTTGGTGTAGCCATTTCACAAGTTTCTAAACAAAGTTCAATCACTTCAACTGCATTTCTCTACTCTTTGTTTGATCTCCTTCACTTGAAAACTTGATTGCAAATGAATTTTTCTTGAGTGAGATCACTTATAAACCTTCCACTGTGATCTAATTCACCATAAATGCTTTATCTCAAAAAGTTGTCAAAACCCTTAATTATATGTACAGTCACCTTAAAATGCTCCACAAACTTTTGCATGATGATAATTTCTACCAAATTTTTCTCCAATAGCTTAAACATATTGACCTACACCACATATCCTCGTACTGAAGCATCAACACCATTTCTTTGGCACCAGATGAAAGATTTCCACTAAAGCTCCCCCTAATCCAAAGCTCTCAACTTAGTTTCTAGAGGAAACATTTGCACCGAATGTTGGTACAGGATCTTCCTTAATCTTTGTATCTTCCTTCTTTTTCCAAAGCTTGTCTATTTCCTTTTTTGTCTCTGCTAGGTCAATCTTTTGTACTGGATCATTTTTCTTTACCAAATTGTTCTTCTTTATATTTTTGCTTTTGTAAAGCTTAGAAATGTGTCTAGTTCTACTACAATTGTAGCATATTACACTCTTTTGAACAACCTTAATTTCATTCATTCTAGATCTACATTGATTAGCTTTATACCCAAATCCATTGCATGTATAATAGTAGCCATTGAAATATTGAACTATTCTATCATTGTTATAGCCATTCATCATTTGATTTCTGCATTCACTAGCTCTATGACCAAATATCTTGCATGTAAAACATTGATTGGGAAAATATTGAACATTTTGATTCATTCTACTTCTACATTCCATAGCCTTATGTCCAAATCTATTGCAAGAATAACGTAAACCATTAAAATATGGGTACCTTTGTGCATTTTGTTGTTTGATCGGTGGGATTTTGGCTTCATTCCTTTGATTTTGGATTTACCTCCCATTGTTCTTCTTGTCCACAGTCTTCTTTTGTTCATTGATGTACTTTTGAACTTTCACCCTTTTCAAATCCTAAACCTTCTTTATCTTTAGATCCTTTATGGTTTGCAATCATTTCATCAAGCTTTATAGAACTCATCTTAAATTTTTCTTCATGACTCCTTGATTTTTCAAGATTTGATCTCATATTTACAACTTCTTGTTCAAGCTTTGTGCATTCTTCAGATTCATTTTTCACCATTGCATTCATACATTCTTTAACTCTTTTCCTTTCTTCAACTTTCACTTTTAGACTAGTAATTGTTTCATTTTCTTGCTTCAATTACTCATTAACTTCCTTATGCCTTTCTCTTAATTTCTTGATTTTCTCTCTCAACTTTCTAATGCATTCATTTGCTTCTTTGACATTTTTTTTTAGATCTCTATTTTCACCTTCAATTGTTTCCAAATCTTCAAGAGAAACTTTGAGTTCTCCATTTATGTCAAATATGCAATCTTCTTTTGTAGATCCAACAACAAGAATCTCTTTTGAAGAAATAAGTAGTCTTCTAATAGTCATGTGTTCAACCTCTAAGATCTTCCCCAAGTAGTTAAGCTCCTTCCAAGGAACCAAGCTCTGATACCAATTGTTGAACACCTGGAATACTGAGAGGGGGGTGAATCAGTATTCTTTTAAACCATTTAAACATTTAACCATTCAACTCATAACATATTCAATTTGTAGTAATGAAGGAAAGTATGAAAACAACAAACATCACATAACACATGAACACTAGATTTTTATGTGGAAAACCCGAAATTGGAAAAATCATGGTGAGGATTAGCTCACAATATATTATAACTAATTATAGTATATCACAGAAGTGCTCACTGTGGGTGGACTCACTATCCAAGTGGACTCACTACCCACTAAGAAATAAAAGAGATAGAAGATATTATGGCTCACAACCAAATTTGAATTGTTTCAATTGCATCTACCACATGTATGGAATATAATTCCAATGAAGCTTAAAATACAAACTCAAAACTCTTCATAATGATCTGAATAAACACTCTACTCTACTCTGCATTCACTCTATATTCACACAATTCGCATCTAGAAACTCTTATCACGTGTCACTGCCAAAAAAATAATAAAAAATATCCTTCTATTGAAATAATGAAGAGACATGTGTTTTCATGGATGTCAACACTACATTGTGGTATGAAGAATACTCTACTCAGTTGATAGTTTTTTTTCTCTTTGAGCCCTCCATAGATTGGTTCGCATTTCACCGCACGTTTAGATCCCTTCTCACAATTCTAATGTGGGGTTTGTGTAAGATATCAATGTCTAATTCCATAATTTCAGCTGGTCTAGACAAATAGTTCAAAAATTGCATTTGACAGAAGTTTTGAATATAGAGTGTTCCTAGTTTTCAGTGCAATGAGCATAGTGTTTTTTGTCTGCACTTTTCTATGACGGTGTGCTTGGCCTTGTAGTTTTGGGATAATTTTTACAGGTGTCTATGGGTTAATACTTCCAACTAGCATGACATTTTGAGATACATGTGTTCTGTGTGTGATACCAAATTGGAGTGTTATGTTTTGGGTCTTATGCCTGGTCGACCTAAATTATGTAAATGATTGTGGAGATTAAAATTATAATGTGGATGTAAGAAGGAGCTATTATAGGTCCATTTTGACCTATATCGCATAGGTTTTGTGGCGCGAAGGTATTTGAATTTGAATTGGGTACTGAAAAGGCACATTTTGTATTCCCCTTGGAATCATCTATTGAGGCTGACCTAGTTAGTGTTTGCAATGATGCTCATGTATATATAGAAGATCATTTTGAGATTAAGGTGTTTGGTATGCTAGTAATGTGATCCGAATGAAAGAAGCAAAGCGCTTTTTGTAGAAGATTGAGAAAAGGATATGTGAATATAATTTGAAGCAGAGATTTGTGTTTTCTATCAAATGAAGTGGTTTGGATTAGAATATTGAGATTCAAAGGAATTGAATTAACCATATGATATATTTGTTTTATATCAGTTCAAAACTTGGCTATGTAGCCACCCTTTCATGTCTTCCCTTTTGTTGTGAACAGTGAGTTTACTTGGACAGTGAGTCCTTCTGGCAGTGAACCTCTATCTAATATTTTATGATTGGTCATACTATATTGTGAGCTAATCCTCACCGTGGTTTTTCCCACCTTGGGATTTCCACAAAAAAAATTGGTCTTCATGTGTTGCATATATGTTATGGGGTGTTTATGCTTTCATTTCTATTAATTTCTAAGTATGCTATGTTAATTGGATGGTTGGTAATTAAATGGTTTTTGGGGATACCGATTCACCTCCCTCTCAATATTCTGGGTGTTCAACAATTGGTATTAGAGCTTGGTTCCCCTTTGGGAAGGTCTTGGAATTTGAACACATGGCTGATAATGGTTGCATACTTGATAAGGATGGAGAAATTAAAGTTTCTCTTGTATATCTTGATAGAGTTGAAAGCGAAAACAAAGGTCTGAAGGAAAATATCAATGAAGCCAATGAATGCATCAAGAAACTGAGAGAACAAATCAAGAAATTCAAAGAAAGGCATAAGGAAGTCAATGAAAAATTGATACAAGCAAATGATGACATTATCGGATTAAGGTTACAAGTGGAAGAAAGGAAAATAATTGAGGAATGTCTAAATACTATGGCAGAAAGAAAAACTGATGAGTGCATGAAGATTGAACAAGGAGTGGTTAACTTGAGAGAAAATTTGGAAAAAACAAGAGTTCATGAATAAAAGTTTGAGATAAGATCTACGATGCTTGATGAGCTGATTAGATGTCAAAAATAATTTAAAGATAAAAGTGGTTTGGGACTCAAGATAGATAAAAATTCAAAATTAGAAAAGACCAGTGAACTTGAGAAGACTGGAGATAAGAAGAACAATGACAAATACCATAATGAAAGAAATAATGTAAAATCTCCCATTAGACAACCAAATGCTCAAAGGTACTTATCTTTCAATGGAATCTTTTATTTCTATAACAGGTTTGGTCATAAAGCAATGTAATGTAGAAGCAAAACAAATCGAAATGTTTCATCATTTATTGGTCAATGTTTTACTTGCAAGAAATTTGGACATAGAGCATGCAAAAATCAAATGAGGAATACATACAACAATAGCAGAATGTTTCAATATTTCAATGGTTACTGCTTTACATGTCATGGTTTTGGACACAAGGCTAACCAATGTAGATAGAGAATGAATGAAAAGAGTAACTCTCAAGGGAATATCATATTTCACAATTGCAATAAATCAGGACATATTGCTAGATTTTGCAGAAACATAAGAAACAATAATTTTGAAGACAATTAATCTAGTCACAAAGATTGATCTGACAAAAGTAGAGAAGGAAATGGAAAAGATCTGGAGGAAGAAAGAAGAGCCTAGGAATAAGAAAGAACCAAAAACTGTAAATGAATTTGTACCACCCTGTGGTGTAGATAACTCTCTCAAAAACTAAACCTACGCTTTGGATTAGGGGGAGCAATTATAGAAAACCAAAAATCCCCTTGTTGGTATAAGGCACCACAGCTCAACATGAAGACATGAGATAAATATTGACATTCTAAATCTTTTGGAGAAAATTCTAGAAGAAAATAAGATTTTACAAAGTTTTGTGGAGTAAACAAGGGCTTGCAGTTACACTTGATGAAGGTTTTTTGTTAGCTTTTTTAATTGGTGCATTAAATATGAATTAGGGAAACAACCTTGGATTATAAGTTTCTAAACTTGGCCTAATTCACTCACTTTTATGCATTTGCAAGCAAATTGAAGCAAATTCAAAAGTTCAAGAAGTAGAGCATCTCAAAACCTATTTTCAATCAAGCGAAGAAGAGGTATTTACCATTGCCTTAAAATATTTCTTTTAAGCATTTGAATTTTGAAAAGATGGCCACACCTATCTTAGTAAATGTTAGCGAAAACCCTTAGCCAAAATTCAAGAAATATCCCATGAAGATATTTGAGGATGACCTGCTCAAAGCTTTTTCAAGCATACAAAATAGGGTTTTTCCTATTGAGGACACTAGGGCTTTTATTCACGGAAAAATGGAAGAATATAATCATGTGAAACTCATCGACCCATGGATAAATGAGTTAACTAGAGATGATCACCAAATCAAAACTGAATACAAAAACCTTGTGGCAAAGAATTTGGACATATGGCATCTGTTTCCAAATTTTACCTATGATGATTCCCATAAGTTTGTAAGAATGGATTTTAGCATAATACATGATTGCTATTTGTGGTCAGAAAATCCTAGCATGATATCAAAAGAGGTTATAAGGGAAGTGACAGGACTTTGTGCTATTGGACTCGTACTAGTATTAAAATCTATAATGAATAAAGATGTAATGGAATTAACTAGAGCCACATTCGATCATAGGACTCTCACAATGGATACTATTCAAAACCCTACTGTAAGGTATGCAGAAATGGTCATAGGATACAAAATTGATTACACCAATAGGGAAAATTCAGTGTTAGCTACAACAATCTATGTATCTTATGAGATGACATAAATGAGTAAAGACTATGATCTATATGAATTGCTTTGACAACAACTGTTTGACAACCTGAAACAAACCAAGGATAAGAAATATCCATTCAATTTTGGTTCTCTGGTTGTTTGTTTGTTATTCTATTTTCTGAGAGAACTTTTGGGGAGAAGTAATGTCATATGGAATAAAAGGAAACTAGTGTCATATAAGATTTTGGAACATTTGCATAGACTTGGTGACTTGAAGGTTCAAGAAGAGGAACTTACTGCATTCTTTGCAGCATTTCAAAATAATGAATGAAAGGGAAAGGATCCCTCGTACCTTAGTGGAAAAATATTGAGATAACATCACATTCTTAGTTTCCACTGATTTCTATATTATTGAAGCTCTGGAACATAGAATAGTTTGGATTCCCCCAATCGGATATGAGATGAATGAAGTTGAGGTTGATGGTCTTATTAAAATCTTGTTGAACAGTCCTAAGGATCCTAACTGAGAAAGACATGGGACTTATAAAGAAAAATCAATGAAAGTACATATGGAATTTTTAGAACCTGCAAGTAAGAAAAGAGTGGAAAAGGTAGTAAATGAAAGTATCAAAAGAAGTGGATTTACAGTAGAGGAAATAAAGTTATTAAGAAAAAGAGTTGCTCAATCACCAAGTAATGATGTTGAGTCCTTCAGACCTAGAAGTTCTAGTAGAATTGGTTCCTCTACTCAACAACCGTATGAACCAGTTTCTACTTCTCACAAAACTAAGAGAACATAGACCAGTGCTCTAGTGGGAGAAGAATCTAATTCAAAGAAAAGAAAAGCTACTCTGGTAGCCTCACCATCTACCTCTAAGATAAAAAGAGGAAAGAAACAGAATTCTTGAAGAGAGGACATGAGTGTGCTCTCTGAAGAAGAAGAAGACGAGGATGAAGAATCACCAGTAACTATGAAGAACAAAAGAGTAGAGATATTTTTCTCTTTTGAAGAAGAAGATACAGAGAAAGAAAAACAAGCTTTTAGAATACATGTGCACAAGGAAAAGGAAAGTAAGGAAATAAGCCTAAATTTGGTGATCTAGAGAAGAAGAAGAAGAAGAAGAAGAAGAAGAAGCCACATCGGTAGCCACAATAATAGGAATATGAGGTGGAGGAGATGGAATGGAAGGATCGAGAACAAGATTCGAAATGAGAACACCAATGTTCAAGAAGCCAAATATCTCCTTTGGATGATGATGCACACTAGAAGTGTGATGAATAGCTATAGGAACAGAAGTACCATCAGTAGCAAAATTGGTAAAGGAATACAACTAAGATGAGTGATCCACTATCCCAGTAGCAATAACTACTCTACTCTCCAAGTCTCTGATGATAACTGAATCAGGGTGAACTCCACAGATCTCCCAATGCCTCCATGAGTGATCTGATAGATGGAAAGAAGGTTGTTCGTCAAGTGAGGGACACACAAGACATCCTGAAAGGAATGGTCCCCAAAAATAATAGACCCCTTCCCTGTAACACTCATGTAAGTGTTGTTTCCCATCAAAATGGGAGACAGTGCAAGGCTCAAAGGAAGTGAACATAGACTGTGAAGATGCCATATGATGAGATGCTCCTGAATCTAGAAGCCATCTCCCTGATCCAACACCTGAAGAAGCACAAAGAGCATGTCCCTTCATATCTAATGAAGTATGTAAACCAGTTGTGCCCCTGTCATGCTGCTCTGAAGAAGAATGAGGAGAAGAAGATGATGTAGACATCCTAGAAGGCAAATCAATCTGATGTTTCTGAAGAAGATGTTTTAGCTCATTAATGTCCTTGTAACAATTATGTTCCAAATGTCCTTCCCTCTTGAAATATGCACATGTAGTCTTCTCCTTCCTAGATGATTTCCCCTTAGAAGAGGAGGATGAATCTAAGGACTCCTTTTGCTTCTCATGAGGTTTGGAATCCTTTTTTTTCTATTTCTTGCCTTTGCCTGTAGAATCCTTTTGATTTTTGGGCTCCTGTGATGCAATAAGTGCCTGTGATGAGGAAGAAGGTTTCACCATGCCCATGCTATCCAACTTAGCTTGCTCTTGAGTGAGAGATGAAGCAAATTCATCAAGAGATGGCATAGTGAATCTCATACCAAGTGCATCCCTAGTGGCATAAAAGGTAGATACAAAAATTGAATAATCTGGTCCAAGCTTAGAAAGAATGGACAATATCAACTGAGAGTCTTCTTTCTGAACACCACACTGTGACAACTGCAATCTAAGAGACTTGAGTTTGGTGAAAAACTCCTAGATGCTAACCAAATCCCTAGGATTTAAGCCAATAAGCCCATTCTCTAACTGAAACCCTCTCATAGTATCTTGCTTCCCAAACAAAGACTCTAAAGTAGTCCAAATCTCATTGGGTGTAGTGCAAGACTCAATATGAAAAAGAAGGTTAGATGAAAGAGATAGACATAATGTACCATAAGCGTCATCACATCTATTAAACCAATTCCTCTTTTCAGTAGCACCTGTAGGTTCAATTTCTATACCCATGGTTACCCTGTACAACCCTTTGTGTTTCAAATGAATCTCCATTTATTTTTTCCAACCAAAATAGTTGAATGGAGTAAGGGGTGCAATATTATGTGTATCCATGATAGAAAACAACAATATATACTCTCAAATAAAAAAAATGCTCGCTGATCTCAAAAAAATAGCCTGATTGCATGCTTCTCAAGAAAATAACTGAAAAGGTAAAGGTTGAGATCAAACAGTAATATCAGATACCTGGTAAAAAAATATAAAAAAATAGGTTTGAGATCTATGTAGAGCACTGAACCAGCTTTCCAACGATGCAAAAGTTACGCCTCCCGGAGTGAAAACAACAACTTTAGACTTTGACAGGAAAAAAGGGCATCAAAATGGAAAAATAAAATAATGAAACCTCCACAACTGGAAAGAGCGTCGAACCAGCTTTCTGACAATATCCTATTTTCGAAAAAAGGCCTCCGTTTGCAAAAGTTATGAAGAAACAAAAAAAGGCTTATAAAAAGGCATTTGCAGCACTAACTAGGTGCAAAAAATTAGCACCTTCTCCTTTAGCTCCTTGTCGCAATAAAACCGTTTGTAGCAAAAAAAATCCGCTAGGGCCAAAGGTTAAGCTCCTAGTTGTAATATGACCCTGGTGAGGGGGCTTAGTCAGGGCTCCCAGTCCCCTGAATGACCTCGGGTGGCAGGTTTAAGCCCTCAGGGGCTGGACAAGCAGGCCGACAGAGCTTGGAGGCGGAGCCACCCATGGCGGCTAGCGGCAGGTGGCTGCCCGGCTGTAAACGGGTGGCGATGTTCAAATACATGATGAGCAGTTTTTCCAAACCATTTTATTTTTATTTTTTTCACATTTTTCAAAAAAAAAATTCCTCAGGAAGCGAGCTAGGGAGGTCATCGTACGGCCTCTTTGGCTAATATTTTTTCTTTTTTTCAATTTTCTCTGAAATCAACGAAATGAAAGGTGTTTCTGGGGTTTTTGGGCACTCTGATCATGATGGAAATGTTCGTTTGGCCCAAAAAAGAATAGAAAAATTGTGTACCCCCAGATCCATAAAAAATTAGCCTGGCTTGAAACCCTTGCACAGAAAAAGACGCTTTGAGATAATATCTTCAAATCACGAACAGGTAGCCACAGGTTTGGAGCTCTGATACCATGTAGAAGTTGAAAAACCAACTTCACAGTCCCCAAAAATCACCTGCAAGCAATCACCTATCACATGCAAAGATATTCAGAACAAAAAAACAAGAGATGTTCTATAAACCCTCAGAGCAAATATGTGCAAGAAAAAACTAGAATAATGATTATTGAAAGTAATTGTTTTACAAATAATACAAAATCCTTCAAAAATGAAATCATACAAAAAAGCAAGACATGCACAACCCTAATCTTATCTTGAGAAAAAAGACAGCTCAACTCGATAAGGATTATAATTATCCTAGGAATTAAAAAATGCCTAAGTAAACTTATGCTAAAGTGTAATTAAATAATTAATTACACCAATAGAATCCTCCAAGCCCAATGAGCCTAAATGCACTATTTTAAGTTATTTTACATAAAAAAAATGTTGAAGGAAACTGCTATCATGTATCTAAGTGAAAATTAGGAAAATAAAGTAACCATAATTGTCGCTATCATCAAATATATTGTCACTATTGAAGTTGATATGGAGTATATCAAGAAAAAGGTCATAGATGATGTATGGAAGGTTTTACTAGAAAAGAGAGAAGTAACCACTACATTAGAAGAAAAGATCAGATTAGATGTTGCGGAGAAGATTGGTTTCTCCCTGTCTAAAGCTGATAAGGCCACATTATCTCGAGTTTATAGAAAATAATTCAAATAAAAGTGAAGGATAACGCTTCTCATGGGAAAAGATTAGGATCAAATTGAGAAAATACAGAAGGAGACCAAAGAGAATATTACTGAGATAACACAAAAATTTGGGATGATTCTTGTTTGTTCTTCCAGCAAGGGACATGTCTTAGAAAAAGAAACTAGTGATGATGAAGATGAAATTTTAGATAATACTCTTCCAGACATGGAAGAACCTATGCAAGAAAATGATCAAGATATGCATGTTGCAAAAGGAAAGATTGGGAGTGGAGAAGAAACTATGTAGGTTGACACTCCTATCACTTTGAGAAACAGTTCAAAACAATCCTGAGATATATGTTTCTCTGATAGATACAGAACATGGCACTAGTGAAGGAAATAAGCATGAAGCAAAAAATGATAGATACAGAACATGTCACTAATGAAGGCAATAAGCATGAAGTATAAAATGAGCAAAGACAGAAAAATGGGGAATAAAAAGGTAGAAGTAATGATGAAAAGGAAGAGGAGAAATATAAAAATGAAGAAGGTGAGCAAGGAGAAAAAGGAAAAGATGAAGGAGAGGAGGAAAATAATGACAAAAATAAAAATAGGCCCTTTGGTAAAGAAGAAGAAAAGACAGAAGAAAATGAGTTACTAACTTCAGAAAGAATGAAGAAGATGAGAAATCTGAGGAGTTACCTAGGAACACTAGAAAATCCTTCAGTGATCCTTTAAAAGGTATGCTACTCGATCAGGAAATGGTTCCAATCAGAATTCTCTTCACAATTGTTGCGATTTCCTACTACTGACTTAAGTAAGATGCCCCTTGAGCATAAGATGCAGCTAAGTGATGTGATAAATGTATCAATAAGAAAATAAATTCTTGAAACATGTCAAAAGAGTAATGAGATGATGGAAGAAGTGGTGAAAGTCTTACAAGAAATCACTCTAGGTACTAATATTGATACTTCATTATCTTCTATGGAGAACTTCAGATTGATGGTTGATTCTTTTAAAGGTTATACCTTTGGTTTGAAAGGTCAAATAGAAACAAAGGCTATAACAAGGCTTACAGAAAAATGCACATCAACCTATGCTAAGATTGAAGAATGCTTGAAAGAGGTGCATGACTATGATGATGAGGTGAAAACACTAATTTTATACTACATAGCATGGTTGGAAGCCACATAGGGTATAAAGGATGAAATGGACTTGATTGAGTCTCAGATTTTCAAAGCATCAAATGACTATGATTTGGCACTAGACAGAAAGTATGATCCCTAGTTTGTTGTAGTAGATCTACATGACAAATTCCTTAATTTGCAGATCCAGAAAGAAAAGATCATTAGAAAACTTGGGAAGCTGAGGGACTATGTATAGTCACACCACATACCTATTTCATGTGCCCTAGCTAGTGCTGATAGGATTTCATAGATAAATCTCAATCACAACATTGTGGAAGAAGGAGAAGATGCCTTGATGGAGCTTGATACTTTACACAAGTTGTGTGTTGTAGAAAAAGAAGTTGGGAAGAAGGAAAGCCTATTTGGAAAGCCATGCTACAAAAGCTTTGGTCAACATCTTTGCATTGACCATTTTTTTTTGTTTTAGCTTATTCATATGTTTTAGATCTCTTTGTACATATGTAAATATATTAGGAAATTTTTCTAAGAGGGGGTTAGTTACTTCAATTCAGTTTGTACATATGGTTAACGTAAGTTTTTTGTGTGTATGCACCCTTTTCCCTTGATGTCAAAGGGGGAGAGATGTGTGGAGAAGAAACGTTGGCATAGGTTACCATCAATGACGAAGGAGGAGATTGTTGAAAGAATGAAGAATACATGTTTTGTCATTGTTGTCAATGCTACATGGTGGTATGAAGAATACTTTTCTTGGTTGATAGTTTTTTCTCTTTGAGCCCCTTGTAGATTGGTTCACATTTCATTGCATGTTCAGATCCCTTCTCAATGTGTGGTTTGTGGATGATATCAACGTCTAATTCTAGAATTTCAGCTGGTCTGGACGAATAGTTCAAAATTTGCATTTGGTAGAAGTTCTGAATATAGAGTGTTCCCAGTTTTCAATGCAATGAGCATAGTCTTTTTTGTCCACACTTCTCCACGAGTGTGCACTTGGCCTTGCTATTTTGGGATAATGTTTACATGTTTCTATGGGTTAATACTTATAGCTGGCGTGAAATTTTGAGATACACGTGTTATGTGTGATAAAAATTGGAGTATTATGTTTTAGTTTGTATGCCCGAATGACCTAAATTATGTAAAAGGTTGTGGAAATTAAAATTATAATGTGGATGTAAGAATCAGATATTATAGGTCCATGTTGACCTATATCTCATAGGTTTTGTGGCGCAAATGTATTTGAGTTTGAATTGGGTACCAACAAGGAACATTTTGCATTCCCCTTGGCATCATCTATTGAGGCCAATCTAGTTAGTGTTTGCAATGATGCTCATGTATATATATAATATCATTTTGAGATTAAGGTGTGTGGTATGCTAGTAATGTGATCCAAATGCAAGCAACAAAGCAATTTTTTGTAGAAGATTGAGAAAAGGATATGTGAATATAATTTGAAGTAGAAATTTTTGTTTTCTATTAGATGAAGTGGTTTGGATAAAAATATTGAGCTTCAAAGGAACTAAATTCAACATATGACAGATGCATTTGTATCAGTTCAAAACTTGGCTATCTAGCCATCCTTTCATGTCTTACTTTTTGTTGTGAATAGTGAGTTCACTTGGACAGTGAGTCCTAGTAGTGAGCCTCTATGTAATATTTTATGACCATTCATACTATATTGTGAACTAATCCTCATAGTGGTTTTTGCCATGTTTATGGTATTCATGTGTTGCATATATTATGGAGTGTTTATGATTTTATTTCTATTAATTGCTAAGTATGTTATGTTAATTGGATGGTTGGTAATTGAATGATTTTTGGTAATATTGATTCACCCCCCCTCTCAATATTCTAATTTTTCAACACCTTATATATTTTCTTCGTCCAAAGCATCAATTAGGTTGGAATAATTAGATGTAATAAACAAAATATAGCATATTGGCTCATGATCTATCCACACATGCTTCACACCAAGAATCAATCCTCAAAACAATTTGAAATTGAAACAGAGAAAATTAGGGTTTTTGGATTAATTATGGAATGATAACAAGGGGGTTAAGATGAACCTTTTTTCCTTTGTTTCATTAGGAAATGAGATCCCCACAAAGAATTGACTAACAACCCATAGGTGAATCAACTCAATGTGAGAATATTTAGATTTCCTTATACTTTGAGGATGGGGGTCAAGTTCAAACAACACATTTGGGAGGAAAAATAAAAAATAGAAAATCAACCTAATTATGCCAACTCAAACTTAAAACAACAATATAAAGCTCAATATTAGTAGAAGAAAAAAATTGATTCCATATCTAAGAAGGGCATAAAGGTGTTTAACAATCACCAAAAGTCACTTTCTGAAGGCAAACTGGGACTCATTCTGTAATGCCCCGTCTTGTAACCTAAATAATGTTGCATTGACTACAAAAGTGTAATTTTTTTTTTTAAAGTGTAAACATAAATTTTATTAATGCAAACATTCCCTAAGATACGCGACGACACACTACATGTAAATCCCAAAGATGACAATAGTAAATAACATAGCATGTATTTAATTCACATAAACTTAAGAACATACATTCATTAACAATTAAATTACATCATTAAAGATATAAAGTACAAATAAGATTCTTTCTTTACATTTCAATTATAATAACATTTACAATACTCATTTCCAAATGAGGTAGGTCATACAATAGTGTTCAATTACATGTTACAAAATTTTCTCCCCGAATACAATTGAGGAGTGATACATAATAAATTTTCCACTGATACAAATAAGAAGGTACATTTTCACATGCGAGCTCTCCATCCAAGAAGTACTCGTCGCCACGAACAAGAACTGGGGACCCAATGAAGTAAGGTGCACATTCCACCCAACCATGTGGTACCCGTAGGCCCACCCCCTGTGCTAGGAGATAGTAAAATGTTTCCCTAGACATAACCTACAAACCCTAGTCACAGATGAAACCAAAGACAAAACTATACAGGTACAAACTTAATTTAATGGTTACATTGCTTCCAGAACAGAATGATCAAATATACTAAGTTCACAAGGATACTGTTATTATAGGTGGAGTGTCATCACAATGTTGCATAGGTTACCCAAGCATTTCTTCCTAGGTTTCAGCCCCCATCTTGGGTTACCATGGTAACCTCTTACAAAACCCGGCCCCTCATGCAATCTGTTGCTGAATCGAATATCTTTCATAATGACTAGATATCGATTTTGCCATTCCAGGCCTTCTTGACTCATCCCGAAGTCTGAACCAGCCCTTGATTCCATGAGTGAGGCTTATTAATCTAGTTAAAGGTTTTAAACTACCTAATGTGTTGTTTTAGTTTTCACTGATTAACTAACTCTACATGAGTTACCCTGGCACCACTTTGTGTGTCGGCCCTCATAAAGAGTCACTCCCCTAATAATAACACAGGGAAAATAAGTCCACTAACTAGGGTAGACATGGTGCACATAAACTAACATCAAAATAAACAATAATACAACAATAGATATCACAACCTGTTCATAATACCAGGTGTCTAAATCCGGACAAAACTTTGTGCACTACCCTAGTTTGTCCAAAATATGAAACCATCATGAAAAACAACTCCCTTTCAAGAAAATTACATCTGGAAGACTTAAATTCTCAATTAATCCCAATTTATCCAAACAATCATGAACAGAAGAAAACACAACTTTAAATGCAATTCAAACAATTAATTAACTAACACTAGGATTTCCTAAATCCAACTGCCATCTCAAGATAATAATAATAATAATCCTTGGACCAAAATATACTATCTTATTACAACTTCATTTACAAACAATAATGCATTAGCATCTAATTGTTTACTACAATTTTCCAAATAATCAATAAATAATTTTCATCTTTCGCTACAAAACATCTTGTTTTAGAAACTATTCATTTCATTCTTCTATTTAAAGAATTTGCATTTAGAATGTATTTATATACAATTTTCAAAATATATTAAATTAAATATATAAAATTTTCCAACTTTTATATATATATAAAAAATAAAATTGACATAAAGCAAAATTCATAGTAATTTAAAATTCAAAATTTTATTCATAAATCAAAACCCATAACAAGGGTTTGATGGTTGTATGCACAACCGGCCATAAAGGGTTGCGGCTATGTTGGCAGCCTAAGCGCTGCCTGTGTGGGCAGTGCTAGCTGCCTCCACAGTCGTTGCCCTTCATGGGCGGATGTGGGGGTAGCCCTGCACCCCCCGCCAACACTCTATAATCATTAAATTTTATTCTAAACAACAAGAAAATAAGAACTGCGATTTCCATATTTCTTCTTACAGATTTATTTCCGTTTCTTTTTTTTTTTAATATTTTATTTTGTCGTACGGATTCGACTTTAAAGAAAATAAAACTTTACAGAATCACAATAGAAATTCATATATATATTAATATATGTATATGTATATATGAATTGTATACATATATATATATAAATATATATATATATATATATTTAATCAATAAATAAAAACATTATAAACGGGAAAATAATTTCACAGAGGTTTTCTACATGAAATTGAGAAACTTATCAATCTACACAAATTTAACAAAGATTTTTCAATTTCAATAACAGAGGGTTTCATTTTTCGTAACAGAAGATTTTCTTCACAATTTAATTTCTCAAATTTTTTTCTACAGGAAACATTTAACAAAGTTTGTAACAGAGGTTTCCATTTCCTCTATTTAATCTTCAAAGATTTTTTCTGTTTCCTTTTGAGAATTTTCTATTGTTTAACAATAACCTTCAGGGTTGCTCTCTAATTTCACTATAAAGTTTTGTTTCGAAATTTTCACAGAGAGGTAACAAATTTTCTACAAAATAATTTCAACAAAAATTTACCGAGAAGAACAGAGGCTTCAATAAAAATTTCCTCTACAGGAAATCTTTTATTTAACAAATTTTAACAAAACTTCTACAAACTTAATTCTTTATACAAGCAATCTTTTTAAAAGACAATAAACTAAATAATTAGGAAAGACCCTATATTCCTGTAGCTTGAAAAATTGACTGTTGAAAGAAAACTTTGCCTGCTGCGTACAACTTCCAAAGCCCTTTTCAAATCTCTTATTTCCAAAAGATTGCAAATTACTGAACAAATATGTACCCAAGAACTTCTTCCAGAAATTTTAAATCAAAAACCCCAAATCAAAATTCACAATTTCTCCAGCAAAACTCTGTTTTCTTTCTTTTCCGTGAAGAGCTTTCTTTCCTTCCCAAATCTAGTAATACTTTCTCCAAGAAAATCCCCAACAAGAATTTTTGCATTTTCATTCAACTAACACACATGGCAATTCAAGAAAATATCTTCTAACAACTCATGGATATTTTCTTCTCACAATTATCAAGAATTTATTCCATTTTATAGAATTAAAGAATTCAAAAATCAATTTCATTTTTATTTTTATACATATTTAAAATTCCATTTCCCACAAAAGCATTTAATATATATTTAATCTATTCTCTCAATAAAAGTAACTTTAATTAATTAATTAATTAATTTAATAAAATAACTTTAATCACAATGATTAAATTATTTTACCAATAAACTAATTTAATTAATTAAATAAAATATGAAGCTTTTATCTACAATATTTAAAATTAATTTAAATAAGCATTAAATTATAAAGAACATTAATCTAACATGAAATTCATAAAATAAACCTTTCATAACAAATAATCAAGACAGACACGGACGAGACAACCAAAAACACCAGACCTAACCTGACGACATACTGTGACTAGGTTTGAGGCTAGACTAGGAAAAACCTCGTTACTACCTCCCAATCAACTTTACTGTTGAGTCTGGACACGCTCAGACCTGTGAAACCAGGTGGATTCGGTGTCATGTACCTACAAACCTGCAATCAAACATATAACATACATATATATAATCCATGATTCAAACACACCGTGAGGAGAAAATCAAGGAAATCACAGGGCACTCGCAAGCGAGTGATGCAACTCCGTTCTCCTCACCAATACAATATCACACCAAACTAACAAAATAAACATCAATTAATCTACCATCAACATATATATAGCAGTAACATCTGAAGTAAACATCTATGCTAACATAAAGCATGTCAGAAATAATCACCATCAAACAGTGTATCATCACATCATAAAATAAATCCACCATCGCTCTACAGTTAGTGATCAAATACATCAAAACAAGGTAGCAGGGTCTATCAAAGTGAAAAACATACTATTTGAAAACATAAGCAAAATGGAGGGGTACTACACATTCTCCCATGGGTGAATGGGTCTTTTGTCAAGGTTTTCAACAAAATTTGGGAGCCTCTGATGTTGATCTGTAGCTTATAATTTTTCCAAGTTTCAATGTTGGAAAGTCGGAAATCAAATCTATATGTTAGATTCTGTAATTTAACAACTTTTTGCAACTTTGAAAACTTTTCCAATATTGCTCTTCAAAAGGTCTTCAATCCTTCTTCAACCTAAATTTTTAACACACACAAGAGGGGAAAAATTGTTTGTTTTTGGTGAATGGGGGTTTGCCTTGGTCAAACCCTATTTTGGTAATCAAACCTTGAAAATAAATAAAGCATGAAAGAGGGAATGAAGAATGAACAGTGCTATGTTACCACTCAACAAACCCTTGAATAAACCTTGGAATCTAGATCTTAGAAGGTTTGCAACTTGCATTAAATGGCTTTAATAGATGTGGATCTTGATGATTGAGATAAAGCCTTGAATGCTTGAAACTTGATCTTGAAACCTACATCACAATGTTAGCTCCAAAAAAATGCATGATGCAAGAATACTTTGACATGATAATTAGATATTGAATGCTATAATAAATCCCTCAAAAATCTGCTCTTGAATGCTCTTGATCATCAACTTTTCTCTTGTTAAATTGCTCTTGAAATCTCATAACAATTTTAGGTGAAACTTAGTGAAATAACCTTGTATTTATAGATATGTATCCTTAATTTCCCAAAATTCAAATATCACAAGCCAATATTGAAATATGGATTTGGGGACCTTAAAATATTGCCAAAAACATATTTTAAATTTAGGTACAAAGGTCTAGGGAGGACCCATTCATTCGCCTATGGGAAAATGGGTCCCAAGTCCCTATTCTTGGAACACACATTGCTCAAGGTAAAGTGTTATGTCTTGGCATTAATTATTGTTGGGTTTCCCCTTCAAAAAATTTAATTTATTAGGCTTGTAAATGAATAATAGGGCTTATTAAGGCGTAATTAAACTCAATTTAATTAAGAGGTCCCAAACAAGTGTGAAAATGTGAAGGGATACATTTTTCAACACTACATTAAGGAATTATTAAGTCCATTTTGATTAGGAGGGTCCAAACAAGTGTGAATATGTAAAGGGATACATTTTTCTACACTACATTTAGCCCCCACTTTAGTGAGAGGATGAACTTGTGTCAAACTCACACTAAAGAAAACAATCAAGAGAAGTATAATTGTACAATTGTTGGAAGGATAAGATGGAAAATATCAAGGAGGACGATCAAACCCCCAAGATCTAAGATCTCATGGAAAAACCAATGAAAGCACAAGGACACATGCCTATGTTAAACATATATATGTATGCAACAATGACAAGATACTCAACCATACAATGTCAAAGACTCAAAGAAAGAAAAAGAAAATATTTAAAATGAGTGGATCGAGTCTCGATTGTTTGTCCAACTTGATGTGGATCAAGCCTTACCTGTTTTTCCAAAAATGTTTACAAATGAAATTCATTGTCCACTATGCAAACAACAATGCACACTCACACGAGCTAGTGAAAGTTGTTGTCTAGTAGGTGAGCCCCCAAAAGTGACTAAGTGAGAAATTCATGCCAGGTCTACAAGCTCTCATTGTATAATGAGAAATGCATGCCAAGTCTACAGGATCTCATCATACTAACCATATCAAAGCTATACCTCCCGATAACTTTGATATGGTGCCACAAAAATATGAACTTTGAGCTTCATAAGGTTAGCAAGATGTGTTATGCTAAACAATTATGAACAAAATGAAAATAGGATAAGACATGTTCAAAGGGGTTTCGCTTAGTTCATGTAAGGTCTCTCCTTATGGAACATTGTGCCTAATGTCTCCAAGAGAGGACAAGTCTAGGATAAAAGATTCACAACTTAGGGAATGAAATGTGTAGCATCACCACTAAGATGAATGTTTTATTCCTAGAAAGGTCACACTCTTGGAGGACATCAAACCCAATGACACCACCAAGAAGAAGACACATCACATGAAGTAAGAAGACCACACTATGAAACATAAGTTATAGTCAAAAAATTTAAAATGATAATGCCAATGTATGCCGCCACTTTAAAGAAAATGTTAAACACCATGTTGTGAGCAATTACTTTAAAGTATCCAATGATAAATGCTAACAATAAAGAAGAAATGAGAGCTTACTTGGAAAGCCCTATATCAAGCATATGTTTCCAAATGAAGCTACGTCATGCAAAGGGTTGCCCCCAAATAAAATCCCAAAATAACACACAAGGGATCTAGGGATTTTGGTTCAGCATATGTCTTTGCTACAATGATATTATAGAGCTCAAAAATGTCATCATTCCCCAAATAACTCATGGAATGAGAAGAATGAAACATAGAGAGGGAAAAAAAAATATCTTTGGGGTCAACATGGAAGAGACCTAAATGTCTCAATGCCTTGCATCATCCCCAAAAGGAAAACATGAGACAAAATAAAAGATAAACAATTTATGACATATAGAATAATGTAGGTACAAATAGAGGAATGAACATAAAGACACATCAAACAAAACAATACAGGGGATCATATTACGCACATGCAATCACACAAAGAACATGAAAAGAAAAAAAATACAAGACTAGTAAGGCATATGTGAGTCAACCTATAGTAAGTCATCTGCATCCCAATATTTTGCATCATATGTGGAAGGTGGACAACTACCCAAAGGGACAACGTCAAATTCCAAACTATAACAATCGCCAAGTTTAGCAAATGGTGAATCACCCTTTGTAGGAGGATCATCATGGTCATCATTTAAGCTCATGGAAGAGGAAAACAATAAATTTAACTCTTTATGCACTTCCTCATCAATTTTAGCCATCTCATTATCATCATCCAAGTTTATCACAATAGGACCTGTCTAATGATAATATCCATAGAAGGTGCTTATTCTTGTTGTGTTTGAGATATAGGATTTTCTTGTTGTAGCAAAGGTGGAGAATCATCATGCATTGTTTGAGGTAAGTTTGTATTTTGATTTTCTTTTTTGTTCTTTTCTTCTTTTTCTTGTAACAAATGAGCAATAGCATGATGTCTATGCCTACGATCTCTAGCATTTCGATTTCTTCTCATTTTGTTTTCAAGTTGTGATTGTGTATGATTATTTTTATCAACCATAGGTTTATTTTATTCTCTTAAGGGAGGAATGAACGAAACCTTGGGAGGTTGTTCAACCACTTTCTCTTTAGCTTTGTAGATTTTTTTGATTTTAAGAGGCACAACGAGACTTATTTGGTTATCATGCAGTCTCTTGTAGGAAATAGGTGGATGATTTGCTATGGTTTGGTCTTGGTTACTCAAAATATCTTTTGTTTCAATCATGGTTTCATCAAGGATAGGAGGCTCAATCATGGTTTGAGGCATGTTGCTAAGGGATAACTCTGTTATGCATTTGCCTTAAAATTTTGATAGGATTTGAAAAATAAGTCCTCATGAGGCCTAATAGTTTCCATAGGTTTGATCCAAAAGAAATCCAATGAGAAATTCTCACAGGAAGAATCAGGATTAAAGTAACTATGGTGTACTGGAAAGATCTCATTTCCAAATGGAAACTTTAAACATTTATGTACTATCAACGGGACGAATTTCATGGAGCGAAGCCATGGGTAGCTTAACTTCACACAAAATTGGTCCGATGATGGGATGATAGAGAATGACACACTTAATGTTTTCAATCTAAATTTTAAAGGAAAAGTTATCAAACTTATCGTAAGGAAAGAAAAACCAATATTTGCTTTGATGCATGCTTTTGATTTTTCATAAGTATCTTGATAAAGCTCATGCATAAAAAAGAATTCCTTACTGATCACATTCTCTACACAAACAAGATCAATTAATATCCCATTAGTAGGTTTGTCATTGATTCTTCCAACCATGCAAATAGGACCATCAAGTGCATGTTTGATTATGTCATTTTGCGAGAAAGCAATGTTAAGGGTCATTTTCGTTAAGCCCTTACAAGGTTGAACTTCAATGAAGTTGATCGAAGGGTTTATAGTGTACTTATCTTTATTTCTTATGTGATGTTGCATGATGTGACCAAGGCTACAAACCATTCCTATTCCTTGTTTATTTTTAATCAACTTTCTTATGTTTTCTATCATAGGAATTGCATTACCAATGATGGATTTGAAACTCACAAAGTTTTGCAATTTCTCTAACTCTTCATCCATTCTTCTTAGGTTCTCTTGAGGGAAATTAGCAACCCTTGATTCAACATTGATCACATTAGGTGTTGGTAAGGAGGTCATAGGAAATGAAGTGTCAAGGGTATGGTCCATAGTGGGTTGACTAGTGTCAACACTATGAGTGAAAGGTTAGAAAACCTAAGATCCATGATGGAAGATGTATCATGGGATGACATGAGTCTCGAACTATGTCTCATGAAAGTATTGGAAATAAGACACCAAGTTGTGAAGCTCATACAAGTTTCACAAACCCAAGGTGCACCCAAAATGGATAATAGGTAAAATGCAATCAAACACCCTAGATGCAAGTATGTAAAAGCAGTTTTCAAATTTTAAACAAGATAAATTTCTGATTATGCTATGCAAAAACTTGAAAATGATGTCTTTTTTAAATGCAAATTTTAATTCAAACAATGTACTAAATTTGACAAATTAACCTTAATATGAACAATTTCAGAAAATAAAAAAAATGGAAACTAAAACAACAAACTAAATGCAAGAACGACAAAATGAAGAAACAATATTTTTGATGCTCAAAAATTTAGAAAAATCCCTAATCGAGGACTCATTCACCCATGGGAAAATGGGTCTCACTTTAGGGTTTTAAAAAATAAATTATAGATTTCTAATTTTATTTTTATGCTTTTCAAATTTTGATTTCAAACAAGTGATTACAGTTTCAAATTTCTAGAAAAATTGAGCTAAATGCAAGTGAAAAATAATGCTAAATGACAAGCAAAAAGACCTAATTTGAGATGCAATTTTGATTCATTTTTATAATGTAAATGATTGATCATGCAATTTTATGTAAACACTATGCAAAATGGTTGAGATTTTTCAATTTTCCATATTTTAAAGAATGCAAACCTAAAACCCTAAATGAGATGCAAACCAATGCAAGTAAACAACCCTAAATGAGATGCAATCCAATGCAATGCAATGAAAATTAATTCAAATCCTAGATCTAGGGTTGAAATGGACTCCAAAATCATAAAATTGTGATGCTAAAAAGTCGGGTTCACCAAAATGAAATGAAGAAGAATAGGGTTTTTGGATTAATTATGGAATGATAACAAGGGGCTTAAGATGAACCTATTTTTCTTTGTTTCATTAGGAAATGAAATCCCCAAAAAGAATTGACTAGCAACCCTTACTGAATCAACTCAATGTGAGAATCTTCAAATTTCCTTATGTTTTGAGGACGGAGGTCAAGTTCAAACAACAATTTTGGGAGAAAAACTAAAAATAGAAAATAAGAGATATCAAGTTTCCACAATCCATAATCATGAGTCAATTTTTTCTTCTGGTTTTGATTGTGTTTGTGTTTTTGTCATCAACATTTTGAATCACACTCTATGATCCATCTTCAGGATGAAAGAGAGCATAAGGAAGAGAAATGAGTTGTTGCAGACCCAAACCACCTAAAAAGGAGAGAGTTACACACAATTCAAGGAAAAGAAATAATTAACAAAAAAGAATTAACAAAAAGAGAAACTTAATCAATAAAACAAAGCTAAAAAGTTAAAAACCAAATTCTATGCTAGAGAAAGGAAAGAAAAATTAAATTAAATTCAAGCAAAACCAAAAGCTAAAGAACTTTAAATCTAAGCCTAAAGAACACAAGTTCAAGAAAAAAAATTACACACACACACACACAACCTTCTGCATATTAAAATGCATTTTGATTGTTCTATTCATTTGTATTTTCTTTGAATATTTTTGAATTTTCTTCATTTTCTTTTTTGCTTGTTTGTTTGTTTCTTTTTTTTAAATTTTATAGTTCTAATTAGTTTAGAACTAGTTTATTTGTTTTTTTTTTATTCTTTTTATCATGTCTTTGAACTATATTATTCTATTTTATTTTCTTTCGATTTGGTGCCTTCTTAATTCAGTTTTTATTTTCTTTTTAGTCCATTTTGCTTCTTGATCTTTCTTTCTTTATTTTTATTTATGGATCCTCTTGGTTCTATTTTATTATTGATCTTCTTTTTTGGCCCCTCTTTTTATTATATTTGTTTTGCTTATTTTATAGGTTCTCTTTTGTGTCGCTTTTAAAATTAACTTGTTTGTTCTATTTATTTGTTTGATCTTTGTAGTTTTTTGTAAATTTGTGTAGTTTCTTTTTTGTTTGCTTGTTTCTTTTTGTTTATTTGTTTCTTGAACTTGTGTTCTTTAGGCTTATATTTAAATTTCTTTAGCTTTTGGTTTTGCTTAAATTTAATTTTATTGTTCTTGTCGAGCTATGTTGTATTGACCATAGTCTTGGGTCACCCAACTCATGGCCAATGTTATATGTGTTTTATTTTGAAGCCTTGCGACTAGCTTCCATAGCTAGGTCGAACCTTAGAATCTCCTAAGTATGTATATTCTTTAGTTCGCAATTTCGTGTCCGCCATGTGATGGCTATTCGGAATCTCTAAATCTGAATCTCTGCATTTTTATGATGTTTTTAAAACATGGAGGATCGACCATCAATCCCTTGAATAGGGGTAATCGCCCTGTGTTTTGTTTTTTTATATGTATTGCTTTCATCATATTGGTTGGGCCGATATATGGCCAGTTAAACAAAGGCTTAAATTGTAACGTTTGTAATATAATGTCACCCCTTCCAAGAGGAAAGGTGGTGGAATCTTTGCTTAAATCCAATAAAACCAAGTAGGGTTCGATCTGTAAGATCGAAGGAAAAATTTCCTTACTACTAAGACTCTTGCATGTTGAATTTTTATGGTGAAACCAACATGTCTTTATGCTTGAATATGTGCATGTTATTGTTACTAGAAGAATGCATCAAACCAGTATAAATGGTCGATTAGAGCGATCTATGAATGTAAGTATAAAGTTAGAAGGCATGAGTTTTGCGAGAACTCAAAACTTCCATGACTTGTTAATGACTAAATACTTGTCAAGTTTTACCTCGACAAGCATGGTCAACTTAGATTCTTTACATTATTAAGCTACACAATGATTCTTATGGATGAAATTTGTTCAAAATTTGAATATTAGACATTTTGTTTTATGTATAAATAAGGCTATATGATTGTTAGAGAAATCTCTTGGCTTGCTTGAAAATTTGGAAAAGGGAAGTTGTAGATAATACTGGAAAAACAACATTGTTATTTTTCAGTTCATAGGGGAACAACCCATTTTGTTTTTAAAACAATGAACAATTAAATGTAATATTGCCATTTAGCGTCTAAAAAGCTTGGAACAACAATAAGAAATTGCAAACAGTGTATGTTATGTTGGAAAAATGATATTTTATGTCATCAAATGTAACTATTTAGTCTGAAACAGTATTGAAATGATGTAAACAGTGAATAATCTTTTATAAATGACATTGTTTGTTTGAATAAAGTTATCTTTGTAGTTGAAACAACCTTGCACATTTAATTGTTTAGTTGGAACAACTTTGTAAACAGTGAATGTTCATATGCAAACAACTTGATTTATAACTATGTAGTAGGAAACAGTACTTGTTCTATTAAACAATGAATGTTCATATGAAAACAACTTGTTTTATGACTATTTAGTAGGAAACCATACTCGTTTTGTTTAAACAATGAATTTTCTTATGTAAACAGTAGTGATAGAGTATCACAATTGTGAGAATGAAATAATAGTATGTGTGAAACTGTTAGCATAGACTCGTTCGGATTATTTATTTTTGACAAGAAATGTCAAGGGAATACTATTTTAAGATTGCAAATCTAAATTTTATAATTATTTTAGAATGTATGCACAAATTTCAAACATAAGTAGGCACATACACATACTTGTGACATACCTTCTTTTGTTTTTAATACATTTTTAAAAAGGAAAATGCTTAAGATGATAAGTAGAAAATAGTCATAAGAATGATATGACTGATTGTTGAATTACTTTGAGAATCATAAATCCGATTTATGTTTAGAGTATAAATTAGTATTATGTTTCTTGTTTTGAAGACATTTGTGAAAGAATATTTTAAATACTTGAATGGAACAATGATACCTTAGTTGACTAGAGCACCTACGAGTAGATGTTGCTAGAGGGTAGATAGTTGTTATGAGATGTATAGTGGAAAGTTACCTTCCAGGATGGGTTCCAAAATGGAGTTCAACGAGTATAGGTTTGATTTACCAGAACCTATTGTTTGGTGTTGTTGTAACACATTTATCATGCTTGGCCAAGCAATATAGTTCATTATGTATGTATGAATGAACTCTGTGATTTCACTCTCTGTCATTCCTAGCATAGATCTTGCACTTTCTTTTCTAAATTGTAGATAGAAATTGCATGTTGATGTTTGGGCACGCACTAGATTCCACCTTGTAGATTGTTCTCTTGCTAAAATTTTGTGCAGGGTCGAGCATTCTTCAAGTCAGAAGAATACCAGGGAAGCATAAGCTTCGTGGTTGGGTGGTAAAGTGCTTCAACCATGTTCTCGTCCACCAATGGAGGTGAGCTTCCAAGAAGAACCTTAGTTGTTCACAAGACTATTATAGTCTAAAATGTAAATTGATGCAATTCATTCTTGTACTTGATGTAATGTGTACAATGTAATGACTTTGTCACCTTAAGAGCCAAGTCAAACCTGATATTATAATTTGACTTTTGAAGTGAATATAAGAATCTTTGACTCATTTTAAATGCACATGTGTAGCTATAATTGACTTTAGCCACTAGTTATATCTTTTTAATTTGGATTATATCCATGTGTCATTTACAATAATATTAATTAAGTAATAATTTTGAATGGGTTATTACAGAGTGTGCTTTCGATTGTGCTCTATGTTTCTTCTGTATTGATGTTATGCCTATATATATTTAGTATGTTGCTAGAGGTTGTCATAGGTTGCTACATTTAGAATTTTGGATTCTAGATTGTTGGTGAGAGGAAGTTGTGTTTACTAGTACAAGAATTGGTTTTGCAGTGTTGTACAGAGGTGTCAGGGAGAAATGTATCTACTCCACATTTCTTTGCATTTTTTTTAGGACTTATGGTTTTGAAGGAGATTTAATGGTGTTGTTCTCTTTTTTTGTCAATAGGATTCATGGTTAGATGTATCGAAAGTTTCAGAAGCGTATACTTAATGTTTAATGTGTTTTCATGGGTAACGACTGACCTAGTGTCTACACTACATTCAAAAATGTTCAAGTATTAATGGATGCGCAGCGTGGCATGTGAGACGTAATTTGGGTCTTGGTTAAGTGTTTTTTTGGTCCTCTTTCATTCCTATCCACCACAAGAATGTTTAGGTGCCGACCTAATTTGAATTTGTAAATACAATAGATAGAATGATGACCTTGGAGAAGATGTTTAAGGTTGAGGTTGATATAAATAAGAGTGGAGTTGTTGTGAGTTGAGAGAGAATGAAGAGATAAGTAAGATATATGTGAGGTCAATGCAAGTGATGTGTGATGCAAATTTGAGCATATCAATGCAAACTTAAAATTATTGGATTCTTGAATGTAGTGAGCCGAAGGTGCTCGGAATCTTTCAAACAAGACTGTAAAAGTGTTGGAGCATTGTGGCGGATTCTTTGTTGCATTGAGAAAGTGTTCTATGTGTAACATTTCTCTTTTATCTTCTTGTATTTCTTTCTATGGAAGTGAACCTTGGCTATGAGCCTTTTTGGATAATGTGTCCTATTCTGGTAATGAGCCCTTTTGTACCATTTTTTCAATTACTTATATTGTGAACTAATCCTCACCATGGTTTTTCCCTCATTGATTTTTCCACGTAAATCTGGTGTTCTCTTGTGTATGGTGTTGCTATTTCAATTTATGTTATCTCCATTTCATGATTAATCATTATAACAAAATAAGGGTTTATTGAATGCATGTGGATCTAATTATTGTTGAGGGTTTTTATGTTTTGATTAGATACAACCGATTCACCCTCCCACTCTCAATTGTCTTTTTCATTCAACAAATGGGGTATTCCCCAATTGGTCTAGAAGAGTTTATAGGTGTGTTATTTTTAAGGCCACTTTTTGGTCTAAAATTAATTTTGCACATCAACATTAGACACTGCTAAAAAAGTATTGAGTAGGAAAATCAAAATAAATAAAATATTACCAAGCGTAGTTTATTTTTTATCTTTCCAAAAGCTAAAAGGGACTTACAATCTAAAATTATTTCATTATTGTATAAAATGATCTTGAAAATCTAGCCTTGTCTCCTAGAATAACATTATGCTAAGTAAAAGGCTCTAGATTATGCTAAGTAAAAGGCTCTAGTTTAAATAAATTGAGGGAATTATAGATGCTGCAAAAGTGAGCTTATTAGACATGATCATATAGCCAAAATAAATGTTTAGTTGTCTCAAATTATCTACAAAATGTAAATTTGAGATTTGAATCCATTGAATTCATGAACTACTTACTGATGGGGACATCTTGGTAGAGTAAACACTAGTCAAAATGAGAAATCTTAGGCTTCATAGTAAATTTTCAATTTATTTGGAAAATTTTATCCTAAATAAAAGATATATTCTAGAAAGACAATCTTGGATTCAACTTCTAAACCATGGGGAAATGTGGGGAGAGCCAACTATTCTTTGCTATAAGTGTAATTATGAAAGGGGTATCAAAATAATATTTCCAATTCTTCCACCAATGTTTAGTAGATCACATAAATAAATTATGCAATTATTGAAGAGGCATTGAATTGATTATCAATTAGAAAAATTATTTATCTTCATTGTTCAAGCTATAATTGGATTTGAAAAGATATCTAACTAGCTATGAAGTTGTTTTATACTTTTACATTCTTTGTGGATGATTAATTTAAATAACTTAGTCCCATTACAATGTTCATTTTAAAAGGTGGGTAGGTGATTAGAAATTACCTAGATTAGTTTCTATCTTAAGCACAAAGTCAAATTTTAAACATACAAACAATAACATAATTCACATTATCTTTTATTGTTGAGTAGCCTAATATTCATGATTTTGTTTTGTAAGACTTAGTTTATTAATTCTACCAAAATAGAAATTTTCAAACTCTATTTAGGAATTCTTTGTAACATTATTTACTCCATATGTTAATCATGCAAGATTCCCTATAAGACAAATTTGTAATAAGAGAATTTATAGTATTACTTGAATATTGAGTAACATAATCCTAACAAGGGTATATAAAATGTATAGTAAAAAAATGAAGATTTATTGAAGTAATGAAACACAAGATTAAATTTGATTTAATCCAATGAATAATGTCTTATATTAATTTATTGAAAGGAAAATATGAAATTTTTACAAAAAATACAATTAAAACATGCTCCTAATTCTTTTATGTTTCTTCAAAAGGGTCTCTTACACCTCAAATATTTGTTAACCCATTATACAAAGCATGCAAATTCTACTTAAATGAAAGTGACAATGTTCATCTCACTTGAACGATTAACACTTGTCACTTCTTGTTACAATATAAAAATTACTATATAATTAACACGATTATTTTGAAAAGAGTAAAAGGGAGAGGAATCCTTGGGCTGTTGGATACACTCCTATGAGAGCAAAACCATTAGATTAGGATCTCAATGAACCTTCTAAGACCTTCACAAACTTAACAAAGACTCCTAATATCAAAATGAGCATAGAAGCAATACATGAAAGTGATGCTCCTACATCACTTTCCACCAAGGTTCATATCTATAATTTGTGGGATTAACCCAGATCAACTCTATAACTTACAACAATAAATTTGTTACTTTAAAATTTAAATTTGGGGTTGACTCCAACCCTTCTTACTAGTTGTTAAATTTGTTTACTTGAAGTGTGAAACATTTCACTAGCTACCTTTGAAATTGTATTTAAGGATTAACCTTGATGTATTTTTAGACACATGGACATCTAACATATATTAGTTCCCTAGCATCTAGAGATCATTCAAAGAGCACCTAACATCACAATTAGAACTCCAATACTACACTAGTCTATTTAAGGGTTTGGCCAAAGGAGAACAATGTTTTCCTAGAAAGTTCTCAAAGGTGTTCTTATAAACTACTACTTAGCTAAAATAGATCATGGTCATTAAGGAAAACTACAATGGAGAAATGAAAGTTTAGCAAACATCTTATTAATGTAGTAAAGTTCATATTCACAAACCAAAGTTTAGATTTGTGCACCAAGATCAAATCTATAGTTGCACATATCACTTACATAGTCACTCTAATGACCCAAAATGATAGACATACAATTTTTAAATTCTAAATTATCATATTGGACTTAATATTTTTTATCATATAATTAAAAAAATTATGTTGAAGATGAGAATAAAATATCATCTTTTTCTTATTATATTGGAGCCAATTTAAATATATTAGTTTTAAAGGCATAAGAATGAGGAATCGTGAGAATTTGTAAAATATTTTAAAAATTAACAATAAGAAAAACATTATTTAATAAAAACATATCCTATCTACTCTCCCATTCTGCAAATTTTCAAATTTTGAACATGCCTGCAGGTTCTGGGGAGGCCTCTGTCTCTCCCCAACCTAACCCTCTGCTGGATACGGACAAGATTCATCTACATGCACATTCTGGGGACATGGTGTTGGGATTGTGTAACACCGATGCACTTGTTGGGTCTCTGTTTGGTGCGGACAATGTTGGCCATCGAGAGGTTTCCCTTTCCAAGGCTAGCTAGAAAGACATCCTTTCAAGGACTAGAAATAGTGTCCTGGAGTTTGTCGCTCCTGAGATTATTCATACTGATGAAGGCACTGAGCTTTGCCTCCCTGACGAAGTTATGGAGGAGGTTGCTTGTTTGCTTCACCTGGTCTTGGTTCAAAGATTCTTGGCTTTTAGGCCAACGATTGACATGGTTCATAGATGGGCTAATGATAAATGGAAGTTGAAGGGCAGTGTGACTATTTCAGCAATGCCTGGTGAACTATTTTTGTTTAAGTTTACTGCTGAGGAGGACCTGGTTTTTGTCATCTCGGGTACTTGGGCCTATGGTAAACATTTTCTTTCCTTGGCTAAATGGAGACTAGGTTTTGACCCCTTGGCAGATCTTGCCCGTATGGCCCCTGTTTGGGTTTGTTTGCCTGGCCTTCCATTAGAATTCTGGGATGAAAGGATTTTTGATGGATTGGCAACTCCTTTGGTACCTTTGTTGCGGTGGATGCAGTCACTCAAGTGAAGTCCAGGTTGGTGTTTGCCTGATTTTTTGTTAATGTCTCCATTAACAAAGCTCTTCCCAACTTTATCACTCTTAAATCTAAATGGGGCAAGTGGAATCAAGCTCTTGTTTATGAGAATGTCACTTTTTTCTATCAGAAGTGTGGTAAATAGGGTCATGTTATTTCTAAATGTAAGAAGGTTGTTGTTAAGGATGCTTCGTTGAAAGAGAAAAATCCCTCCTATCCTTCGATGTCATAGGATAAATTGCTTGACCCAAGCACTAGTGGGGTTGGTGAGACCTTGAAGATGAGTGATTTAGAAGACTACCCCTTTACTGAAGGGTTGAATGAATTGTTGAAATCCCCTTCCTTTGGGGACAAGATTGAAACTCTTTCCAAGCCTTTAAGCTGCTCCATTGGGTTGGAGGAGAGTGAAGTATCTCCTCTAAAGGATGTGGATTTGGTATCAGGCTCCCTTGATCATAAGGGAGAGGATAGGCCTGGGTGCTCTCCTTTGTCCACTGTGTGCTTGGACTTTGGAAATAAGAGGTTGGATGTAGGTGGTGCTGACAATCCTGGTTGTGATACATTGGTTGACGTTTCATCCTCTTCTTAGTGTCTGGGGGGGCCAAGTTGTCTACCTCCTCTAAGTTAGTGAATACTAACTTGTGTATCCCACATCTCTTTTGGTTGTTGTGGAAGACTGTTTTGAGGAGGTAACTAAGTCTATTATCCTCTCCCCGAACTCTAAATCCTGCTCTTTGGTAGCCCAGTCAGAGGGTGATAACTTGGAGGACTAGTAGAGCTCAAAAAGGAAAACGAGGAACAAGAAAGTGGATTTTGGAATTGAGAGTAGAGTTGGAAGACCTTCAAAAAGGTTGTTTAGGCACAAAGCCACTGTTAGGGACATTGCCAGTGGTAGGCACTCTACTGTTGACTCAACTCACAACAATAAGAAATGAAGTTCCTTTCTTGGAACTTGAGAGGACTAAATAGTCCTCTAAAGCAAGGTACCTTAAGGCAATATATTTTTGATATGAAGATTGATATCCTTTTGCTCCAGGAAGTCAAAATGACTCATCAAACCTTTTCCTCTGCTATCAATAAAATTTGGTTGGGATGTGCCTTCCTTTATAGTGAGGTGGATGGTGCTTCGAGAGGTATTTCCACCTTGTGGAATCCTTCTATAATTTTGGGCGAAGCCTTTTTTTTTTCTCAGAATTACCTTGCTATGACCCTTAAAGCCGATAACCTCACTTGGCACTTGTTCAATATTTATGCACCCAATTCTAGGGGTGGAAGAAAAAATATGTGGGAGGAAGTGTTATCTTTAATCCTGTTGAACAATAATGATTTGTATATGGTGGTCGGTGACTTTAATTCCCCCCTTTTTCCTTTGGAGAAGTTAGGTGGTTTAATGGACTATAGTGATAGTATGAATGACCTAGCTGGGTTCATTAACAAATCGGGGATGTTTGACTTGGAGTTAAAGGGAAACCCTTTCACGTGGTCGAATAATAGAAAGGAAAACCACCTTATTCAAGTTTGGTTGGATAGGGTCCTTGTTTCAGCTAGTTGGGACCTTGGATGCAATGCCTCCCTTGTCTCCCTCCCCAGGACTGTCTCTAACCATAGCCCAATCCTCCTACAATAGTTTGGCAAGTCGTTTTTGGGCCCAAACCCTTTCAGATTTGAGATTATGTGGATGTCTCACCAAGATTTTAGAAAATACGTTGAGATTTGGTGGAACCACCTAGTTCAAGGCTCGACAATGTATAGAATATCCCAAAAATTAGATCTTATTAGAAAAGAAGTTAAAGGTTGGTCCAAAATGACTTTTGGTGACTTCTTCAAAACTAAAAAGATGATAAAGGATAAGCTTGAGGGGATCCAAAAGCTTATGGCCTCGGGCCATTCTCTACAACCTTTACATGTGGAAGAGGAAAATTGGAGGAAAAAATGGAAGGATATTTTAAGTAAAGAAGAAATATACTAGAAGCAGAGATCTAGAGTCTAATGGCTGAAGGAGGATGACAGGAACTCGTCCTTTTTTCATAGGACTACCAACAAACATAAGAAGATGAATACCATTAAGTGTTTGATGAATGAAAATATGCAGGAAGTCAAGGAGGCTAACAAGATTGGGGAGGTTGTTAAATGGTATTTTAGACAGATCTACTCAGATATTGGCAACCCCCCTTCTGTTGAGCTTCAGGCGAGGCTTTTGGGGCACCCCCCATATGGTATAAGTGAGCATGACAATCTTCAACTTTGTGCCCCAATGAATGAGGAGGAGGTCCAGACTATTTTTTTTTCCATGGGAGCCTATAAGGCTTTGGGACCTGATGGTTTCCCCCTAGATTTCTTTCAAGAATATTGGGACATTGTTAGCTATGATGTTACCATGGCTATTAAAGACTTCTTCAAGACTGGTAAATTGTTAAATAAATTGAACAATACTTTTATTATGCTTGTCACTAAAGTGAAAGATCCTAAGCTCATGACTGACTTTAGACCTATAATTCTATGCAACACTGTGTATAAGATCTTTTCCAAAATCCTTGTCAACTGATTGAAGCCTCTATTAGACAAAATTATCAGTAGATGTCAAAATGGTTTTGTGCCAGGCAGAAAAATCTTGGATGCTACTATTATGACCCATGAAATAATTCAGTCTATGGAGAAAAGAAAGAATCAAGGTATGGCTTTCAAACTTGATATTTCTAAAACCTATGATAGGGTCAGATGGAAGTTTTTGTATTTGGTCCTTGCTAAGTTTGGTTTTAATGATAGAGTGATTAGCATCATTAGAGAGTGTGTGGAATTTGTCCAATATTTGGTGTTGGTCAATGGGATTCCTTGGGGATTCTTTAAGGCGGGTAAAGGTCTTAGGTAGGGGACCCCCTTTCTCCCTATCTTTTCATTATGGTGGTTGAGGTTCTGGGTAGGAACTTTCTTTCCTTGCTCAACTCAAGGAAAATTTAGGGAATCAGAGCTACCTCCACCCTCCCCACCTCTATTCTCCAGCAGTTTGTTGATGATACGTTTCTTTTTGGGAAGTCATCAATGATTGAAGCTAGAGAATGGAAGTGCCTCCTTTAGGACTATGCTAGTGCCTCTGGTCAATTCATAAATTAAAACAAAAGTAGTGTCTATTTCTTCAACACTAAGGCTGACCTCCAAGCTAAGATTTTATCCATCCTGGGTTGTCCTAGTGCTTCTCTTCCTGGAACCTACTTGGGTCTGCCACTTATTGTTAAGGACGTTTCACACAACTTTTGGAATAGTATTTTGGAGAGAATGCAAAAGAAACTTGTTGGTTGGAAAGGTCAACTTCTTAGTAATGCTGGTAAAAGCCAACTTCTTAAGGCCTCCCTTCAAGGAATTTCGGTCTACTTCCTCTCTCTCTTTAGAATTTCAGGCTCCATGGCTGAGAAACTGGAAAGAATACAAAGATCCTTTCTTTGGACTGGGGTGGAGAAAAAAGGCTTGCTCTTGTGAATTGGGATACTGTTTGTCACCCCAAGTGCCAAGGGGGCCTTGGGATTAGGAGGATCACTAGTCTGAATAAAGCTCTTATTGCCAAGATTGGATGGAATTTGGTCCAGGAAAAGGTTGATTGGTGCAAAATAATGAAGGCTAAATATCTTAACCAAGGACATTTTTTTAGAGCCTTGGACCTGGTTGGTCTCCCTTCTGGTTCCAAAATTTGGAACAACATTTTAAAGTGTAGATCCCTTTTGAAGGAGGGGGTTAGATGGCAGATTGGAAATGGGTGATCAATTAGATTTTGGGAGGACTGTTGGATTGGGGGCATACCCCTTGCTAACAGTCATTTTAATATATTAAGGGGGCTCACTAAAGATCTGATTGGTACTTACATTGTTGATTATACTTCACCCAGAGCCAAATGGAAAACTCTGAATTTGAATTTCTTGCATTGGTCGAACCTTCTTCCAAAGGTTATGGAACTCCAGGAGCTTCTAAATAAGGTTAGGCTTCCTTTATTTCCCAGGGAGGACAGAATATTCTGGACTAAGAACCACTCCGGGGAGTTCACTATTAAGTCTACTTACCATTTGCTTCTCAAGTTTGAAGGTGATGAGCATTGTTGGAAGAAGGTGTGGAATCATCAACTAATCCCTAAAATTAATTTCTTTTGGTGAACTTCCATTCATGGTAAAATTATAACTATTGACAACCTTGTTAAGAGGGGCTTTCAATTCCCTAATTGGTGTACACTTTGCAGAGGGGAAGAAGAAACTATCTCTCATCTTTTTATTCACTGCCAGTTTGCTTCCCGGGTTTGGCAGAATGTCTTACAAAGGTTGAACATCTCTTGGGTCTTTGACAGAGATATCCACCAATTTATCTTAAATTGGAAATGCCCCTCCAAACATCCATTAATCAGACTTCTCTGGCAACTTATTCCACCTCACATTTGCTGGTGTCTGTGGAAAGAAAGGAATAACAGTATTTTTAAAGAGACGGTGAACAATGTGGATGGTTTGTTGATAATCCTTAATAATTTCCTCTTGGATAACATTTCAACCTGTAAATAGAAGACGCCTAGTAATCCCTCGTCTTCTTAGGATAGAAGCATAGCCACTATTTGGAATTTTTCTAGTGAGTTCCAAAGATTTGATAATTCCAAAATGATTATTAGGAAGAACACTAAATGGATAACCCCTAAGTCACCCTGGATTAAGCTAGATTTTGATGGTGCGGCTAGGGGAGGTATAGCAGTTGGAGGTGGTATTATCAGGGATCATATGGGTAGCCTGGTGGCTACCTATGCTGGGAAATTGAAAGATCACACTAGTAATTAGGTTGAAGGAATGGCTCTTTTGTGGGGTCTTAGAATTACGCTGTCACTCGGTGTCAAGACCATGGAAATTGAAGGTGACTCAATGCTTATTGTGGAAGCCACTAAAGGCAAGATGATTGCAGGGTGGTCTTTAAAATGTATTATTGAGGATATCTGCTCCCTCCTAAATGGACTTTAGGACTTTACTATCCAGCATGTCTATAGGGAGGGGAATGCGACTGCTAGCAGTTTGGCGGCGGTGGGTCTTGATATTGAAGGGCTAAGGTGTTGGCAAAAAGTTGATTTTTTCCCCCCTCGGCTCTGGCTTTCTTTAGGGAAGATCTCAACAATATAAATGATGAGCCCTAGATGGTGTCTTCTTATTTTAGCCTAGCTCCTTCTAACTTTGGCCAGTGCTTTTGGCAAGAGCATGAATTTGAATAATTGGCCGTGCTACGAGGTGATGGGTATCATGTGATTGTCCTTTAGCATGTATGGCCTCTGTTGGGCTGATGGTAAGGCGAATCTTTCTATTCCTAGTGGTGGATGGGGTCATAATTTTTTGAACCCCCTAAATCTTCGTGCTAAGCCTCATAATTTAGCGGATTTTGTTACTTTTTTTGAGTTGGATAAGCTCGTCACCGATATTATGCCCTTTCATGCCTTGGATGATTCACACGAGGGAGCTACTACCTTTATGTCAGATGTGAGTTGTGGCATTTATTGTCTTTTTTTTCTACTTTTCAGGTCACTTCTTACCAACATTTTCCCTATGGACGTTTTTAGAATTGGTTGCCATCTCTTGTGCCATGGTTATCTTTTTACTATTAAGGTGGTCTACGACTTTTGTGTGGGCTCTATGGGTGGGGACAAAGTGCGCGTGAAGCCAGACAAGTGTGACGAGTGGAAGGCGGATGCCACTATTTGGCACATTTGCAAAGAAGGTGGCATTGCCCAATATATGGAGGCCATGACTGGGCATGATGAGGGCCTATCAAATAAGTTTGTCACCTTTTGGAATGATGGCAAGGTTACCATCGACGACAGTTCTTTTGAAGTCTCTAAGGAGGTTATAGCAAGAGCCACGGGGCTTCCGAATAGTGGACGAACCTGGAAGAAAACCATGAAAGTTCCTGACCAGATTAATCTTAACCAGTTCTTTCGGGGTGAGGAGAAGCCCATCAAGCTACAGGGTGGCTATGACCCGAAGGTGCTTCCAGAACCATGGGATAGAATTTGTATGGTGATTATGAAGTACTTCACACTGGAAGGAAGGTATGGGGTTTTCTACTACTACCATTCTAATTTCCTTAACCACCTTAGGAATCACCAAGTATATTTCCATTCCATTTTTCTTGTTTCATTCTTTGGATAGCACTGTTTCAGAATTTAATGAAGCCTCGATTTCTAGAAAGAATTATACTATCCTGCACCAAGGCCTTATGTCCAGGCTTTATCATTTTCATATGGCTATGTGCCCTGCCTAACCTATCACTCTGCATGAAGTCCCTCATCCACCTGCTCTTGATGAAACCCCAGTTTCCTCTACTGCCCCTTCTACCAGCATTATGGATGTATCAGGCCTAAGCAAGAAAAAATGCTTAAAAAATCCCACTTTGAATTCCCTTCCCCATGACACTTCCCCTACGACGGGTCCGAGGGAAATAGGTAAGGATCAGAAACGTCTTGCTCCTACCCTGAGACCTAAGGCCAAAGTTTCAAAGAAAACTAAATTTTGCCTCCACCAAATTGATTCTGACATCGAAATCACAGAAGAAACAAATACCCCCCGCAGATCTAATAGATTGGTCTCTAAGCAAGACAAAGTGGGAAGTCTCAAAAAGGCTTTGGATTCGAATAGTGGAAATGGGAGTGACAGCAAAAGTCTGGAGGAACAGGTGGCTGGAGAGGAGGATAAGTCTGTATCGGCGAGTAGTGCCTCCCACATGTCTGAAAGTTTGAAGAAGGGCCCGACCAGTAGCAAGGTGAAGGAAGTCAAACCTCGGGCCTCTAATACGGCTGAGGGAAAGGCCCCTTGAGAGAAGATTCTGATAAAAAGGAGCAGGCTTGGGATGAAGTTGACAAGCTGAAAGGGAGAATTGAGAGGCTGGAGAAAAAGGTGTAGGATGTGCCACACTTTGCTCTGAAGGTAATGCACAGGTCGGCTACTAGTTTATATTTGTTGCAGAAGGACAAGTCTATGGATGATGGCGAGGAGGACGCTAGCTTTAAGGAATTGCTTAAGTTTCTCACGGCAGATTGGGCCACTGCTATTCAGGACAAACCATGCATGGAAGAAAAGAATTAGGCTTCTAGTTCTCTAAGTTTTTTGATAGTTTATCTATGATTGTTAATTTGTATATGTTATTTTATGACTGGTTTGACCCCTGGGGGTCTATGGACTCGACTACTCTGTATCATGCCTACATGATGGACTCTTTTAATTTTTTAGTTTTTAGTTTTGTTTTGGAGTTTTTGATATGACTTGTGGGTGATGGCTTGGTTTACTCTATTGTCATTGTGTTGTTAATGTGTTTGCTTTGGATGGCCTTGGTTGCCTTGTACTAACGGGACACCACCCTTGTTTTTGCTGCTTTTTATATCAAAAACATTATTTAATAAAGAACAATGATTTTTTAAATCTATTTCTTTCATAGATTACTCAAGAAATGCTATAATTGTACAAATTCTAATGTCTTTCATTATTTTAAAGTTAAATACATTCATGTTTAAATACAATAATTAAATTGCATCATATTTAGAATTTTAATTATCATTTGATATTGTCTTTCTTTGATTAACATCTATAACATCATGATTCTAACTTTTATTCAATTAAATTATTGTATTTTAACTTTTAAATATCATTTATAAATAAAATTTAAAAAATAATAAACAATTTAATATTTCTATTAAAACAATTTTAATAAAAAAAAAAATCATATATTACAATAATAAAATCTAATGGCCACACAAAACTTGCTAAATTTAAATTTTATATTTAAGCAATACATTATTTTCACGTACAATATTTGTCCGTATAGATTTTCTATAGCACAATCAAATTAAAAAAAAAGTGACAAAAGAAGACGTAATCAAAGAAATATCAAAGGGAATATTACGTGAAGCAAAGCGACAATAAACTATATAGGAATCATAAACATTTAAAAATAATAATAAAAAACAGGGTTGAAAAAGATTCCAAGTCATATGATTGTGACCCAACGGAATCTTCAAAGGTAAAGACAAACTCATGATTGTTACTAATATAACTTTTATGACAAATATATCTAAAAGCATATGACAAATATATAGAATCTAGGAAAATTTAAAAAAATTATTATTATTAGTTTTTTCCATAGATCAAAAGTCAATATATAAGTTAAATTTTATTAGTTGTTAATAATTGAAATTATTAAATCTAATATTTTATTTGATAATAGTTGTGAATGGTTTTATCAATTTGATGTAAGGTATTAGATTTTTATTTGATTGTATGTCTTTTTATTCTATTCATCATCCCATTTGATAATGACATTATTTTGTATGCATGCATGTACTCAGAGTAGACATTATTTTCAATCAAAAATTGGATTGTGACATTTTGATATTTTAGTAATGTATCCATTAAATATAAATGGAAGGTCTTTTTCATGGGCCTGTATATGCTTTGGCTACTTTACCTCTAGAGTATTATAATGGGAGCTTGATGTTGATGTAATGAATTGACTTTCCCCTATTTTATCTCACTTGTAATTAATGCAAACGTTATTTTCTATTAGAGATTGGACTTTAACACTTTCACTTTTTTAATAATATATTTGTATGGTCTAATCATTTTTTATTATATCACATTAATAATAGAGTTTTATAACAATCAAAATTTATAAAATTTAAAAACTCATAGAAAAGACAAATACAATGAAAAATAATACCTAATGAATGTGGTCATGATAGTAGCCTCAAACTCTTACAATTCAACATAGCCTAGTATAAAATATACGAGAAAATAACTTTTCTATAATTGCATTGCATTTACTTTAAACTAAATTTTACAAATAACATTCAAACTTTCAACTTCAACATTCTTAATTTTTCGAACTCATGGTCTCTACTTTAATATGAAATGACATTAAGGAGACTTAATATTACACTTGATTTTCAAATAGATATTTTATGATATCTTTATTTTGACTATTGAAAGGAACCATAATGCACATAATTAGAATGGGATCACAAGTCATCATGATTTATGGATTTTGATTTGATATAAAGAATTTTTAAGATTATTGATGTTGATATTTGTGCATATCATTCTTGTGAGTAATTAAAACTGAAAAAGCATTAACAACATTAGTTGTAAACCATATATGCTCAAATTGGTGTGAGTTGCAATACGAGATAAGCAAGAAATCACCTATTTATAAAGGTGTATACACATTTTCTATGTACTTGTTGAAATATAACATGTAACTTAAAATATTATTTGATGTAAAACTATAATTTTTAATATTTAAATTATGAATATAAAATAAAAAAATCTCACAAAAAAGATAAATACAATGAAAAAAATACCTAATGAACATGGTCATGATCGCAACCTCAAACCCTTACAACTCAACATAGTCTAGTATAAAATATAGAGAAAATAACTTTTCTATAATTGCATTGCATTTACTTTAAACTAGCTTTTATAAATAACATTCAAACTTTCAACTTCAACATTCTAAATTTTGTCAACTCATGGTCTCTACTTTAATATGAAATGACATTAATGAGACTTAAAGTTACACTTGGATTTCAAATAGATTTTTTTATGATTTATTTATTTTGACTATTGAGAGGAACCATAATGCACATAATTAGAGTGGGAGTACAAGTCATCATGATTTGTGGATTTTGATTTGATATATAAAGAATATTTAAGATTATGTGTGTTAATATTTGTACATATCATTATTGTGAGTAATTAAAATTGAAAAAGTATTTAGCAACATTATTTATAAACCATATATGTTCAAAGTAGTGTTTAACGTTAAATATTTTTAATATTTGAATTGTGAAGATTGGACTTTAACACTTTTATTTTTTTAATAATATATTTGTATAGTCTAACCATTTTGATTATATCACATTAAATAATAGAGTTTTATAACAATCAAAATTTGTAAAATTTAAAAACTCATAGAAAAGACAAATATAATGAAATAATACCCAATGAATGTGATCATGATAGTAACCTTAAACTCTTACAACTCAACATAGCCTAGTATAAAATATAGTAGAAAATATTTTTTCTTTAATTGCACTGTCATTACTTTAAACTAAATTTTGCAAATAATATTCAAAATGTCAACATCAACATTCTCGATTTTGCCAACTCATGGTCTCTACTTTAATATGAAATGACATTAAGAAGACTTAAGGTTACACTTGGATTTCAAATAGATTTTTATGGTCTATTTATTTTGACTATTGATATGAACCATAGTGCATATAATTAAAGTGGGATCACAGGTCATCATGATTTATGGATTTTGATTTGATATAAAAAAATATTTAAGAAGATTTGTGTTGATGTTTGTGCATATCATTATTGTGAGTAATTAAAATTGAAAAAAATATTTAGCAACATTATTTGTAAACCATATATGCTCAAATTGCATGAGTTGCAATAGGGGATAAACATGAAATCATCTATTCATAAAAGTATACACAAATTTTCTATGTACTTGTTGAAACACCACATGTAACTTAAAATATTGTTTGATGGAAAACTATAATTTTTTAATATTTGAATTGTGAATATAAAATCAAAAAAATTGCACAAAAGACAAATACAATGAAAAATAATATCTAGTGAATGTGATCATGATAGTAGCCTCAAACTCTTACAACTCAACATAGCCTAATATAAAATATAGTAGAAAATAACTTTTCTATAAGTATATTGCATTTACTTTGAACTAAATTTTACAAATAACATTCAAACTTTCAACTTCAACCTTCCTTATTTTTGCCTACTCATGGTCCCTACTTTAGTCTGAAATGACATTAAGGAGACTTAAGGTTACATTTGGATTTCAAATAGATTTTTATGATCTATTTATTTTGACTATTGAGAGGAACCATAATGCGCATAATTAGAGTGGGATTACAAGTCATCATGATTTATGGATTTTAATTTGATATAAAGAATATTTAAGATTATGTGTGTTAATGTTTGTGCATATCATTATTGTGAGTAATTAAAATTGAAAAAGTATTTAGCAACATTATTTATAAACCATATATGCTCAAAGTGGTGTTTAACGCTAAATATTTTTAATATTTGAATTGTGAAGATTAGACTTTAACACTTTTATTTTTTTAATAATATATTTGTATAGTCTAACCATTTTGATTGTATCACATTAAATAATAGAGTTTTATAACAATCAAAATTTTAAAAAAATAAAAACTCATAGAAAAGACAAATATAATGAAAATAGTACCTAATGAATATGATTGTGATAGTAGCCTCAAACTCTTACAATTCAACATAGCCTAGTATAAAATATAGTAGAAAAAAAAATTCTATAATTGTATTGCATTTACTTTAAACTAAATTTTGCAAATAACATTCAAAATGTCAACTTCAACATTCTTAATTTTGCCAACTCATGGTCTCTACTTTAATATGAAATGACATTAAGGAGACTTAAAGTTACACTTGAATTTCAAATAGATTTTTATGGTGTATTTATTTTGACTATTGAGATGAACCATAGTGCACATAATTAGAGTGGGATCACATGTCAACATGATTTATGAATTTTGATTTGATATAAAAATATATTTAAGATGATTTGTATTGATGTTTGTGCATATCATTATTGTGAGTAATTAAAACTAGAAAAATATTTAGCAACATTATTTGTAAATCATATATGCTCAAATTGGTGTGAGTTGCAATACGAGAAAAATATGAAATTGTCTATTTATAAAGGTATATACAAATTTTCTATGTACTTGTTGAAACACCACATCAATGATAACTTTAAGAAACCCCCCTCAAAAAAATATGTAAAATCTTGGAAAAAAAAAAAATTTAGGAAAAAATATTAATTTCTATTGGCGAATCTTTCCTTTTTTTTGAAATAAATATTAATTTTATTTATGATTTTTTTACATCACTAAAATTTTATAGAAAATTTTAGCAAATCTTGAAAAATTATAGGAAAATGCATTAATTATGATGGGAATCCATCCAATCTAAAATTAATTCTCATGGAATTTAGTAGGGGCCCAAGGGTGGAAATTATTGATGGGTTTAAGGGGTAGACTCTAATATTTACCTGCCACCATTGTTTTAAAATATAATATAATGATCCTCATTGTATTCTGCAAGGTACAATTTACCCACGATCTATAATTCTCATGGGGGTTCGGAATTGCTTTCATGTCATTGATCTAACAACTCTCGTTGTACTCTACGAGGTAAACTATACCCAAAATATATAATGCTCATGAGACCCAAAATTCTGGGGCCCATGAGCATTACAGATCATGGGTTCTGGGTTTGTTTTACCTCATGGAATACAACAAAGGCCATTAAATTATATTATAAATCAATGGCAGAAACTAAATATTAGAAATATGGTCCTAAGGCAACTAATAATTATGATATACTATTGGTGAATTAATATAATTTTACACTATAATTTATAAAATTTAGAAAAAATTGATCTAATCATGTATCGAATATTGTGGCGAATTTTTGAGTTAAATATTTTAATAAAATAAATTCTTTGGCGATTTAAATAAGACTATAATAAAATTTTATAAAAATGTACCGATTCAAGACCCATTATAGTTTGAACTATTAGCCAATTTTGGATTCCCAAATTTCAACTATTAGCCAATTGGTGAATATTAGCCACTTAAAAAGCCACTGCACCACATGTAACTTAAAATATTTTTTGATGCAAAACTATAATTTTTTAATATTTGAATTGTGAATATAAAATCAAAAAACTTGCAAAAAAGACAAATACAATGAAAAATAATACCTAATGAATTTGGTCATGATAATAGCCTCAAACTCTTGCAAATCAACATAGCCTAGTATAAAATATAGTAGAAAATAACTTTTCTATAATTACATTGCATTTACTTCAAACTAAATTTTACAAATAACATTCAAACTTTCAACTTCAACCTTCCTTATTTTTGCCTACTCATGGTCTCTACTTTAATATGAAATAACATTAAGGAGACCTAAGGTTACACTTGGATTTCAAATAGATTTTTTGTGATCTATTTATTTTGACTATTGAGAGGAACCATAATGCACATAATTAGAGTGGGATCACAAGTCAACATGATTTGTAGATTTTGGTTCAGATATAAAAAATATTTAAGATTATGTGTGTTAATGTTTATGCATATCATTATTGTGAGTTAGTAAAATTATAAAAGTATTTAGCAACATTATTTATAAACCATATATGCTCAAAATGGTGTGAGTTGTGATACAGGATAAGCATGAAATCATCTATTTATAAAGGTGTATACATATTTTTTGTGTACTTGTTGAAACACCACATGTAACTTAAAATATTGTCTTATGCAAAACTATATTTTTTAATATTTGAATTGTAAATATAAAATAAAAAATATCATAGAAAAGACAAATACAATGAAAAATAATACCTAATGAACATGGTCATGATAGTAGCCTCAAACTCTTATGACTCAACATAGTCTAGTATAAAATATAGTAGAAAATAAATTTTCTATAATTTCATTGCATTTACTTTAAACTAAATTTTACAAATAACATTCAAACTTTCAACTTCAACATTCTTAATTTTTCCAACTCACGGTCTCTACTTTAATATGAAATGATGTTAAGGAGACTTAAGGTTACACTTGGATTTCAAATAGATTTTTTATGATCTATTTATTTTGACTATTGAGAGGGACCATAGTGCACATAATTAGAGTGAGATCACAAGTCATCATGATTTATAAATTTTTATTTGATATAAAGAATCTTTAAGATGATTTGTGTTGATGTTTGTGCATATACCTCCTATGTCCCCATCCCTAGCAAAGACATTGTAATTTTGAATCGCAATTAATAGAGCATTGTTTTGAACAAATTGGGGCTTGAAAAATTGTTTTGCTAATAGCACTAGCTCCCAGTAAGACTGCAATAAATCCATAACATTTGAAAGAAAACAGAGAGCACCTGGGATGGGAAAAGAATTCTTCTCGCACGCGGACTTATCATCTCCACGCCAAGGACTGTACGAACCACTTCCTCAACCCTAGGGCAAGTCAAGTTAAATACCATCTTCAAACAGTCATGGGAAAGATATTCCTCAAAAGGAAGCTCCCATGGTTGCACCACTGTATTCACTCTGTAGTTCTAGGGTTTGAAAGTCATGCAACTCAACATAGCCTAGTATAAAATATAATAGAAAATAAATTTTCTATAATTGCATTGCATTTACTTTAAACTAAATTTTGCAAATAACATTCAAAATGTTAACTTCAACATTCTTAATTTTTCCAACTCATGGTCTCTACTTTAATATGAAATGATGTTAAGGAGACTTAAGGTTACACTTGAATTTCAAATAGAATTTTTATGGCCTATTTGTTTTGGCTATTGAGATGAACCATAGTGAACATAATTAGAGTGGGATCACAAGTCATCATGATTTGTGGATTTTGATTTGATATAGAAAAATCTTTAAGATAATTTGTGTTGATGTTTGTGCATATCATTATTGTGAGCAATTAAAATTAAAAAAAAAAATTAGCAACATTATTTTTAAACCATATATGCTCAAATTGTGTGAGTTGCAATACATGAAAAACATGAAATCGTCTATTTATAAAGGTATATACGAATTTCTATGTACTTGTTGAAACACCACATGTAACTTAAAATATTGTTTGATGCAAAACTATAATTTTTTAATATTTGAGTTGTGAATATAAAATCAAAAAACTTGCAGAAAAGACAAATATAATGAAAAATAGTACCCAATGAACGTGGTCATGATAGTAGCCTCAAACTCTTACAACTCAATATAGTCTAATATAAAATATAGTAGAAAATAACTTTTCTATAATTGCATTGCATTTACTTTAAACTAAATTTTACAAATAACATTCAAACTTTCAACTTCAACCTTCCTTATTTTTACCTACTCATGGTCTCTACTTTAATATGAAATGACATTAAGAAGACCTAACGTTACACTTGGATTTCAAATAGATTTTTTGTGATCTATTTATTTTTACTATTGAGAGGAACCAATGTACATAATTAGAGTGGGATCACAAGTCAACATGATTTGTAGATTTTGGTTCAGATATAAAAAAATATTTAAGATTATGCATGTTAATGTTTATGCATAATTATTGTGAGTTAGTAAAATTGAAAAAGTATTTAGCAACATTATTTATAAACCATGTATGCTCAAAATGGTGTTTAACAGTGAATATTTTTTAATATTTGAATTGTGAAGATTGGACTTTAGCACTTTCACTTTTTTAATAATATATTTGTATGGTCTAACCATTTTGATTATATCATATTAAATAATAAAGTGTTATAACAATAAAAATTTAAAAACTCATAGAAAAGACAAATATAATAACAATAATACATAATGAATATGGTCATGATAGTAACCTTAAACTCTTACACCTCAACATAGCCTAGTATAAAATATAATAGAAAATAAATTTTCTATAATTGCATTGCATTTACTTTAAACTAAATTTTGCAAATAACATTCAAAATGTCAACTTCAACATTCTTAATTTTTCCAACTCATGGTCTCTACTTTAATATGAAATGACATTAAGAAGACTTAAGGTTACACTTGGATTTCAAATAGATTTTTATGGTCTATTTATTTTGACTATTGATATGAACCATAGTGCATATAATTAGAGTGGGATCACAAGTCATCATGATTTATGGATTTTGATTTGATATAAAAAATATTTAAGATGATTTGTGTTGATGTTTGTGCATATCATTATTGTGAGTAATTAAAACTAAAAAAATATTTAGCAACATTATTTATCAACCATATATGCTCAAACTAGTGTGAGTTGTGATAAGGGATACACATGAAATTATCTATTTATAAAGGTGTATACAAATTTTCTATGTACTAGTTGAAATGCCACATGTAACTTAAAATATTGTTTGATGCAAAACTATAATTTTTAATATTTGAATTATGAATATAAAATCAAAAAAGTCATAGAAAAGAAAAATACAATGAAAAATAATACCTAATAAGCATGGTCATGATAGTAGCCTCAAACTCTTAAAACTCTACATAGCCTAGTATAAAATATAGTAGAAAATAACTTTTCTATAATTTTATTGCATTTAATTTAAACTAAATTTTACAAATAACATTCAAACTTTCAACTTCAACATTCTTAATTTTCATGGTCTCTACTTTAATATGAAATGATATTAAGGATAATTAAGGTTACACTTGGATTTCAAATATATTTTTTATGATCTATTTATTTTGACTATTGAGAGGAACCATAGTGCACATAATTAGAGTGGGATCACAAGTCATCATGATTTAAGAATTTTTAAGATGATTTGTGTTGATGTTTGTGTGTATCATTATTGTGAGTAATTAAAAATGAAAAATTATTTAGCAACATTATTAGTAAACCATCTATGAGGTCCCCCATTGTTGACACTATGGGGTCCCCCACCTACTACCTTGCTTCTTTTCTTTCCAAATTTCTTGCTCCTCTTATTGGCCAATCTGACTCCTTCATCAAAAATTCTAACCATTTTGTCCAGTTCATCAAGGACCAAAGCTTAGGCAATAACAAGGTCTTGGTAAGCTTTGATGTGGTCTCTCTATTCACCAAGGTCCAATTTTGTGACTCCTTGGAAATTGTGAGACGAAAGACGAATAGTGAGATAGTGTCCTTGGTCGAATTTTGCTTGAGATCCACTTTTTTCTCTTTTCAAAATGTCATTTATGAGAAATTCGATGGAGTGGCCATAGGCTCCCCCCTCTCCCCTATCATTTCCAACTTGTACATGGATCATTTCGAAGAAATGGCTCTTCGTTCCTTTCCTCTCAAACCAAGATAGTGGAAACGGTATGTGGACGACACTAACATTTGTTGGCCACATGGCTTAGACAAGCTAGAAGAATTCCACAATCATCTCAATAGCCTTTCTCCTAGCATTTCCTTCAATAAGGAAATTGAATCCAACAACCAACTCCCCTTTCTTGATGTTCTTCTTCTAAAAAAGCCTAATGGATCCATAGGCTGCAAGGTTTACCGTAAGGCTACCCATATCGATTTCTATCTTCAATCGTGTTCTCATCACCATCCTAGTCAAAAGTTCAGTGTTCTTAAAACCCTTTTCCTAGAGACCCTTCCAAATTTGTGATGATGAAAACTTAATGCAAGAGTTAACCTACCTTCATCAAGTCTTCAAATTAAATGGTTACTCATGCAAACAAATCTTTAGGGCTTTCAACCATGCCAAATCTAGTTTCTTCTCTTCATCCAAACCTCTCCATTCTTCCCCCCTTCCTTGTGTCTCACTGCCTTTTGTTGATGGTATCTCCCTAAAACTATCCAAGATCCTTCTCAAAAAAGGCCTGCGATGTGCTTTCAAACCCCGCTCAACCTTGAGAAATTGTATCCCTTCTCTCAAAGACTCCAAAGACAATTTTCTTGAGTCTAGTGTCTATAAGATTGTTTGTTCGTGTGGCATTCCTTACATTGGTGAAACTGGGTGCTCTTTTGGCACTAGATTCAAAGAACATAGTGTTGACATTAGACACGAGCATTCCTCCAAATATGCCCTTTCCAACCATTCAGCTACCACTAAGCATCACATATGCCTTGAAAATGCCCAAATATTATCCAAAGAAGATAATTTCTTCAAGAGGAAGCTAAAAGAAGCCATCAAAATCTACCATCATCCTCATAACCTCAATCGTGATGAGGGATGGAGTCTTAGTTTTTCTTGGCATCCTTTGCTCTCCACCTTGAGAAACCATCTGCATCTATCTCACCCTTAGCTTGTGCCCCGCTCCCGTCGGTTTCTCCTCCCCTGTGTCCCCTCACCTTGTTGGTCTCTCCCCCTCCCCCTCCCTTCTCTCTTGGTTCCTTCCTTTTTCTCTTTTTTCAGTTCCTTCTTGTCTTCCCCCTTCCTCCCTCCTCCTTTCTTCGTGTTTCCTTCTTCTCCCTGGTTCTTTTGTCCTTTTTGTGTTTTTTGCTTTGTCTTGCTCCTTCTCCCCTCTTGTGTTTCTTATTTCTCGCTTTAGAGTCTTTTTCTTGTTTTTCTTGTTTTTCCTTTATTTTTGGTTTGTTCTTGATCCTTATTGTGGTCTTTTGTGCTTTGTCCTTTCTCTTCTTTTTTTTGCCTCTTTTCTCGATATTCTTTATTGGGTTTTTATTTTTTACATTCCTCCTTTGTTTCTTTGCTCTTTCTTGTTTAATTGTGTTTCTAGATTCATTTCATTTTTATTATTTTATTTTTATATTTTCATATTTTATAATTGTTTGATTGGTTATTTAAGTTATTCATTTTTTACCCTTGCTCTCTTATTTATTTTTCTTGTTTATTCTCTCTTTTTTCTCTCTTTTGCTTATTTCCTTTCCATTTGCATTTGCTTAATTGTTTTCCCGGTATCATTGTCATGTATTTGTTTGTATATGGTTTATTACTCTCCATGTGTTTGGTTATATTTGTACATGTATGTATGTGTATGCATACATTTAAATCTTCTTATTTTATTTCCTTCTATTTATTTAGTTTTATGTTTTGAATTTTGTTTGGTTTCTTGTTTATTTGTTCGTTTTTGTTTTGATTTTATTGTTTTGTTTTATTGTTCTTTTATTTCTTTTGTATTTTATTAATTAAATTTCTTGGTTTAATTTTGTTTGTGTGTTTATTGTTTGCATGTTTGTTATTTATGTCAACATTTTTATATTTATTTGGTGTGTGTGTTTGTTTGGTTATATGTGTAGGCTCTTTCTCTGTTTTATCTTATTTTTTTGTCCTTCCCATTATTTTTTTTAAATAAAAGGGGTAAAAAATTTATTGAAAATCAGAACAAAGCATTACATAGTAGCAAAGGCCCAAAGCCCCAGGAACCAATAGAAACCACCAGAAAAGCCAGGAACAAAATCACCCTTCCCCAATACCACTCCCATCGTCAGCAAGAATCCTCTCCAAATCCTGACATAACTCACGGGAAACCTGCTCCCACCCATCAATCTTCCCACCATCTATATTCTCCAATGCCCATTTGACCAGACAATCAGCTGCCTTATTCTATTCCCTTGGAATATGGACAAAAGATACCGACTCCATTAAAGAGCTAACCTGTAATATCTGCTGCACCATCATAGCCAACTGCCAGCTAACATCGGAAATCTTCTTTTCATGAAGTAAATTGACCAAGACCTGAGAATCAGACTCACAAATAACCTTACACCACCCTAAAGCATACGCCTGCTTCAAGGCAGAGAGGATAGCCAAGCCTTCCATCCTGCTGACAGTCTGTATCCCTTCATTAGCAGAAAAAAGAAATACCACCGATCCTGAAGAATCCCTACCAACCCCGCCAATCCCACCGGGTCCAGGATTTCCCCTAGATGAGCCATCTGTATTAATCTTCAAAAAGCTAGCTAGAGGGGGCAACCAACTCCCCACCCTTTGAACTTTTTTCTTCACATGCCTACCTCTCCTGACGCACGCAGATGCCGAAGATAGCCCTTGAATGCCCAACCGATCAACCATCTCAGCATCTCCTTTCTCTAACGGCAGCACAATCTCGCCTTTAGCTTCAACCATCTCCTGGATCATTCCCACAATTCTAAACCAAACTTGTTAAATCCCCAATTTTTCACCCCGAAATATTCTTCGATTCCTTTCCAACCAAACTTTCCAAAGCAAAAAGATGGGACCAACATACCAAACATCCTGCAAGAAAGAGGCCGAGGAGGGGGGCCTCCTCAGACTATTCCAAAACTTGACCAAGGAGGAGGCATGAAGCAAGGCCTTTTCCAAACACTCCACCAGAAATTCCAGAGCTATAAGGTGAAGGGACAATGGAAGAACAAGTGAGGAGAGTCCTCCTCCCCACACCCACATAGAACACACCTAGAAGGGCCTGAAAAACCTCTCTTTTAGATATTATCCCAAGTCAAACACCTATTCCAAGTCAAAGTCCAAATAAAGCAATTACACTTTGGCCAAGAAAACTTATTCCAAACTTTCTTCCACCAATGAACCTCCACCCCTTCAATCTGCTGGGAAAGCAACTCCTGATACCCAGAAGAAACGGTGTAAGCACCCTTGGGATTAGGAAACCAATCCAACACATCCTCATCCACGAGGGAGCTACAGCTTTGACAAGAAAGAATGTAATGAAGCTCAGCGCACTCCTCCTCCATACCAGCAACAGGCCATTCCTCAAGATTCTTCCATCTCACCTCCACCAACTTCCCTTGAAAAGAAAGAGACTTAAAGTCACACACCCTCGACCATCCAGCTTCACAGAACCTCTAGCACAAAGTAAGAAAATGAGGATACTGAGAAACAATGGGAGGGTGACCATCCCAAGCGTCATGCCAAAAATGGGCCTCAGACCCGCTCTTGCAAATCCAGAATAAGCCACCCTTAACGAGCGCAACCCCTTTCTTGAGAGTATTCCAAATCATAGATCCCTTACCCGTCAAGTTATAATGAGGGACATCACTTTGAGGAATCCCTGGATAGTACTTCTGAGTCAAAATTTTGGCCCACACTCGGTCCTGTTCCACACACCAATGCCAATACAATTTAGCAGCCAGAGTCGTACCTGACAGCAACGACTGCCTTAGCCCAAGACCACCAAACTGTTTTGGGCTACAAACAACATCCCATCTAACAAGACTCCACTTGGAGGACAATAAACTACCAGCCCATAAAAATTGTCTTGCTAAGGAATCAAGATCCCTAACAAAACCCATCAGCGCCACCTGAATCATACACCTATAAAGAGGGAGAGCTTGAACCATGGATTTGAGCAACTGAACCCGACCCACAAAAGATAGCCAGCGAAGGGTCCAATGAGTGACTTTGACAAGAAATTTTTCCAGAATAGCCTACCAAGAATCCCTAGACTGCCTACCAACTGAAATAGGAATCCCAAGGTAGGTCAGCAAGAGATCCCCAATCTGAAATCTGAGAATATGAGCAATTCTCCTCTAAATGGAGTTTGGAGTATTGAAGAAAAAAATGGAAGACTTGCCCTCATTAATTAACTGGCCTGATGCAGCAAGATAAACATCCAACACCTTGCGCATGTTAGAAGCCTCCCTAATAGTAGCCATGCCCATCAAAGCAGTGTCATCCACAAACTGTAAGTGAGATTGCACTGGTAAGCCACCTCCCCATTGCCATCCCTGAATGAGGCCCCCCTCCACATTCCTTTTTATCAATCGTCCCAAACCTTCCACCAAAAGAAGAAACAAGTAAGGAGAGAGGGGGTCACCCTGCCGTAAACCCTGAGAAGCACCAAAGAGTTCAGAGTGCTCCCCATTAATCAAAACAAAGAAAGAAACCGAAGTCACACAGCTCATAACCCAGCGTATCCACTCCTCAAAACCAAAGGCCCCCAGAACCTTTCGGAGGAAGGACCATCGAACTCTGTCATAAGCCTTAGCCATGTCTAGCTTGATGAACATAGCCTTATCTTTGGAGTTGGCCATAGAATGAATAGTCTCTGTAGCAATAACCACCCCATCCAAAATTTGGCGGCCCGCCACAAAACCACTCTGTTCCTCAGAAATCAGCAGCGTAAGCCACTTTTTTAACCTATCAGCAATCAACTTAGAGATAATTTTATAAATAACATTGCAAAGAGAAATGGGGCGAAATTGACTTAACCGATCAGCCCCATCACCCTTGGGGATAAGAGCAAGGAAGGTAGAATTTAGGGCTCGAAGCATTTGCTTATTCTTTTGAGACTCTTGAACGACTGCCAATAAATTCAGCTTGATAATCTCCCAAAATTCCTGGAAGAACTCAATTGGGAAACCATCTAGACCAGGAGCTTTACCCTTCTTCATCTGGAGAACAGTCTTCTCCAACTCCTCCAGTGAAATATCACTCATAAGATGCTCCTTCATCTCCCAAGAGACCAAAGAAGGAATACAAGAGAGGACCTGAGCCTCATCAACCGAGTCCCCCTGCGAGTCCTCCCTGAATAAAGAAGCAAAATACTGCACAGCTTCATTTGAGATAGCCTGAGTAGAAGAAAGAACCTCTCCCCTGTCAGTCACCAAAGCCAAAATAGAATTACCATGACATCTAGCCTTCACCGAATTGAAAAAGAAGGCAATATTCTTGTCTCCCTCCTGAAGCCACTCAATCTGAGCTTTTTGTTTCTAGTAGATCTCTTCCCTCAGCTCCCACTCCTCCAGAGCTTTCAATGCCCTAGCCTCATCCCACAACAAATCCTCAGACACCCCATCCTTCCTAATCAACCTAGTAATACCATTCAACTCAGCTTGTGCAGCAAGCTTCGCATGGTAAATGTTTCCAAAGCATTGTCGGTTCCACCGTTTAAGCTAATACTTAACATATTGAAGGAGCTTAGAAAAATTATACATTGCAGTACCATAAGTAGGTCTACCATACCTCCACCATTCAGCAACACATACATAAAGGTCAGGGTCCCGCAACCACATTAGCTGGAATTTGAAGGTTGGCGTTCGAGGCACCCGAGCAGAAGAGATAACTAGCCTTATAGGCCAGTGATCCGAACCTCTCCAATCTAATATCTCAGAACTAGAAGACCACATTCCCCCGACCCAAAAGTAGGAGACCATAAAACGATCCAGTCGTTCAGCAATGCAACTATCACCCACCCTTTTGTTGTTCCAAGTAAACTGACCATTGCTAGGTTTGATATCAACAAGATTGAGAGCTGATATATTGTCCTGAAACAACAACACAGAAGGCTCAAGTCTTGCAATACCACCCTGTTTGTCAGATAATTCAGTAATAGCATTAAAGTCACCTGCAATGATCCATGGCTGATAGGGAAATAGGCTACGAACAAAACAGATATTTGTCCATAAAAGAAGTTTACCCTGGAACTCAACAGGTGCATAAACATTGGAGAAAAGAACAGACTCTCCCGACTCAAAACACAAAGCAACCATGGATAAAGAGGACTTGAAGGATAACCACGACAAAGGTTGAATCTTTCGAGGGTTCCAGAAACAAGCCACACCCCCCAAGGATCCCTGAGCCCCAATACACTAGCATTGGCCATTCTTCCACAACTTAGGCACTAAACCCATCATGCACTCAATAGATAACTTGGTCTCCTAAAGAAAAAGAACATCAGGAGAATGACTTCTTACCAACTCACGAACAAATTTTTGTCTAGGGCCACTGTTCAAGCCCCTTACATTCCATGAAATAATCATCATTTAAAAGGAGTCAAAAAATGAGAATCTAGGGTCTTGATAGACCCTGACTCCACCAAAGTCCCCCCCATCATCTTAATCTTTTCCAAATCTTTCTTCATGCTAAGTTTAGCGATTTTCTCCGACCCCCCCTTCTTGCCATCCTTTTGCAAAATGCCCAGTTGAGGAGAAAGCTTGCTACTTTTAGCCACATCCGATCCAACATTCCGCGCAGGAAAGGAAGTGCCTCCATCCCCCTTCCCCAACTCAACATTTGGATCCGACAACACCTGAGCCCCAACCTGCACATCAGTGACCATAGGCATGACAGACTCCTCCTGTGGAGCAGGAGGAGTAATGGAATTGTGATCCTCCAGGCCAAAACCCACCACACCCGAATCCACACTTATTAACCCTGGATTAACTTCCTGCTGACCCAAATCATCCAGGACCTCAAACCTATTAAAAGTATCCTCATCTTGTCTCTCCATCAAAGTCCTTTTTTGACCTCTATTTCGGTTACGAGCCTTAACAGGAACATAACCCTCAGCATCCGCCTCCTTGACAGACACATGATTCTTCCCCTTATCAACATTAGGGGTGTTACGAGGAGGAGGTGGAGGCTGAGGCACCATAGGCTTAGCCTTTGGGCATCTACGCAACAGGTGACCATATTCATGACAGAGGCAACATCAGAAAGGAAGGGTCTCGTAATCCAATTGCTGCACCCAAGAATGAGAACCCGCACACATATCCAAAGCATCTGGCAAAGGTCTACTCAAATCAATTTCCACACAAATTCGAGCAAAAGTCATTACTTTCTTACCTAGGGTTTGTGTCGAAGACCCCACCGGCTTCCCAAGCATTGAAGCAAGCATGTGCAGAACATCCTCACGACAACATTCAATTGGAAATCTGGGCAACCGAACCCACACCGAAACATGATTCGGAAGCTCCTCCGAGGGATTAAAGCCTGCATGCCATGGCTTGACGAACAACCCAACTTGGTTGTGAAAATAGGGCCCCCCCTCAAAAACCCTATTGCGATCAACCAAGCAGATAAATGTGACCATGAAAAAATTATTTGCAAGCAGCGTGACCTCCATTTCACCCTCTGGCTCCCAAGTCCTCCAAGCCCAAGTTTCCAAAAATTGTAGAGACACTCTCATTCCCAAAAATTTGTAGTACAGAGAATGCTTTGAATAATATTCAATATCCTCAGCAATCATCTCAATCGGAATCACCAATTTAGGTCTCTCTTTGCAACGCTCAAGACAGCCGTTAATCTTCGAGATCCGAGATCCACCAGATGAATTTGATTCCATAGACCCTGTATTCGAAGAGAAGAGGGTGTTTTCAAAAACCCTCGCTCCTTGTCTTGGCGATTTCAAGCCCACCGCAGCATGAAAATCCATGTCGGGCGCAACCCTATATAGCTCACCCTGAGACATAGCCACCAAATGGCCTGGGCAAAACATGCATAGAAAAGATCCGGCCCCAGACATAGCAGATCAGAGGAAACCCTCCCGTGCAGGAAAAATGGCCAAACACAACTAGGCCAGAGCTTCAAAGAATAGCCGCAGCAAAAAGATTAACCCCCCCACAGAACGAAGCAGACGCCCACCCCAACCTTTGCACAAACAGAGAAAGCAAACACAAGCTAGGGCTCAGATGCCCTAGCTCGGCTCCTTGCAGTTGCAGACTGAAACGCCATCCCCCTCATTAAAAATAAATAAATAAAAAATAAATAAATAAAATTAAAAAATAAAAAAATATCGTCCTTCCCATTCTAATTTGGCTTAGTGCTTTGATTTAATTGTTTGGTTATTGTTTTTTTGTTTTTTATATCCTTGTTTGCTCATTTTCTATATCCTTTTTATTCCTTCCTTGGTTTGCAACTTTTAATTTCATCCTTGTGCTCTCTCATCCTGATGATGAACCGCAGAGTGTGATTCGAAACGTTTTTTATTTTGATGCAAAAGATTTCACAATCTAATCCAAAAAATTTAGCAATAATCTACATGGATTGTGGAAATCTACTAGCACTAAACCATCTATGTTTAAACTGGTGTGAGTTGCAATACAAGATAAGCATGAAATCATCTATTTATAAAGGTGTATACAAATTTTCTATGTACTTGTTGAAACACTAGATGTACCTTAAAATATTGTTTGATGCAAAATAATATTTTTTTAATATTTTAATTATATTCTTCATAATCCATGCTAAAATGATAGCATCTAGAAACAAATGATACAACTAAGATTTTGTATTTGTTGTGCAAATTAGATCTTAGGGAGGATTTTTTTCTTTATTTTTTAGACTATTTTGGTCTCCATTATCTATTTTTACCAAACATGTGTTTATTTTTTCAGCTTGGAAATCATTTATATTTTACCTTCTTCAATATTAGCAAATGTTAAAACCCTAGTATATAAAAATCTTGGAGCTTATCAAACAACTTTGTGTGTTCAAGAAATTTATGTTGAAACTTTAGGGATCGTATAACATGAAGTTGATATTATTTGGTGTTGTGGCATGACTAGATTGATTTGTAAATAAATTTGATTGAAAATTGAGCTTGAATATTTCTTCCTCACACCTTTCTCAAGTTAAACAACACATCCCAAGCAATTGATCCTTCTAGCTTTGAATAAATATCATGCCAAGGCTCTACGAGCCCTCCTTTCTCAATAATCACACCAGGGAAATTGTGTTGGTGGAAATTATCATGATGAACATCATCTAAAGCAATAAATAGAGAATGAAATAAGTATCATACCTCCCATCACAAAGATCAATCCCCCAAGAAAGCCCAAAATTACCCTATCTTATGAACCTATGTTGGAAATCATTCCTCAACTTACTGGTTTGTGTTTTATCTTCACAGCATTGAGTCTATCTTTCTTATTGGTCTAACTCTCTTTTTTCGAAGAGACCTTACTCTATGTCTCCTTAGTGGACTGATATTACTTCTTGCTTAGGCGTGGTGTATGCTTTGTTGACAAGAGTTGATCACTTCAAAGGGAGTCTTTTTAATGTCTCCTCGAAACTCCGATGAGATTGTATCGGAGTGACACTGTGTTGTCATGGAGATATTGATTCTTGTCTCCTCGACATGCCGATGGGAAGCTGGGGAACTCTTGTTGGTGTGACTTTATGAATTCGTTGGGACTTCGAAGTAAGTCTCTTTGGTGAGTCAATAAGCTGATAGCTTATGGAGGTGACATGGCAATGGGGCCACATGGAGCAGTATTACCCTCATCAGAGTGACATCCTTGATTTAGTGGAAGATGACACATTATCTCATCAAAATGGTGAAATGCATAGAGTTGTGTAACCTGCTAGCCCATAGGCGCCCTTGTGGGACCTAATTATGCTAAGCGGGAGAACGGGGATTGGATGAACCTGATAGAGGATGGATGACTAGATTTTTTGGCATATGGTGAGATTATCGAAATGACTTGGCGAATTCAAAGAGAGATTGAACAAAGTCTCTTTGATGGTTCGATATGGCAAACAGTTAGACAATTTACTGCATTTACTTGGGGAATTTGAATCAATCAAGTCCTTGGTGGCTCGAAAATGTAGAACGAATGTTGTATCAATATTGTACATTCTAAAACATTGAATTGTGTGTGTTGTTCGGATTGAACAAAAGTGAGGTTGATCATGGAAATGTTATACTACTAAGATTGACACTGTGAATTAGCACCTGGAAGCACAATTCTATGACTTTGTATGTAAATGTTATTTTATTGTAATACACAGAGATCTTGCTTGGTGTGTGAGTTTTTCTCCCGTAAGGGTTTTCCCATGTAACTCTGGCGTCCATTCTATGATTGTGTCAATTTTTTCTACTTTGTTATTCTGTTAATGTGCTTCTTAATGAATTATAACTTGAAATTGGATGACATGTCTGCATATTTTCTCTAGGAATTGGAATTAGGAAGGAATTTCCACACTTAGCTTTCCTTGCAAGTCATATTACAGCCTGGCCAATTGTGTTATCCTTGTGGGTAGGATGGGTTTTTGTGCTAATTCTGTAGTGGGAGTCTTGCAGAGGAATCTGGTAGTCTAAATTGCAGATTGAGATGGCAATTTTGAGTTGTGGAAACTCAAAATGAAAAACCTATTGGTGGATAGAGGTCTCTGGATTTTTGTGTCTGGAACTAAACCATCAAACATGAAACAAGAAGATTGGGACCTCACAGATAGAAAAGCCAGAGGGTTAATAAGAATTTCTCTGACAGACTCTGTTCTCTTAAGTGCCCATGAGGAGAAGACCGCATCTTCATTATGGAAGAAACTTGGTGAAATTTATCAGGGGAAGTCTCTGGTGAATAAGTTTTTCCTGAGGAAGAAGGTATACTCCTTGAAGATAGAGGAAGGAGCATCTGTAACAGACCATCTGAATTCATTTGATATGATTGTTGCTTAGTTGGTGTCTATAGGTGTAAAGTTTGATGATGAGGATCGATGTATGCTTTTGTTGTGTTCCTTGCCTGACACATGGGACCATCTAGTGATGGCTATTGGAAGTACAACAACCATTTTAAGATGGAAGATGTGGTTGCTTCATTATTGTCAAAATAAATGCGAAGGAAATATTCTAAAATGGCCACAAAGGCTCTTGTTGTTCGAGGCGGGTCAAAGGAAAAAAGCAAGAAGAAAGAAAAGAAGTCTAAATCCAAGTTTGAAGGGAGATCAAAGTCTCCAGGCAAGAAGTCCAAGGTAAAATGCTGGAATTGTGGGAAAACTGGATATATCTAAAAGGATTGCAAAGAGGAGAAAAAGAAGAAGAACAACAACAACAACTCTTTGAATAATGATTCTTCTCAGAGTGACGTGGATGCCTTCATTGCTACCTTGGGGACCCAGGCATCAGATGATGTTTGGCCCATTGGCTCAGGTGCATCTTTTCACATGACATCTCATAGAGCTTAGTTCATAAATTATGAAAAGTATGTTGGTGGAAAGATGTATATGGCAAGTGACTCATCTCTTGAAATTGTTGGTCGTGGAAGAGTCAGAATTCAATTTCCTGATGGAAGAATCAAAGGAATCGATGGTGTAATGCACATACCAGGTCTAGATCATAATTTTCTTTTTTTTAGTAAGTTGAATGATGTTGGTGTGCAAATTTCATTCTCGAGTGGTGGTTGCAAAATGACTAGAGGCTCAATGGTGTTGGAAAAGGGTACACACATTGGCACTCTGTACAAGTTGGACACACATGTTCAATGTAACAGTGTCTCTGTAAAGTCAAATAAAGTTGCTCGTCTAGGGAAGGAGACCGTTGTTCCTCTAGGTGCAAACTCTTTGGAGGTAAAACTCCCTGCAGAGAAAACCATGTTGTGGCATCATAGATTTGATCACATAGGAGAAAAGGGGTTTAAAATACTTGAAGAATAAAAACCTAGTTGAAGGGCTTGAAGATTGTAACCTTGAGTTCAATTTTTGCAAACATTGCATTTATGGAAAGCAACACCATGTTTTTGTTTATTCTAGTCCTCATAAATCTTCTAGCATACTGGATTATGCTCACTTTGATGTATTTGGTCTAGTAAATGTTCCTTCATTATCGAAGTCTAAATATTATGTTTCTTTTATAGATGATTATTCAAGAAGGGCATTTGTGTATTCTCTAAAAAGTAAATCAGAAGTGTTCAGTTGGTTTAAGGAGTTTAAAAATTGGTAGAAAATCAAACTAGAAGGAAAATTAAATGCTTGAGGAGGAATAATGGCAGTGAATTTTGTTCTGCATATTTTGAAAAGTATTGCAAAGACCATGGGATCAAAAGGCATAAAACTACACCTTATACTGCATCACAAAATGGAGTTTTTGAAAGGTTAAACATAACTCTGATGGAAAGGGCGAGAAGTATGTTGAGTAGTGTTGGTCTAGAGCAGAAGTTTTCAGCTGAGGCAGTGGCTACAACATGTTACTTGGTAAATTGATCTCCATCTTCAGCACTTGTGGATAAAATGCCTATGGAAGCGCGGTTTGGTAAGAATCCCTCTCTGAGACATATTTGAGTCTTTGGCTATGAGGCATATGTTTATGTGTCGAATGAGAAAAGATCTAAATTGGAAAACAATGTTGTTAAATGTATCTTCATTGGCTATGGCATTGGTGTGAAAGGATCCAAGCTTTGGAATTTTGTTACTAAGAAGGTAGCAGCAAAAGTGTAATCTTTCGTGAGCTAAAGTGGATCTGTAGTAAGAGATGAAAGAAGATAAGAAAAAGGATGTAGTTGAAATTCCTCTTACTCTAGAAAAATAGGAACTACGAACTCCATGTGTACCTGAATCTGAGGAGAGCTCAAGTAGTTCTAAGAGTTCTGAATAGGAAGAAGAACCACAACCTCAGTCTCAACCTGTGAGAAGGTATACATGGGAGAAGCGGCAACCTGAAAGGTATAGATATTCCATGTTAAATTCTAGTTGTGCCTATGCTTTGATTACTAGCATTGATGAGCCTAGGACTGTGAAAGAGGCAATTAAAATGTCTGATTTAGATTCCTAGTTGGAGGCCATGAATGAAGAAATGGAATCATTAAAAAGGAATGAAACCTGGGATTCGATACCTTTTCCTGAAGGTCGAAAACCTGTTGGTTGTAAATGGGTATTTAAAAAGAAATTTGGTCTAGATGGCAGTGTGTAGAAGTATAAATCTAGGTTGGTCGCAAAAGGTTATTCCCAAGTAGAGGGAATTGATTATGGAGAAATTTTTTCTCTTGTAGCCAAGCTGGCGTTTATCAAATTTCTATTATCACTTGCAACAACTTATGACTTAGAGATTGAGCAAATGGATGTGAAAATAGTGTTTCTTCATGGAGATTTGGAAGAATAAATTTATATGTCCCAACCAGAGCACTTCATTGAAAGAGGTAAAGAAAATCTGGTTTGCAAGTTAAAGAAATCATTGTATGGTTTAAAAAAATCTCCTAGAATGTGGAACTAAAAGTTTGACACGTTTGTGTTATTGGGATTTGTAAGATCAAAATCAGATCAATGTGTATTTTAAATATAAAAATGGTCAATTACTTATCATAGCCCTGTATGTGGATGATATGTTATTCTTTGGGAATAGTAAGGGTATGATTTCTTATTTAAAATCTTAGTTATCAGCATTGTTTGAAATGAAAGATTTAGGTGCAGTTATGTGTATTCTGGGGATGGAAATCATAAGGGATAGAGATGGTAGAAAAATTTGTCAGTTAGAGTAAGTATATCAATGTTGTCCTTGAGAGATTTAATATGGCATATTGCAAGCAATTAGTTGTTCTAGTGTTATAGGGAATGAAACTCTCTATTGAAGATTGTCCAAAATCTCCTACCAAGATGGAGGACATGGCCAAAGTGCCCTATGCGAGTGCAGTTGGTAGTTTAATGTATGTAATGGTATGTACTAGGCTAGACATTTCCCAAGCAATGGGAGTACTTAGTTGGTTTATGGCTAATCCAGGAAGATTGCATTGGGATGTTATGAAAAGAGTTTTCAGATATTTGAAGGGTACCTTTGAGTATGCTTTATGTTATCATGGTAACTCAGTTGGGTCACAAAGATCTGTTAGCATTCATGGATATGTGGATTTTGATTGTGTAGGGGACATTGACAGTAGAAGATCCACTAGTGGATATATCTTCACATTACATGGTGGTGCAGTTAGTTGGATGAGCAAGTGGTAGGCTGTAGTTGCTTTATCTACTACTAAGGTAGAGTATATGGTAGAAACTCATGCCTACACGGAAGCCATTTGGCTTAGATGTTTGTGTTCTAATATTGGGTTTAATATAGGGAAAATTACTATTTGTTGTGATAGTCAGAGTGCTATTTTTTTAGTGAAAAATCCAACTTTCCATGCCAGGATGAAGCATATTGATGTTCAATATCATTTTTTTCGTGATATGGTGGAAGATGGAAAGGTTAATCTAGAAAATGTGAATACTCTAGAGAATTTTTTTGATGCATTGACGAAGCCTGTGAGCATACACAATTATAGGTGGTGTGCCAGTTTGATGGGCCTTGGGGCCTATGACTTTCAGTAATGTCAAGCTCTAGAAGAAGCCAGTAAGTCTTCTTCAAGTGGGAGCCTGCTCGAAATCGTGCCTCAACTTACTAGTTTTTGTTTTATCTTCATAGCATTGAGTCTATCTTTCTTATCAGGCTAACTCTCCTTTGTCGGAGAGACCTTGCTCTATGTCTCCTAGGTGGACCGATATTACTTCTTCCTTAGGCATGGTGTATGCTTTGTCAGAAAGAGTTGATCACTTTGAAGGGAATCTTCTTAATGTCTCCTTGAAACTTCGATGAGATTGTATCGGAGTGGCATTGTGTTGTCACTGAGACATTGAGTCTTTTCTCCTTGACATGTTGATGGGAGGTTGGGGAACTCTTGTCGATGTGATTACGATTTCACCGAGACTTCAAAGTAAGTCTCTTCGACAAGCGGATTATTCGATATCTTATGGAGGTGACATGGAAATGGGGACCACATGGAGTAATATTACCCTCATCGGAGTGACATTCTTGTTTTGATGGGAGATGACACATTGTCTCATCGAAATGGCAATATGCATAGAGCTATGTAACCTACCAGCCCGCAGGTGCCCTTGTGGGACTTGATTATGCTAAGCAGGAGAATGAGGATTGGATGAAGTTGACGGAGGATGGGTGATTGGATGTTTTGGCGTACGGTGAGATTATCAAAGTGACTAGGTGAATTCAAAAAGAGATTGAACAGAGTCTATTCGATGGTCTGATATGGAAAAAAAATAGACCGTTTATTGCAGTTACTTGGGGAATTTGAATCGATCAGGTCCTTGGTGGCTCAGAATTGTAGAACAAATGTTGTATCAACATTGTACATTATGTAACATTGAATTGTGTGTCTTTTTTGAATTGAAAAAAAGCGAGGTTGATCAGGGAAATGTTATGTTGCTAAGATTGACACTATGAATTAATGCCTGGAAGCACAGTTCTGTGACTTTGTATGTAAATGTTCTTTTACTGTAATACAAAGAGATCTTTCTTGGTGTGTGGGTTTTTCTCCTATAAGGGTTTTCCCACATAACTCTGGTGTTCATTATGTGATTGTGTCAAATTTGTCTACTTTGTTATTATGTTAATGTGCATCTTAATAAACTGTAACTTGAAATTAGATGACATGTCTACATATCTTCTCTAAGAATTGGCATTAGGAAGGTGTTTCCGCACTCAACTTTCCTTACAACCTAAACTAGAAAGAGGATTTTCCACAATAACAATCTGCTGATGATGGGTAAACATTGTAAATATCTATATATCCTACACAATTCTTCTCCCATCATCAAGATTCTTTGAGAAAAAGATACAAGTCACCTCTAATCCCTCAAATAATTTTTTAGTATCCTAATTATGGGTAGCCATAAATTCTTTTTTAACAACCCACCACATGTTATATAATCAAACTAACATAAGAACCCTAACTCCTTCCTCAACATTCATCTTAAGAAGCTTGTCAAGGATCTCATCACCAATAGGATTAGGCATCTTAGAACCCCTAATCAAGCTATTTTTTGTGTAAATTGACCACCCAATAATGTATATCAAATTATTTTCATTGGTGATTGCATCAAACACATCCTCCCAATGCATATGGGCTTGATATAGTTGACCTTAAGATAATGAGTATCCTAGGAAGAAATTTATCAGGCATGTGGGAATCTTGATATACAATAAATTTTCAACCATTTATCTATGGATAAAAGGTATAAGGTATTTTAGGGAAATTCTTTGTCCAAATACACTTACCTCCATTGTGATCATTTGAGACATAAAAGTACTACAATTTGACATGAATCCTATCCCCTCCTCTAATTTTATATCCATGTTCTCTTAATAGACTCAAACACTGATCAAATTTATCCCCATTCAGTAGATCCTTCATAGGCACATGGGTTGTTCCTAATGAAATTGCTCCTATTAGGTTATCGTCTTTAATAGTAAAAAAAACTTTGGAAACTTTGTGGGCACTATAAATGTGAAAGTACTTGTACCATCTTGGATTTGTGAGCTCATTTTAGATGATATGGTTGTGAACCACATGAGCTTGCTCTAGATCTATGGTTGCATACAATCTATTCACTCCTTAGCCAATTCCCACCATTTCTTTGATTCCTTTGATGAATTGCACTATGACATCAAGATCTAAGCATTAATAACCATAAGTCACATTAAGAAAGTTCTTGAGAGTTGATATTGTGACCTATTCATAAATAATAATAAAATTATCATCAAATATCAATATGAAAATTATTCAAAATAGTAGTCTACATCTAACCACTATGCTCTAAACACCACATAAACATTGTTTTATGCTTTATGGAAAAAAGTGAGTATGTATATCACTCCATACTAAGACTCCCAAACTAACTCAAGCCCTCATCATTTGGACAAAAAGTACAAGAAATCCTCCATTGAAGGTTTAGTGCTCTTACAATTTTATTGTTGAATCACTATAGGTACCAATTTTGAGTAATTGAAGGAAAATGATTTCAAAATAAATTAGAGAAAATATTTTCTTGGTTATAAATAGATGGTTTAGTAATAAAAATTCATAGCCCAGCTACTACACATTATAGATATAAAGAATTGTAGTTTGTCTTTATTTTTCACTTCTCCAATGCCCTTATTACCCTTGTCTATAATTTTTGATCTATTTTATTTGGGGAAATTCCTCAAAAATGATCACTTTCCTTTTAACTTCTCAAACAATTTTTTTGTTTTGAATGTTCTATTTTTCTAAAGACTAAACTATTTTTTCACTATTTCTAGTGCCTTTCCATTACCTAGTGGTCTTCTTCCCTTATTAGATGTTAGTGAACTCTCCATTTTAAAATTATTTTGTACTAAATGCTTCCAAATTTAATTTTAGTCATATTCAACAAGTTTAAATTAATATGACACTCTTGTTTTTAGGGCCTTGTGCTATAAATTATACTAGTGATGTTCATGATGTATCTAGATATAGATATGTGTGTATTCTTATTTAATAAGTTTTAAATGAATGTAACATGCTCCTATGGAATAAGACACAATTGATTGTTTTTAACCTTGGCCCTTACAAGATATTAAGTTAGTAGTACGTTAGTCTCAATAATTTACACTACTTAGTGTATCTTGCTTCTATGCAAGGTTGGAAAATTTGGATGCAACCCTCTTAGGTCGTAAATTTTAGATGTTTTTGTAAGATATAAAATTAGGCTATACAATGGCTTTGGAAGGCTAGATGGTGATTCTTCATGGACGAAAGTGTTCTAAGATCACATAGCAATTGGGAGTTGGGAACGCTTGGTTAAAAGTACACACACATGTGTTGAAGGAGGAGGATGATAAATGAAGTTATGTGATTAACTAGACGAGAAAAATCTAGGTGAAGTGGAAAATTTGAGTGAAATTATTATGGTAATGTCTAGGATAAACCATGGCTAATGAATATGACAATGTTGGTAAGGTTTTTTATTTTGAAATATGGGAAATATTTTGATGTGTGGGAGTGGTTTGGTGAGTGTTTCAAATCTGTTTTAGGTAAACGAAGCTAAAATTTTGGTGAATGCAGTCAAATTATTCAAACTGATAGGTCTAATGGATTGTATCTAGTGAAACAATGCAGTGTTGAAATATAAGACAAAAGAGCTAAATAGCATAGGCAATAAAATATCAGGTGAAAGCACTAAACATTGTAGGAACTAAAATAGTAGAACCATGGGTTTTAAAGGTGCTAAAATATAGGTTGTAAGTGTTGAAGTATCACAAGCACTAATTTGAAAAAAGAACCAAAATAGTGAGGGTGCTAAACTACAATTCCAAGGCACTAAACTAAGATTGACTTGCTTGTTTAATTAGTTTCAACAAGAGTTTTGATCAATAAAAATACACAATGGTTGACTTTGAAATTTCAAGGTAAAAAGGCTAATTTTCATATACTTGTTTTACAAAAGAAAACATGACAAGCACTTTAGCACAATTCTAAAACTATTCAAGTGGGAGTCACTCATAGTCTTTTCCCGTTGAAAAATTAACTACTAATACCATCTACCATGTGAGGAATAGATAGGGAGTGCTATTAAAAAATAATATCCCTTATCATAAGATGGCCAAAGGCTTCACCCAAGGTTAGCTCTATCTCAACACACAAAGGTGCATTGTGAGTAACCTTAGGGGGTGATTTTCTTCCCTTGAACCACACTAAGAGGCAACGGATGTTGTTATCTAGGCTTTACAATCTCTCTAAGGATATCCTCAAAATACCACAAGGGAATGTGAGGTCTAATCCATGAATACTAACCTGTCTACAAGATTGGGACCTAAGCGCAAGAAAAGGTCCATTTACCTTGTGTTGAAAATCATTTGGGATCCCAAAGCTATTGCAAACACGATGATGACTAGATTGAAGTAAAAAAATTATTCTCCCCCATTTTTATACCCTGTACAAACACGTGGTTGAGGTCATCCCTTGGGGTGATGAAATACCTAAGTAGGACTCCTAATTGGAAAGAAAATCTAGGTGTTTTTGGTCACCCAATATTACAATAAGTGCAAGACGATAATATATACATGACTAGCACCTTTAATATCTACTCTAAAAAAAAATGTGACTTTTGATCCCCAAGATTGTACACAAGGTGCAAGGGGGGAGAATACATCTACACAAGCTCCAAAAACATAACAAACAATATATTTACCCTCTAACTAATTTAGTGCAACTAGCTAGTGGTAAATAAAAAATATTTGACAAGCAAACCTATAAATGATATGTGTGACTTTGATAGGTGAAGAATAGTTGTGCCAATAGGTTAGAATATTGTTTTGAAAGGGGGTTATCTATAAATGTAAAAGATAAAAATAGAAAAAGAGTTAAAACACAGAGCATGTGCATTGAACAATTTAATTACTAAAATACAAATTACAACTGCTAAACAATGGAAACACTACACTAAGGTTGAAACTAAAATAAAATAGAAAAACAACTTGGTATACTTTATTTTGGAGGTGCTAATTCACAAGTCATAGGTGTTGATTCATAGAGTGTGGATGCTAATATAAAACCTACATAGAACATAAAACAAAGGTGAATAATTTTCTAGAAAACACACAAAACACAAAAAAATAAAGATAGAATGATAAAAAAATAAGAGAAAATAGGTTATTCAATAACACAAAACAAGAAAATAGAAGAGATGAAATAATAAATCAATAGAAAATAGGTTAGAATATATTTGTGATGGAAGCACTAGTGTAGTGGTGCAGGTGTTGAGAAGTGGAAGCACTAATCCATATTTTGTAAGTGTTGAGAGACTCTAGATATCAACACCTACAAGAAAATATTAGTTTTCCTATAAAATAAAGAGTTAAAATGACCAAAAACTAGTAACTACATAATGAATGATAAAACAATAGAGAATAGACATGACAAAGTGAGAAATAAGGATGAAAAAGATAGAAAGTATCAAAAAGTGGAAGTGCTAAGATGTCCACATAGGCACTAATCCCATAGTGGAAGCATGGGGCATGTGGAAGAATAGGGTGAAAGTGTTGACATGGAACTTGGGACATGTAAAATCATAAAAAACCTCAAATATTTAGTTTTGAGAGACATGGATCCCACCAAGCATGTCAAAATAAAGACAAGAAAATGAAATAAGGAAACAACACAAATATAAAGCATAAAAACTAAATCCTTTTACCTTAATTCACTTTGCTCCTCTAATTGAGCCAAAGTGAAGTAAACCCTTCTCCACTTGATTTTCTCCACAAATTATTGGTTGGTGAGTTGAATGGAATGTGGATTTCTCTTGAAACTAGCATAATAATAGTATAATGATATTATTTATAGATTTTTGGTGGGATAAATGAAGGGTCAAGATGTAATGATCAATGGAGGACTAGGATTAAATTGAGAAAGGATACATGGATTGAGTGTTTAGCCTTATGACAAGTGTCACAAGGGAAGGCTAGGAGAGTGATATTTGTCTTGGGGAAGAGGGCTAGGTGTGCTCACATATTTGTGAGTACACACATAGGATGGCTCATGAGTGTGACAATTGGAGAAATTTTGGAAAGGGGAAAAGGTATGTTGCTACACGTGTGAGAAACCAATGATAGATCAAGTCAAGGGATGAGATGGAGGTGAGGTGACCCATGCATTCTCACGCATGTGAGCATTGAAGAAGGGGACACTTGTCACATCATAGCAAGTTTGGGGATTTTGAGGAATATAAAATTAGAGAAAAATATTAATGGATATTAGTGAAGGATTAATTAATTAATTAATCAAAGATTAATCAATTAATTAAGATTAGAATAATTATTTGGGGGCTATGATTATATTAATTAAATTAATTAACTTTACAAGAAGGGGGAAACATAATTAATTAAATATAGTTTAATTAATTATGATGATAAATAATAATTAATTAATTAATTAGTTAATTATTTATAGTAACATGAAAATATGATGAATTATCAAGAATGATTAATTATATAATGGATGACTAAATTAAGGGTATCTACGGTCTTTATACCATCAAAACATGCAAGACCTATAATACACTCAAGCTCCTCTAAAGTATCATCATCAAAGGGTATATTATTAGCATAATTAAGGGAAATGAGGAAACCTATAGTAGTATCATCTAGGAATGGAGAGATATGATGATCTTCAAATATTTCTCAAATCTTGGTCCAAAGAGCATGTGAGCAATCAAGGTCTAATATAGCACACATAGTGTCATGATCAGTACTAGAACAAATTAATCCTATAACATGAATAATATTATTAACCCATGATTATTTCCTCCTAGGTATGTTTGGTTCAAGTATGAGTCCATAAAGATAATATAAAATATTAAGCCACCTAAGATTTGTCAAGATGTCATTTTGTTAATACTCATAATTATCCTTATTTAGGATTACCACAAAAATATGAATAAAAAACCCATGATACTTCCTCAAATTAAAAAGTTATACACCAATAATCTCAATACATATGAATAAGCTAAAATGAAATCATCTCATAAAAAAAGGGTACCAAAATGTTTGAGTAATCAACCAAAATTCAATTGTGTCATAAACTAAATAAAATATATACCTAGGGAAAATTATAAAAATATGCATAGATGGCTATGAAGATCTATCTTCAATACCTTTCCAAATCTACAAGAATAAAAAATAAAGATAATTTGACAAATATATATGAGCTTGGAAGCCAAAATAGATGATCAAACATTAACAAGCAATAAATATAGAACATATATTAGCACCACCAAAAATTCTTGAAGCTACCTTTCCAATGACTTTTAATTTTTAAAACTCTAATTTTGTATGCCCAAGTTATACCAAAAATTAAAAAATCACTCTTTTAGGGAAAATAGCCTAGGCTAGGGTGGCCCCCTATTGGCTAGCTTGCGGTTGAATAGCGATTAGCCAATGGTGTTGTTAGATGAGTGGTAACTAGATGGGTTTCAAGTGGAGGGGACTCCCTAGAAGAGAATATGGTAGGGATAGTGAAAGGGGCCAAACAAAGGTGGCTCCTTGGTGGAGTTAGTGAGTGGTTGTTGTGATATCAAGAAACATGTGGGAAAAAATTCCTATGAAATGATATGAACAATCAATAGATATTTAGTTGCTAGAAAATCCAAACCATATGATTGAAAATTTTATCATTAATCTCAAAAATTTGTCAGACTATGGAAAAATCCACCAAGAATTTTTAAGCTGACCAAAAAATTTAAAAAATTATCAACTAGATAAAAAAACATCAATTAAAAAAACTTGTCACTAAAATAACTAGGAGGAACCATCTTTTTGTTGAACAAAGCTAGATTTTGGTGTAAACACTACAATGGTACCATATTCCATTCATACAAATTATATGAATGGACTAATTTTGTAAATATTTTTCCTAATGATTTTTCAAGACCCCCCAAAAAAAATCTTAATTTTTCCAAACATTGATTTTAGTATTTGGATGTACCATTTGAATTCTTAGGGCTAAATATCTCCAAAAATAGACAAAGGATTATAGATATAAAGGGATGATACCATGTTGGAGTTGATGATTGAAATTCCATCTCTCCCCAAGAATCACTTTCAATTGAAACATCCTATCACACAAGAGAAAAGAAACTCATTTTATATGAATCCTAAGTTTTCATTAGATACAAAAATATTATTTTTACAAATTTATATAATGAAAACCTTATTATAAAGAGAAGTATGAAATCTTAGATGGGGATATAATTAGATCATGACATGTGTCTTAATCCTATGACTTGAGATAAAACCACATGACCTAAGTAAGATTAAACATGTTAGTATGAATAGGGACCTAATAATAATTAATTAGGTGATTATATTTTTCACTCTAATGAATGATACAACCTCTCATGCAAGGAACCTATTGTTGCATCATCTACTTTGGGATCTAGATGTAAAAAGGAGAAAAATCAAAAGAACAAGTTACTCAAGCAATACACATATCAATAGTCCAAGAAAAGATTCATTCAAGGTAAAAACCATGCTTGATTTTTGATAATTTCAAACACTCTAAAAAGGATAGGTCATATAGAGGTGCTAGAAAATACCACTTGGGTCACTGTTGTCACATAAAACTACACCCTACTGAATAAGAGTTCAGTGTTCTAATGACACAATGGAAACAACCTCAAGGTGTGGGACCTGCACGAATGAGGTTGAGTCTCTGGAGAAGGTCAACTTCCTCTTCTAAAATAAGTGCAAATGTGTTGGTCTAACCCAACACATGAAACCTATTACTACTCTAATCTAACAAATCACAGAGGAAAAGGGATAGAAGGAGAACATGAAAATGAAAGGGAGGTGATGCACGAAGATAGAAATGTGTTTCTTCTTTACTTCATATTGCACAAAATATCAAAAAATCAGCTAAAAAAAGTATTCAAACATGGAGGTAAGAGATTTTTACTCAAACATGCAAGAAATACCTATGATAATAGTAATATTTTTTTGATATTAGGCATAAAACCAAGACTTCACAATGGTAGAATGCAAGATACAGTGTCTACAAAAGAAAATTGTGAGAGGAGACCAAAAGAAGAACCCCCAAAAAATATACAAGTGTTTCCTTTATAGTTTAGGCATAACTAAGATGAACATTAACCAAACCCTAACCCAGGTAGGCTTAGTAGATCTGATCAAAGAAGCATGAGATCTATCCAAAAAAATTGTGCCCAAAACAAGCATGGGTGCCATACCTATTGTGAAAAAGTGTTCCAAGAAGAGCCTGGAGAAGACAAGGTTTGTATGCCATCCACCTTGCCATGAATATTTTTCCTAGAAAATCCATCCAAAATCCTCCATGAAATCCATGATTTGGGCATGGAAATGGTCAAAAGGGACACCCATCAGCAATGAATGAGCATGGAGCCTGCAAAATCACTTGGAGAAGTCATCAAATGCATTAAATGTTATCCTCGAACCCTAAAAAAATTCCTAGCAGTTGGGAGGTAGTTGCGCATTAATGGCATTGTTGAACAAAAATGTGCCAATTCATGGATCGTCAAGGTGTTGGGCCCGAAAAATCACCTTTGGAAGCATATGAATTAAATGGTGTTGAGCCCCAAAAATATGTCTTTGTCAGGGGTTAGGTGTCGAGGCTACCTCATGCTTTATGCTTACATCAAACACACTAGTGTTGAGCTATTGGAGATCGAGCGTTGGCCCATTGGAGATCGAATGTCAGGCTTGCATCTTACCATGTACCAAAGGGAGAAGAGAGGAGGAAACCGCGACCACCAAAAAGAACCATCGGGGTCAGAGAGAAGGGTTACCTCTTACCGAAGAAAGGTAAGAGGTAAAGGAGAAGGCTGAAGGCCAACATCCGAAAACTCAACATTTAGCTGAATTTTGGGAGAAAAGAGTGAAAGTGAGGAGATGGAAGAAAGAAAAAGGTGAGACTTCGAAGGTCAGACCTCGAACCATCAAAGGTCAGAGGTTGGGAGGAAGGCTTACGCCTTGCAAAGTCAAAATAGTAAGAGGGAAGAGGTAAGGGCGAAAGATGACACCCAAAGGCCGATAGAAGAAAGGCAAAAAAAGGAAGAGGAGAGAGGGAAGACCGACCCCCAAAGTCTGACAAACCAAGACTTAGGCAAGTCTTGAAAACTTAATCAAGCTTCAATGATTGGGGTAAGGATTGAGGCTTACCATGAGATATCGGTAAGGGGTAAAGAGTAAGGGGAAAGGTCGAAACCCAAAACACTTATAAGAAAAATGGGAAGCAAGGTAAGAAGGAGAAAGAGTGATGGAGAAAGCATGAAGGTAAGCAGGTAAGAGATAGCCCAAAAACCCGAAAATTTGGGACTTAGCCAATTTAGGAACCCTCAAGGAAAACTCATGCAAGATGGCCCATGTAGGATCTCTCAGATCAGATATCAGTGATGGGTCATCTAAGGGGGGCATGAAATTTCAACAGTCACAATATTACAAAAATATAGGATTTAAAATTTATTAAATGTTAGTGACCAGGAAGTTTTGATATAGTACAAGAAGTTTCATTTTTTTATGATAGAGTTGTAATATTTATGAAAGGAAACATGGAAATTATAAATTTCATGTATATCAATTCAAAGCCATGCAACCTCTCCAATAAATATTATATTGTTCACTTGTATAATTTAGAATCTAGTTCAAATTTAGACCAAGTTTGGCTTCAATCCACTATGGTATTGCAACATTATTTCTTTGAATTGGTCAACCAAGTAAAAATAAAATACTTTGTATCAAATTCTAGAAGTGAAACAATTTTGTTCACATGTTCATGGTTAATGGTATGCAATATTTATTGAATATGGTACAAAATCATGAGCACATATGTGGATATGGTTTCAATAATTTAGAAGTATCCATCTCTCTTCATCAAGATCTGAGTACTAATTGTACTAGCAATATTGAGACTACAATGTATTTACAAAACTATAGCCTAGATGGTTCTAATTCTAATCCTTATATCTCTTGCTCACCTATATTTGGATTATCCAATTTTAAACTCTTATGCCAAAATGCCACCAGTATCAATTATTATTGCATGCCCATCTTCATGCATTCATCCCTCCTTTATCTCTACTAATTAGCCTATTCTTGTTACAACCACCATCACTGATACAATTGACCTTAGAAAAATTGAGCTTATCCTTTTGGCAAGAGATATGTTGGCTATTGATTTTTTCTCAATTTCTTTTATTTTTCTTTCTTGATTTTATATTTTGTATCCCATTTTCTCAATGAAATCCTATATTAATATGCTTAGAGTAGCTTGGATAATAGCATGAGTGACTTATTTGGCATGTTTGACTTTCTTTTGTCTCCCATTTACTCGATGAATTCTTATATCTTAATGTGCTTAGAGAAGCTTGGGTTTAGACATGAGTTTCCTTATTTATTATGTTTGCATGTGTGTTTTTTATTAGGGAAAAAATAGTTTTTGATGAGACCTAAAACCCATTACAAATAGGTTTTGAAGAGAATTAAAACCCTATTGAAGCAAATCAAGCTGCTAAAAAATAATTTATAGACCAATAGCATCCCATCAGCAACACCACCAAACAGAAAAACAAGACTACACAAGCTGCTAAAAAGGTTTTTAAGGGACCTTGAACCCTTTACAACCAGGTTTTGACTGAGACCTTGAACCCTTATGTAAGAAAATACACAACATGTATTAGCCAAGCTACATCAAACCAACTTCTTAGGACAACCAATGTTGAGCCAAGAAAAATAGTCATCCTACTAGTTTGGAAGACCAACAAACTCATTTTTGCACCAAAACTATTAAATCCAAACTCCTCACCTCAATAGGGGTGTTAGAGAGCACAACTAAACACTGAAGATCATCAACCTTCTTGTAGCACCACCATGCCCACTTCACAAACCCAACCTCCACCTCAATAGGAGAGAGCTCCCCTTTATATGAGAGGATGAAATGAGAACCATTGCCACTAAAAGATAGTTCTTCCCACAAAATCTATAGTACCCAAATCCATCTCAAAAGGAGAAGTCTCCACCTCCATAGAAGACATCAACTATAGATCCTAATAGAAAGAAGACACTCCCATAGAAAGGGTAGACACAACATCCTTTGGAAAAGTGAGAAACTAGAACTGAAAGGAGAAAATGAACTATCCTCAGCCATCAGTATTAAAAATAGACACTTTTAAGCCATCAACATAAACATTGGTAACCACTCAACTATTTGAAATATAGCAACCCCATCCATCTACCAAGAAAACATCCAAACAAAAAAACTAGAGGACAGGTCACTCAACTACCCCCTATAACTTTTGAAAATGCACTCCCAGAGGTAAAACTTTTCAAACAACATCCCAACCACAAAGATAAGCATGGAACAGAGGTAAAAATCCCCAACGTAATTCCAAAAAACATAAACCCCCGTAGCAACCACATGTAGCATAGGAGAACCATCAATGACAGGAACCATAGAGAAGCCATCCACTTCCTTTCCAACTCCAAAAAGCTAGCCATCAGGAAGCTCCAGTCACAAACCAACCATCTCAACCGCAAAATCTACAACACCCATGCCCTCTATAATAGAGGAAATTCCATTCCTGCAAAAAAACCACTACAGAAGGCCCATGCACCACTAGGAAGTGGAAAAGGCAGCATCCAAACTCTCACAGGGTACCCCATTTAGCAAAAGAAAATTCTTTACTCCCCACTACAAATACTCAAAACTACAACTACACGAACCTTCCACAAGCAGGAAAGAGGCCAAAATGGCTAAAAGAGGACAACCATCCGTGCAATAGCACCCAAAGAGATTCCCTTCACTTCCCTGTTGTGTAATATGCCCAGCTAAATTGTCCTCAATAAATTAAGAATTGATATTATGAATATAAAATTTATGGCATACATCCCATAGCTATTTCCATTTAGCAATTACATGTCCATAAATAAACAAAATAAATTTATTTTCATTTGCAAATTTCAATAGTCAATTTACAAGTTTGACTTGGAACTCAAACACCTCAAATTCAATACATCAAATACATCAATTTCATCAATTGCATCAATTACATCAATGATACAAGTACATAAATAGAATTTTGATATGATTCCTTTTTAATAGCTTGCCTCCACTGGTGGACGATAACATGGTTGAGGTACTTTTCCACCCAACCACGAAGCAATTCTTCCCCGAAATTCTTCAATTAGTCAAAGAATACCCAACCCTGCACGGAACACTTAGCAAGAGATACAATTTGCAAGGTGGAATTTGTGTGTGCCTAACTACATGCATTTCTATCTACTATTAGAAGATGCAATTTCCATGTTAGGTAAATAAAAAATAATAATACAACAGAGAGAGGATAAATATTAACAGTTTGTTCCGTAAATAAAATGACTGCAAAGCTTGGCCAAGCTCATGCTGCATAAAATGCAACTCTAGTTAGATTTAGAAAATCAAATCTACACTCTCTAGCACCCATTTCCAGAATAAAATATCATCATATCAAAGGGGTATCCCTCCCTTTTAGACCATCTATTAGCATCATATTCTAGTGTGTTACAGTCTACCATTGAATTCTTATATCATTCCATTTCAATATTATCAACAAATATTCCTTCTAAATCTGGTATAACCATTCCTTTATTCATCATACATCTATCTTTCTATTAAGTCTCGTATTGCAAATCAACAATTTTCCATTTCTATAGTTCTTTCCTTTGCAAATGAAGTTTAACAATATTAATCAATGAGTAATTCAAGATGAATCGGAAGGTATACTGCATGTATGTGCACGTGCATAAATGAAACATTTATGCATGTACACATATATGCCTAGAAATGAACATAGTTGGAACATGTGTATATATTCAAAATAATAAAAGATAATCTTCCTTACATACAGGTCTCCATATTCAAAAAAGAAAACATCAACTTCATTTAGATGCTCCATTTAATCTTTCAATAACAACTAGTCTCAATTAAGATACAAATGAAACATTTATTCCACAGTCACTTGTCTTTCATGAGGACTAAAAAACAACTCAAAATGAAACATGGTTGATTTACAATATCCAAAGTAATCAATTTTAGAGAAATATCATATTATACAGAATATATGTACCCTTAAGTTTGATACAATCTAGGTTCTATATTCATTCTATTTTTGGCTAATATTTCCATTTGTTGTTCAGTTTAGATTCACCACCTTAATATTTATTTTAAAAGAAAATAAAAACACTATAAAAATGGATGCTTTGTTCCATCAAATAATGATATTCCACATAAGGGTGTCGATAAGCATGTTATCATGAAAATGATAACATGATTATCATGATCAAATGTCTTGTCTCAGTGGCGGTAACCTTAGGAGATAATGGCTTATTATTTTGGCTTTATCTCCTCTCTATTTGGCTTAGGATTATAGAGTTAAGAGCCCATCCTATTAATAGTTACATATCTTATGGAAACGAGCTGATGGATGTGGTAATTATAGCAAGGTGTACTCATGTTGTCAAGTTTACACAAATTATGGGGGCCTTATTGCCTTGTTTCTTGATTGTTCTCTTAGTTATTTCTGCTCATCAAAATAAGGAGAAGGTCACGATGAGGGTGTCTCTGGTTGACATGGGTGGAGATCATTGCAAACAAGAGCCTCTTTCTTGTGAGGAGTTTAGTCGTAATGCACTTGTGTGGGAGCATCTAGAGAAGGGGGGCATTTTCCCTTATTTTCTTAAACTGCATGGGTTTAATTTTGAGGCCACTAAAGTTTTGTGAAGGGTTGGAATAATTGTATGTTGCACTATCAAGGGGTGGAGGTGAATATTACTGAGTGTTTAATTGTTGAAATCACAAGATTACCCATGAAGGGTAATAAATTTTACAGATATCGTGGGGCTTCCAAGTGCACTCTGGATAATTTCTTCAAGGGTAAGGAACTCAAAAAGCTCAAGGGTGTGGGAAGTGGAGGGTATGACCGTTCTTCTATCAAGCTGCTTTGGAGGGATGTGGTGCTAGAAATTATGAAATATTTCATGCTCGATGCCAAGTATTCTATAATCTATGGGTACCATTTTATGTTGTTGAATCACTTTAGGCACAATAGTTTGGTGTCGTTTCCCTACTATTTGCTCCTCTCCATGGAAACTAGCATAGAAGATAATAGAAGAAATCCTAGTAAAGCTATTCTCCATGAGGGGCTCATGCTCCTTATTATTGACTATATCAAAATGAAATTTATTCATGAAATCCCTAAGATTTACAGTGGATGGAAAGGTAAGGGACCTACGTTAGGTTATGATACAGGGGACTTTGCAGAGGAGTGGGATGGGGATTATCAGGAGGATGGATCTGAAGATTTGGAGTCATCAGATAAACATAGTAAGCCTATGTAGGACCTCAATCCTGAGATATCTAATTCTTGGTCAATGGGTTATGAGACTAATATTGAGATGAAGGAGGTTGTGTCTTTTGGCACCAAGAAGGGGTCTAAAAGGAAGAAAGGTGGTCAAAAGGATGAGAAGCAGGAATGTGGGAAAGGAAAAATCCTAGTTGAGGACTATGTGAAAGATTCTCGTGTGTCCCCTATTCATACTGTTAAGGGGAAACATGGGAGCAATAAGGTTTAAGGAGCTTCGTGTGGAAGAAAAATGTCATGAGGGCAATGGAATTAAGAGTTATGGGGATGTTTCCCCTATGCATACTAGGTTGGTGACTCTTGACTATAAGGGTTTCGATCAAGTTGAGGATAAGAAAGGGTTGTTGGAGCTGATGGTGAACTCAATAGTGAACTCTAATAAGCAGCATGTGGAAGTTGAAGTGGTAGATTTGGAGGATTCTCCAGTTGGTGATGATTTAAGTGATTCAGCAGCTTGTGGAAGTTGGAAGATGGTAGAATTTGTTGTTTAAATGGATTTTTCTCCTAAGTTGAATGAATGGAAGAGTGTTTGTGTGGTGTTGATCAATTGTAACAAGGAGTGGAAAATGAAAAGCAAGTTTAATATAATGAATGTTGTTCTTGACAAGGTGGTGGTGGATGTTGAGAAAATAGGTAGGGATCATGAGGAGAGGTTAGTGTCCTTGGAGGATAAATTCAATAAAATTTGTCATGATTTGTATTCTGTGGTGCAAATTAGTAACTAGTTTCTCAATTCAAGTGTGCAAGGACTTACTTTGTTGAATGAAAAATCTCTTAGGTGGACTGGTAAACATTTGGATCTCAAAGAGAATGAGGAAGTGATTGTTGATGTTAGTCGAAAGAATCGGACAGAGAAGAGCATGGATGATGGTTCGTGTGTGCGAACTAGAAGTAGGACTAAAAGAGGGCTACTATTTCCTTCTAGGAGCTTGAAGACATGGTGGAGATGCATGATAATGTTATCTCTGGTAATTTGGAGGTGGCCAAGGTTTTAGATAATCTGCTTTAGTTTTTGTTTGTTTGGATTTTGTGTTAATGTTTTGTTGTGGGTTTAGTTGTTTGTGTGTCAAGGTTCATCTTGTAATAGCTATTTTTTTTTGGGGTTGTATGGTGGTAGTTGCTTAATCTTTTGCAGTCTTCTCTCATTTTTAAGGGTTTGGGATCCCTTCAAACCTACTTTTCCTTATCAAAAACATGACTTCGATTATCTTAAAGTTCCTTCATTATACCCAATATCTATTGTGCCACGGTTTGACCCATAATATAATGAAAGCGCCCTTTAAATACATATATAAAAGAAACAAAGTATATTCTTTCTTCGACTCAAATTTAAAATACTGGAATAATCGACAATGATCATGTATGTATATATATACATGCATATAGACACTCGTATGATAATTCAAATGATTCATTTATTCGCAGCCTAAAGATGGTCGAGCACTGGTAACACAGAATAACATCAACATTATTATCATTCATCAAATGCTAGCAAAGTTTGGTTGAGGGTTTCCATCGAATGATAGCATCATTCTTAATATCCTTTCTCTTACAGAGTATGGTGGAAGTTTATAAATTAAAAGAAATGATGAAAACATCGTTTGGCCCATACATTTATCCGATTTGAGTCACCACAGTTTACCACACTGAAATGTGGGTGCAACATACATAATACTAGATGAATGATGCATGTCATACACCAATTGATAAAGTATCAAATTGATATAAATCTCTCGGCTAGCATAAGCTAGACGCTCATAGAGTGCAGTTGAAACAATCTAAGCTAAACACCATAATGGTGTCGCTCCAAACATTGCATAAACAAGATAGATTTTTCCTGATAAATGAAACGTAATAACATTGGTCAGGCTGAACGGCCACGACTAAAAGGAAAGTATAGCATGCGGGTGAGAATCTCATCACTAGTTTCTAACCTGATACCCGTGCATGTTGGGTAATCAAATAACAAGCTCGTCATGGTGGCTTGGCCCCAAACAAGGCTAACACAAATTGACATGGGTCAACTAACAAAGGAAAATACATGATTACAAAGCCATAAAAAATGCATGATAAGGGCACAAGAATTACACAATATTTCCAAAATAACACAGAAGAATGAATACCCTTTCAACTCAAAAGAGAAACATCTAAGATGGGTTCAAATTACCTCTCCTTGTGCAACTCTTGGTGATTTTTCCTTTGATAGAATTAGCAACAGCTTCTCAATCCTTCATTTTCCTCCTTCTCTGTCCATCTTTTTCCTTGATGCTCTACTCCTATTTTTTGCTAGATTCTCTCTTCAATTCGTCCCCTCTGACGACAAATATCTCCTTTGTTATCTTTGGAGATATTGGTTTTAATTTCCTTTTCCCATATTCTTTTTACGTGGCCACCCACTTCCCATCTATTTCTGAGCATTGTCTATTACTTTCTAACATGAGAGGGGTTGGCCCCTATACCATTCATTATGGGAGTTACGAATTTAAGCATGAACTCATTGTTAAAACCCATGGTAACACATTGATATATATATATACGTATATATACGTGTGTATATGTATATATATACATATATTTATTTCTATGTAGGGATTTACAAGCATTCCTATTATTTTCTTTTTCCATTTCCTTATTCAAAAGCCTATTTTCAAGTTTTTCAAAAAAACAAATAATATAATTGTTCTCAATATGATAATTGTATATGATAGAATGAATTTCCATTATCATTTAATATAAACTTTGAGATAGAAAAGGTAAGATAAGGATGCTCTAAATTCATTTCTTTCATGAGTTTACTTATTTCACCAAATTATGATTCAACACAATATAAAATGATATTTATTGATTACAAACAAATGCAAATGTCATGGTATACTATGGTGTGTGAGATTCCAGATTTCATTCTTGCTTATCGTTTGATGCAGAGCAAGGTGATAAATACATCAACTAACCAGGTTCAACTTGTCTCCCAAATCTCAAACCCAATCTAGGGTTGTTTCCTTCATTATCTCACCTACTTGCTTGTAGGTCACCAAACACCCTTATTTTGTTATATATTTTAGAGAAGGTTGTTTAGGTACTTGACTCAAACACTTTTAGAGACCCATTTTTCTCTCATTCAACATATCAACCTAGAGAAATAGGTTGTTTTGAAACATCTTGCACAAAATTATCCTTCAACATTGTTCCTAGGCCAAATTAGGCCTATTTTCCAAAGGAGGTACTAAAAATCCTTCACAAAAAACCTGAAACACTTCACTAATAGATCCAACCAGTCACAAAACTCAAAATTACACCATTAGATTCATCAACACACTTCAAATTTTTGTTGTCCTAAGCAAAAACCAGTAATTTCAAGCCTAGCACTCAAACATGCTAGACTAGGGCACGTGCTAAAAACCTCCAAACACTATCACCCTACCCTACCACTAATAAAATCTTAAATAACACTCCTAAAATTCCCATTCCACCAAACTACAAAATTTTCCTACGGTGGAATGGCCTATTTTGACATGATTTTATTCAAACCCTAGCAAATTGTGCAACCTTTAGAAAATTGGCTTTATCTCCTGTAAATTTGAATAAAAAACACTCCAAATGGATTCAAATGAAAGCTTACACTGAGACACAAAATTTCACATTGGATTTACAGGATTATCTTACTGTATGGAGCCATATAGAGTCAAAAAGTGAGTAAGAACAGAAAATCTCACAAAAACAGAGCAACAATGCTTTATTTCTCCAAATCTTCAAGAAACCAACCTGCCTCGATGAAGTTAGAGGCCTTTTAACATGTCTTACATGAAATACCAATGGTATACAACTAACATTTGAAAATATGACCGTTCATCTTCCAACTAACCAACAAAATAACAAAAAGTTCATAGTTCAATTTTTGCAAAGTTGCTACATTATTGACAACTTTTGAACACAACCCCACTAGGACCCTAAATGATTTCATTTACAACACAAATTGGTCAAATTGACCTTATTACATCATGGAATGACTTAACCCTATTGTAGACTCCAAAATGCATAAACAAACCAAAATTTGCAAGGGTGCTCCAGAAACATTCAATCGGGGAGGAAAAGATTTCATCCTCCTGATGAAATGAGTTCTTGAATTGTGGTACCATGTTGTTTGATATCATATTCAGTCATCTACTAAGCATCTTCAATTGTTAAATCTTTCCACTTAACCAAGTACTCATTATATAACTTCTTCATATTTCTTTTGACCTCCCTTGTATCTACTATGCCTTCAAGATTCATTGGCTGGCCAGGAGGTAAATCCTTGACCCATTCATCATCTTCAGCATCTGTAGCACCTGCAACATTACCTGCATTCACAACGCCTTTAAAAGGATACAAATCAGCAACATTAAAAATGGGTGAAATGGAAAATCCTAGAGGTAGCTCAATTTCATAAGAATTCTAACCAAACTTATGCACTATCCTACAAGGGCCAATCTTTTTCATCTTCAATTTGGTGTATTTTCCATTTGGAAGTCTTTCTTTCCTGAGATGTGCAAGTACCAAATCACCAACCTTGTACTGAACATCCTTTCTTCTCAAATCTCCCTTCTTATATTTCTTCACACTCTTCTTCAAGTTCTCCTTGACCTACTCATGAATATCTTTCATAGCAATGGCAAAGTCTTCCCTTGTTGCACTTATTTTCTCCATGTCTCTCGGATCCCCAAGTTCATATATGCGTCTTGGATTCATCCCATAAACAACCTCAAATGGACTCCTTCCAATAATTTGGTTAACAAAGACATTGTATGCATACTCTACTTGAGGAAGTACAATATCCCATGACTCACCTTGCTCCTTAGTTAGACATCTCAACAAGTTTCCAGGAGACCTGTTAACAACCTCGGTTTGGCCATCCGTTTGTGGATGGTAGGCTGAACTGAATTGTAACTTGGTACCCAACTTTTTCCACAAGGTCTTCCAAAAGTTACCTATAAACTTTGAATCCCTATTAGACACAATACTTAAGGGCAATCCACGAATCCTCACAATTTCTTTGAAAAAAAACTAACAATATGAGAGGCATCATTAGTACTTCTACATGCCATGAAATGGGCCATCTTAATGAATCTATCCACAACAACATAAACACTATCATTCCCTCTTTGTGTTTTAGGAAGACCCAAAACAAATTCCATGCTTATTGACTCCCATTGACGATTAGGAACAAGTAAAGGTTGATACAAAGCTACATTAGAGCTTGTTCCTTTGGCCCTTTGGAAAATTCCACATCCTTGTACAAAACTTTTAACATCAACATTCATCTTAGGCCAATAGTAGAACCTCTTAACCTACTCCAAAGTATTATCAAACCCAAAATTCCCACAATGCCTTTCCCTTATCAAATTTTCCCTCATGGAGCACTTAGGCACACACAAATGAGCCCCTTTGAATAATAAACCATTTGCAACACAAAATTTACATACTCACTGTGAAAACTACCTTGCAACTGACTGCAAACAATATAAGCATCTTTAAACTCATCATCATGCTCATACATACCTTTTAGTGAATCTATCCCAATGCTTTGAAGTTGTACCTCTTGCACCATCATAGACCTTCTGCTCAGGGAATAAGCAACCTTGTTTTCTTGTCCTTTCTTGTGCTTGATTGAAAATTTATAGGCCTACAAGTACCCCATCCACTTCATGTGCCTCTGATTCAACTTGTCTTGGGTATTCAAGTAACTTAATGCATGGTTATTTGTAAACACAAAAAACTCCTTTGGAAAGAGATAATTTCTCCATTTCTTGAGAGACTGAACCATAGCATAAAGTTCAAGGTCATATGTTGAGTACCTTCTCTTAGCATCATTTAGTTTCTCACTAAAAAAGGCCACCGGTTTTCCATCTTGGCTCGAAACTGCACCTACAGCAGACCTGCTTGCATCACATTCCACAGTGAACACTTTATCAAAATAAGGGAGTGTGAGAATAGGCATTTGTTACATCTTGACTTCAGATATTCAAAGATTGTATATGCTTCTGTAGTCCAACAAAACTTGTTCTTCTTCATCCCCTTGATGGTGTCAATCATTGGTGCACATATGTGACTGATTTTCTTGATGAGCTTTCTATAGAAACTAGCTAATACATGAAAGCTCTTGACTTCTCCAACTAAAGTAGGTGTTTCCCAATTTATTATGGCTTCAACCTTTGTAGGATCCATTCTCAAAGTCCCCTTTGATATCACAAACCCAAGGTAGACAAGTTCCCTCTTCATGAACTCACACTTCTTGAGATTGATCATTAACTTCTCCTCATTGAGCTTATTTAAGACCTTGTCAAGGTGGTCCAAGTGATCTTCCCTTGTTTTATTGTATACAAGGATGTCATCTAAGTACACTACCACAAATATTCCTATGAAACTCTTCAACACCTCATTCATTAGTCTCATGAATGTACTAGGGTCATTTGACAATCCAAATGGCATCACTAGCCATTCATATAAGCCTTCATTGGTCTTAAAGGCAGTCTTCCACTCATCACCTTCCCTTATTATGATTTGATGGTATCCACTTTTTAAATCTATCTTTGAGAAATACCTAGTTCCAGCCAAACTATCCATTAAATCTTCCATCTAGGGTATAGGGAACCTATACCTAATGGTGATCTTATTTATTGCTCTTGAGTCAATGCAAAGTCTCCAATCTCCATCCTTCTTAGGTGCCAATACTAATGGCACAGCACAGGGGATTAAACTCTCCCTTATCAGCCCTTTATCTAACAACTCTTGAATTTTTTTTATGATCTCCTCATTCTGTTGAGGGGTCATCTTGTATGCTTCCTTGTTTGGGGGTATCAAGTCTGATGTAGGAGGCAATGCTTCCCTTGTTTGGAATACTCCTGCACTTCACTGGTATCAAGTCAATGTGATGACTCACATATATAATAGGAGGCAATGCATTAGGAATTATCCCTTGTTCCAATGTGTTCATAATTTTCTAACAAATCCTGCACTTCACTTGGAATCTCCACTTGATCTTCTGCAGCATTAGAGATAGGCTTGCCAACAATTGCAAAACCAACTTCTTCCTTCTCTAGGTCTTTCAAGAACACCTTTTCCTTGACAACCATTACACTAGGACCTTCATGAACTGTCTTATCTTCTTCTTGCAGTGATGACAAGGTGCATGACACACCATCCTTCACAATCACATACTCATTTTTATAGCCATCATGTTTAGCCTTTCGTTCAAGTTTCCAAGGAATACCAAGGAGTAGGTGGCACACATCCATGGGCACAATGTCAGAGAGAATTTTGTCTTTATAAGGTCCTATGGTGAAATCTACCCAAACCTGCTCATTCACAAGCACCTGTTGCCCCTTATTGAGCCATGAGATCTTATAAGGATTTAGGTGAGGTGTTTTCTTCATTTTAAGTTTCCCAACCATTTCTAAAGGCACTATGTTATCTATTGAACCAAAATCAATGATGACTTTGCTTACCTTTCCTTGGGACTTGCATGTTGTCTGAAACAAAGCTTTCCTTTGAGGGGGTTCCTTGGTGTTTGGAACTTTAATTAGTGTTCTCCTAATCATCAAAGCCTCTCCTACTTCTGGTGTAGCATGAAGAGAAGGTGAGTTAAAACTTTCTTCATCCTCCTCTTAAACAAGTTGTGTCCTTTCTCCACTATGAGAATATGCGCCCTGTTTGTTCGGGCACTTCCAAGCAAGATGGCCATATTGGTTACAGTTATAACACCTTCCAGAGAAGGTATTAGACCCCCTTCCTTGTCCATTAAATCTTCCCCTACCTCCTGGCCTTCTTCCTCTGAAATTTCCTCTTGTTTCACCACTAGACTCTTGACTTGTGTTTTGCTCATTTGGTCATCTTTGTGAACCTCTTCCACCAGGGTTACCTATGCCCAAAAACTATTTCCTCTTCCCCTTGATTGTTTTTCCTTCCTCCTCTTGACCTTCTCTTCAACCTTAATGGCTATTTGGAAGCACTCCTCTATTGTCCTAGGAGTGGCAAGGCTTATTTCAACTTGAATTGCAGACCTCAAACCATTCAAGTATCTAGAAAAATTCTCCTTTTCATTTTCAATATGGCCTGACCTTATGCTAATCTTGTGAAACTCTTCAGTGTAGGCTACCACATACAACTCTCTTTGCTTTAAATTTTTCAATCTCCTAAATACTTGTATCTCATAATCAACAGGTAAGAATTGTCTCTTTACCTTTGCCACCATTTTTTCTAGAGAATTGATCTTGTAATTTCCCATCTTTGTCCTCTCCTCTTGGGTGTAATTCCACTATGTTAATGTTGGTCCCTTCAACTTGGTTTTGGAAAAATTGACCTTCTTATCTTCAGCTATCTCTTTGAACTCAAAATAATTATCTAAGGAATCTATCCATTTTGTCACTTCTTCAGCATCTATTTTTCCACCATACATAGGTAGCTCCATCTTCACATCTTGTGTCTCTCCCCTCACAGCCTTAATCACTTGTAGAAACTTCCTCTCTTCTGGACCCATCTGTCCTTGGATCCTTCTGGGGCGTTCTCCTCTTCACCCTCTTCCACATCTTCAAAGTCACTCTCCTTTGCAAGAATTTTTTCTCTCCTATCTCTCTTCTCCCGTGCTTCCATCCTGGCTAGCATGGATTCTTGACACTCTCTTAGGGCTTGCAACTCCCTAGCAACAACAACTGAATTACCTTTTGGAGGCATCTCTAGTACTTTTCCTTAGAACTTTTCTTCTTCCAAATCCCAAACTTCTTAGAATTTAAGCATGAACAAATTGTTAAAACCCATGGTAACACATTGATATATATATATATACATATCTTTATTTCTATGTAGGGATTTACAAGCATTCCTATTATTTTCTTTTTCCATTTCCTTATTCAAAAGCCTATTTTCAAGTTTGTCAAAAAAAACAAATAATATAATTGTTCTCCATATGATAATTGTATATGATAGAATGCATTTCCATTATCATTTAATATAAAACTTTGAGATAGAAAAAGTAAGACAAGGATGCTCTAAATTCGTTTCTTTCACAAGTTTACTTATTTCACCAAATTATGATTCCACACAATATAAAATGATATTTATCGATTACAAACAAATGCAAATGTCATGGTCTACTATGGTGTGTGAGATTCCAGATTTCATTCCTACTTATCGTTTGATGCAAAGCAAGGTGATAAAGAAATCAACTAACCAGGTTCAACTTTTCTCCCAAATCCCAAACCCAATCTAGGGTTATTTCCTTCAATATCTCACCTACTCGCTTATAGGTCACCAAACACCCTTATTTTGCTATATCTTTTAGAGAAGTTCATTTATAGAATTGACTCAAAAACTTTCAGAGACCCATTTTTCTCTCATTCAACATATCAACTTGGAGCAATAGGTTGTTTTGAAACATCTTGCACAAAATTGTCCTTCAACATTGTTCCTAGGCCAAATTAGGCCTCTTTTCCAAAGGAGGTACTCGAAATCCTTCACACAAAACCTGAAACACTTCACCAATAGATCCAACCAGTCACAAAACTCACAATTCCACTATTAGATTCATCAGCACACTTCAAATTTCAATTTTCCTAAGCAAAAACTAGTAATTTCAAGCCTAGCACTCAAACTTGCTAGACTAGGGCACATGCTAAAATCTCCAAACGCTATCAGCCTACCCTACCACTAAGAAAGTATTAAAGAAAACTTCTAAAAGGCCCATTCCACCAAACTACAAAATTTTCCTATGGTTGAATGGTCTATTTTAACATGATTTTATTCAAACCCTAGCAAACCCTAGCAAATTGTGCAACCTTCAGAAAATTGGCTTTATCTCTTGTAAATTTGAATAAAAATCACTCCAAATGGATTCAAATGAAAGCTTACACTAATACACACCACTTCACATTTAATTTACATGATTATCTTACTATATGAAGCCGTACAGAGTAAGAAAGTGTGTAAGAACATAGAAAATCTCACAAAAACATAGCAGCAATGCTTTATTTCTCTGAATCTTCAAGCAACCAACCTACCTCGATGAAGTTAGAGGCCTTTTAACATGTCTTACATGAAATAACAATGGTCTACAACTAACATTTTAAAATATGACCATTCATCTTCCAACTAACCAACAAAATGACAAAAAGTGCATAGTTCAACTTTTGCAAAGTTGCTACATTATTGACAACTTTTGAACACAACCCCACTAGGACCCCAAATGAATTCATTTACAACAAAAATTGGTAAAATTGACCTTATTACATCATAAAATGACTCAACCCTATCCTAGACTCCAAAATGCATAAACAAACCAAAATTTGCAAGGGTGCTCCTGCACCACTATTGTCATCTAGATAAGTGTTCCTACCTTAATAAAGTTTTCTTCCTTCAACCTACTCTTGCACATATATATTCTTACACTTGTCCACTTATCAATAACCTTTAACTGATAGTCTTTATGGAATAATTCTCTTAAATCATAAAATTGCAAGATATTCATTTTCAAATATATCATTGCATTTATCAAATCTATAAATACTAAATGATTGTAATATCACAGAATTGCACCTAGGGGAAATTCCATATTTCCACATTCTTTCCTAGAATTTATGACACTCCAAAACATTAATGACAAAACCTCTTGAGTCATAATTTTGTGATTTTGACTTCAAGAGGACAAATGGTTGAGCAACAGAAGCCTAGTGATGCGTTCCCCAAGAATACAAGCTTTGGACGAACGTGCAGCGCGGTAGCGTCCTAGCCATTTCCTGAGCTCAAAACATGGAATCTAAAAGGTTAACCCCCATGACACATGTCCTGGTAGTTACATTCCGAAAGTAACGGCTCTTTGTCACCTTTTCAAGCATAAGAACCTCTTTTTTCCTCTCATTCGGAGGTTGGAAGATTGGAAGACCAGAAGACATCACTTTAGCTCTCACTTTTTCTTTAGCCACAACTTTGAGACTTCTTCTCCTTTTATAGCAATGTATTCACAGGCGAAGCCATTCCAGACTAAAGTCCCCCTAGTAGCAACAGCAGCTCTCAAGCAAGCACTCAGTAGTGCGTCTGCGTGCTCCGAAGAGGGCCTTGGCCCGTGGGTAACGCTCTCTCTCTCTTTCTCACTCTCCTTTAACAAGCATTTGTCTAATTTTTAGTGGTGCAGGTTCTACTCCCGAGCAGGTATTGCTTTCACCACACACTTATCGTGGTTCGAGTTCTACTCCTCGAGCGAGTATTGCTTTCACCACATGCTTTTTTTTCCTTTCCAACTTGGTTGTTCATGGAGGTGGGAACACCAAAGTGGGGTCTAACTAAGGAAAGCCCCTATACAGGCACCCAACAACTTTCTCCTTGATCTCTTGTGTGCAAGTTATGAAAAGGAAATTAGAGTGAAGACTCGAGCGTCTAGGAAAAGGGTAAGCTCTCTCCAAGTATCATGATATTTCCTTCAGTATTTGGCTTTTTGGTTAGTTAACGGTTCTATTTATATCACTCCTAATTCTATGAGTAGGATTGCTTTATGTCTATTGAGTTCTTGAGTTCTCTGTTGCTTGGGACGCAAGTACAACTTTCAGACGACAGCGCACCGCACTAGCATCCTAGATTTGCACTAATGTCTTCTATCCAAGAGCTCTCTCTTCTGGGACAAAAAACTTCTGATCTGCCTCCCTCAGGACCTCTGACTATTTCCTCTGAGACATAATTGTGTTCTTGGTTCTTTATCATTTTTCTATCTTGATGTGTATAAGGGAAATTCATTCCCTGATGATCTCTCAAGAAAGGAGAGACCCGTGTGCAGTGAATCCCTCTTATATCACATTTTTGTGAACTCGACGTGAACATTGGAAGTTTACTTGTGTTGTTGCACGTTCATCATGATGACTTTTCTGAGGAAGATTTTGATATGTTGGAGGATGCTCTAGATAACTTCTTAGAAGCATTCCCACCTATCCGTAAATCTCCTGAACAAGTCTCTTCTCGAAAGGCTGAGGGATTGGTAAATGTTGTGATAGTCTCAGCGGCTCCTTCAAGCCCTAAGAAACCCATCATCTACATAACCCCAGCCGACCCTGTTGTCTATGGAATTTCATGTCATAGTGATTCACCGAACTTGTATTCAAGGTTTGTGAAAGCTACGGATTCCACATCTTATAATGTTTTTGGGCACACATATCCCACAAGGAGTAATAAACAAAACTTGGATCAACAACCTTCTAAACCTACTTCTTTACCACCTTCCCAAAAAATCCTTCCTACAGCACCTAAACCTGCAATCAAGGCACTAGGTGATTATGATCTTGTTGAGCAGCTTCGTGTTACTCTAGCTAAGATCTCACTTTGGGACTTGCTTCAGACCACCCCAGTTTATCAAGAGATGCTTTAGAAGGCCCTACAAAAGATTCTCTTTTCTGCCTCTACCAGGCCTATGGATGTTAATACATTGTTGGCTCATATTCGTGTAGATTCACCAAATATTACGTTCCACCCGTAAGAACTCCCGCCTCCGAATGTGCAGAAGCAAGCAAAACCTTTGATGATCATAGTCAACGTTAATAACATGGGTATTAGGCATACCCTCGTTGATACCAAATCGGCACTCAACATTTGTGGTATGGACCTACTACCTAAATTTAAAGTTGATTCATCTTCCTTGGAAACTTCCCCTTTGTACATTTGTGGGTTTTATAACATTGGCCGCCAAGCTCTAGGTATGATAATACCACCTTTGCAGCTAGGCCCTATTACCTTACCCACACTGGTTTATGTGATTTATGGGCCTTTACCTTATAATCTCCTCTTAGGGAGACCTTGGATCCACGCTATGGGCACAGTAACCTCCACTTTACACCATTCTTTGAAATTTGTTGCAAACAATTAGGTAGTCACAGTCAAAGTGGATCTAAAGGGCGTTCGCCTCTATGACCTGGTTGTTGTTGGTCATGCTTCAACTATGTCTACCCTCAATAATTGTATCCCTTAACTATTTATGCTATGTCATGTTCTTCATCGATACCCTCTATGGAGATCATTCCCAGGGTGAGTGTCGAAGCTAAAGAACCGTCTGAAGTAGAGAATCTTGGTTCTCCTACATCATCCTCTCAAGCAAATGTTTTCCTTTGAGATGATTGGAGTTCCTTGAACTTTTCTGAATTCTTTATTGCGGAATACAAGGTAGACCCCTCTTGCATGGACCTTCCATGTGCCCCTAGTACAAAGGTGGATAATACTCCTGTGGAGGAGAAGAAGGGCGATCCTATTCAGGAAATCACTCCTTCCCGCACTGAGGAGAACGATCCACCTCTTGCAAAATAAATTAACATTTGGGAATCTGACAAAGGAGGTGGAAGTACCCCCATAGAGACGTTTGACATTCGTTGGTGGAACAAAGCACTCTATGTGGATCCACCGCCCCCTGAGGTTTTACAAACTAGCTATGGATTTGAATATTAGCTTGCTTCTCGATGTGGCTATGATTAGAAGGGCCTAGGACGTATCAAGAAAGGAATTCAAGTCCCTATCAATCTTAAACCACGACGACCTAACTTGGGATTAGGTTGTTTTGTTGAAAAATCTAAGCTAAAGCCTTGGTGGAGTGTTAATATGATTTCGGTTGAACCATTGAACCTCGTCCACCCTGAGTTAATAGATGAAAAGGAGCAAGCCAAGAATATTCCTCTAGATATCTTCTCTTCAGATGAAGTGTTAGAGGAATTTCTAGGTGCATACTCCTCATTACCCCCTTATCATCACAAAAGGTGTTTCCCGTATCGCTTGCATAGCCAAGCGTATTTCAGGGAATCTATCCTAAATGTTGATGAGGAGGACCCCCTATCTAACACCAATGATGACGTTGCAACACCTGAGCATGAACACCAAAATTCCCTTTTAATAGGGGATATTTTCAAGGTCTCTATGGATCCCATATCCCCTGAAAAGGTGATCAAAATTGGAAAGTGTCTTTCTTCAGAAAAAGCAAACGAGCACTTTGATATTTTGCATTCTCATCCCAACATATTCACTTGGACATATGAGGATATGCCTAGTATTGATGAATCTATAGTGGGTCATAATATCGTCCTATGTCCCGATGCCAAGTCGATTAAGAAAAAAATCTAAAAGATCAATCCTAGAGTGGCATTAATGGTTAAGACTGAGATAGAGAAATTGTTAAAAGCATGCTTTATCCATCCCATCGATTATTCCCCTTGGATTTCAAACATATTCGTCGTTAGTAAACTTGACGGTCACATTTACATATGTATCTATTTCTGAGACCTTAATAAGGCTTCTCTTAAAGATTATTTCTCATTACCTAATATAAATATGATTGTTGACTCGACTGCAAGCCATGCATTGCTTTCTTTCATGGATGGCTTCTTGGGTTATAATCAAATCTGTATTGACTTGGACAATTAGTACAAGAAATCCTTTACTACCCCATGGGGTACTTTTTGTTATATGGTCATGCCCTTTGGGTTAAAGAATGCAAGAGCTACTTACCAACAGGAAATGACCCTGATATTTCATGATTTAATTCACAAGATTCTAGAGGATTACGTCAATGACATATTGGCCAAATCCATGACCCGTCAAGATCATCCTAAGAACCTTTGCCTTATTTTTGAAAGACTTCGACTCTAGAAAATGAGATTAAATCCCCTTAAGTGCATCTTTAGCATTGATGTCGACAAGCTTCTAGGGTTCATAATCTCTCATCGTGGGATCGAGGTTGACACTAAGGACATCGATGCTATTGTTAACATGCCTCCACCAAGGAATATTACCAAGTTGTAGAGTTTATAGGGAAAGATTCAGGAAATTTGTAGATTCATATCTCAATTGGTTGATCGTACCCTTCCTTTCACTCATTTGTTAAAAAAGGATGTTCACTTCATATGGGATGAGGGATGTCAAAAGGCCTTTGAATTGATCAAAGCCTACTTATCCAACTCTCACGTATTGATGTCGACTATGCAAGATAGACCCTTTATGATTTACCTAGTTGCATCGCCATATGCTTTAGCAGCTCTTTTAGCTAAATACAACGACTCTGGAAAGGAAAGAGAAGTCTACTACATTAGTCGCATCCTGGTTGATTATGAAACCCGTTATTCCTCTATGGAAAGGCAGTGCCTTGCTCTTGTCTTCACTACACAAAAGTTGAGGCGTTACCTCCTCCATGTTGTAATGCACGTCATAGTAAAAACAGATCTTTTAGGGCATCTATTTTCCAGCACCGATCTGGCAGGAAGGTTAGCGAAATGGGTTATGTTGCTTTTTGAATTCGACATAAAGTTTGTTACTCATAAATTGATACAGGGTCAAGCGGTTGCAGATTAGTTGGAAGATGCTCCCTCATCTCGCTCCTTTCCTAACTTAGATTTTTTTCCTAATGAAAACATTTTTACGATCAACCATGATCTCAAATGGAAAATGTATTTTGATGGGTCAAGGTGTCAAACTAGTTCCAGAGAGGGACTGGTCCTAATATCCCCCGAAGGAAAACCAGTTCCCTTATCCTTTCAATTAGACTTTCCCTGTACCAATAACATCGCCGCGTACGAAGCCCTTATAGCTGGCTTACGTGTCACAATAGCACTAAAAATCAAATACCTTCGTATTCTAGGTGACTCTGAACTTATAGTGAATCAAATAACGAGAACCTATCAGGCCAAGCAAAGTTAGTTGTCCCAGTATTGAGACCTTGCCTTGTCTTTGCTTGGACAATTTTCTTCTTTCATAATAGACAATGTCCCAAGGAGAGAAAATAAACACACTGATGCCATGGAAAGTTGGTACCTTCCGAAGAAGGTACAAAAGAATACCACTTTGTAGTCTAGGTCTTGCAAACCCCTGCGGTTCCTGAAGAACCTGAGGTTTAATTCCCCATGTGTTCCCATGTAGACTCTAGGGAATGGTTTTCTGATATTTATAACTATTTAAAAATTGGTAACTTCCCTAATGATGCAACAAAAAATGACCGCACTCACGTAAGGAAGCTTTCGGTTCGCTACGTCATCCTATCTGACATCCTTTATAGGAAGGCCTATAATGGCCTACTTCTTAGGTGTCCTACCAAAGAAGAAATACCCCTTGCCCTTAAGGAAGCTCACGCAGGCTCTAGGGGTGGATATTTTGGTGGTAAATCCCTGACGCAAAGATTGATACACATGGGATACTATTGCCAAACAATGGAACAAGATTCCTTTGATTTTGTCAAGAAGTGCCCTCAATGCCAGCAACACAACCGAATCATTCAAGTACCCACCCAAGAGTAAAAAAACCAAACTTCCCCTTGGTTGTTCGCTAAATGGGGGTTGGATATTATTGGAAAGATATCACTTCCCTCTTCCAAGGGACATGCTTTCATCATTACCGCTACGGATTACTTCATGAACATCATTTCTCTATTCAGATTTCTCACTACACTTGTTTCTGACAATGGTACACCATTTAAGAACAAGGAAGTGAAGCAATTCCTCAAGAAATTTCACATCTAGCATAGGTTCTCCACACCCTAATATCCTCAATCTAATAGTCAAGCAGAAGCATCGAATAAAACTCTTGAGCTTATTCTCTGAAAAATGATTAATAAACATGGTAAAGATAGGCACATTTAACTGGAATATGCTTTATGGGCTTATCGCACGAGTGTCCACACAGCTATAGGGACAATGCCCTATAACCTTGTGTATGGTGTCAAAGCTATCATGCCCTTAGAATTGGAAATTTCATCTCTACGAATTTCCCTGAAAGGGCTAATTGATAATGAGACCTATGGATTCAACCGCCTGCATCAGCTAGAGATGCTTGATGAGCATCATTTATGAGCCCTCGAACATCTTAAATCTTATCACCAGTGGCTATCTAGAAAATACAATCAAAGTGTACTCCCTCGAACCTTTAAAATAGAAGATTTGGTTCTTTGTGAAAATCAGATAAATGTAAAGCGCCGCCCGACCAGAGAGGAAAATTCAGTCCTAACTGGTTAGGCCCTTACATTGTGATTTTTTTATATGGCTCAAGTGCCTATGGATTATCATCTATGGATGGAATGCCTTTGAAGGATCCTGTTAATGCTATGCATCTTCGTCATTACTACATGTAATGTCTCATTTGTCACCTATGTGGTGCCCTCTCTCTACAAAAAGAGTAGTAGTACTGCATATGTTGACATTATTCATTAACACATTATGATAATTTTGTGTTATGAGTGATCACGAGCATGTGTGTGTGTGTCCATTAGATCATCATTGTATTTAATTAACATACAGTCATGTGTGTTCAATTAAATCATATTAGCATCTAATATAGGCATACATCCACATGAGAATATAACATTCATAGCATGAACATATGAGAAATAAAAAATATACACATCCAGATAAACAGTGCCATGAAACCAAAATCCAATGTCATGTACATGTATCAATCCACTACTACAAAAAATGAGTGGCTACTAAATATATGTTTGTATAGAAAGATCTACAAGTATACATGAACATGTATGTATCTCACTACCAAAAATGATGTACACAAAAAATGATGATGATCCCCGATCACTAAGGCGTGTGGCTCTCGGACCCCTCTGGCTCTGGTGGATGCTCTAGAACCCATGAGAGGGGTTGGATGGTAGTCATCGAGCGTGAATGATGACAGCATGATATAGACAAGGTCGCCCGCATCCCTCTGATCTTCCCCTGCAAGGAAGATATCATCAGCTCTCCCTATCGTAGTTGGTCCCGCAATCGTTGAACCTCTGTCGGACTCACAGCTGACGGTTTCCCATCAAGTTCATCGAGGCATCTCTAAAGGGTGTCACGTTCCTACTCAACAGCATCATCCCTCCTCACTACCGTGTCTCACTCGATGAGCATTGTCTGTAGCTCCCCCGACAATTAGTCGCATTGTCCCCGTACACTTGTCAGCTCTACTTTCAACTAGACAATCTCTACGCCCCACTCCTTGTATGCAGTCCGTAGGTGTGCAACCAGCTCGAAGATGGGGGCATGACACCCTAGAGACACTGGCTGATATGCCTCAAGGACTGATCCTTGAATTTGTACCGCAGGGGCCACCTCTAATATGCACTAAGCTATGAGCCTAGTCCATCCCTGTGCATCCTCTACAACCATAGAAAAGGAAAAGATATCAGTATCACATGGCATATATATATATAAGATACATATATCATCATACTAAAAGTGCAAAACATAGAACAATAATACATGTATACTTGGAGCCCTCGGCTACCATGTCGGGTCAAGGTGAGGTTCGGTATGCAGACCTACGTCGTCGGCCTCGATGGCCACTCCTAGTGCTATGAGTGATGCAGCCGCAGTAGAAGACGATGGTGCTGAAGAGACTGGAGTAGCTGGTGGGGGATTTGATCTCCTTCGTTGCCTCAGCCTCACTGGTGACACCTCCTCCTCCTGGGGCACCTCCTCCTCCTCTTCCTCCCCGACCTGCTATTAGCCTCTCCTCCAGTCCTGCGATGGCGGGGTTGGTAAATCCCCCTATGGACCAGGGTCCCCTCTCAAAGCACCCTCGCTGAACACAGGAGTTGGCTGATGCCTCTCCCACCACAGCGTGAAATATGTGGCTATGCCTACATTATCTGCCACCACTAAGGGCAACAGATCATGATCAAGCTCATCATCATTAGACAGTCTACAGTCGGCCATGTTGTCACATGACCTGACTCCAATAGTAGGGAATAATAATATAGTCCCTACGTCCAATCAAAAAATGGTCTCTCTGCAGGTTCCTCAAATACCTGCTATCATCCACCCACCTAAAAAATTGATAGGGCCTCCATCGAACCCTATCTGCTATAAGGGTATCAAAGTGTAACCACCAAAACTATAGGTCTTTGAATCTCCACTTTCCTTTCATGTCATACCAATGAGCCATGTGGACCCCATATGGCCGTAACTATGAAAAGTTGATCGGCCAAGTGCACATGATGTGGGCGAAGGCCCACACCTGTAAAAGTGTGCATGTTGTCAAGCTACGGTACTCATAGTGCATGTATTGGCCCAGCTCTTGGTAGAGGTGCACAGCATGTTGCGCTCCCAAGAAAAGATATTCATATGCTCTACCATCTCCCTAATAGTGTGGATGAGGCCCCCATGCAGCTATGAGCCTTGCCCATCAATCGTGACCTGAAACGCAAGGATCACGACCATAACTCGACAGATCAATGGTATTGTGGTCCTCGCCTTGTCATACCAATGTGTGTAGATATGGCTCGTGCCATTGTCGTTGTCCTTCCTCCCTATGCAATAGCAGACACCCTCTTCTCACTCCTGTGACGATCGTGTGTCATCTAAGGCCACTCATCATCCATGGATGGGTAGTCCGAGAATCCAATAGACATCCTCGAGAGTGATGGTCATCTCCCCAACTGATAGTTGGAAAGATGAGGTCGTGGTGTCCCACCACTCCATAAGGGTTGTAAGCAGAATGCTCATGATATCTCATCTCTAGCATAGTGAAAATGTGCTAGAGACCAATGCGATCTAAAACTGTGACCTCATCCACAGATAAGTGATCTCTCTGCTCGCAGACTAGCCGGAATGCTCACCCTCCAGGATGCTCATGAATTCTGGGTACTCCTTCCAAAAATCAAGAAAATCTTGCATCAGAACATTGATAGTTTATATCAAAAAATTGAAAAAAAAATAGCTAAGACTTGTGCACGGGGCGTAGACATCCACGCATAGTGCATGCGTCTCCAAACCGCCATGGTTTCCTCAGAGACGCTAATGCATCTTTGAGATGATAGTGCAAAAAAAGAGACGTAGGAACTAATCTTAGACGAAAACGCCATTTCAAGAAGAGGGTGCGCAAAAAATATGTCTACGCACCTCACCGACGGAAAAAATCTAAAAAATACACCAAAAATCACTAAAAGTGAGTTTGCGACTTACCTGGTCCACCTCATCACCCTCGGTGATGTCCTGACGTAGCTGCTCCAACCTCAACTCCTCATACTCTCCCACTAGGAATTTTTTTAACTTTTCTCTCAGAAAGGTCAACAATTTGCTCACAGTGAATAGTAAAAATGACCCTTCTAGGGGCCCACCTAGGTATATATAGGCCCCCCCTAGGGCCCATTTTCCCTAAGACTTGTAGCTTCCCGGTTTCTCTTCAATTCGCCCCACTAAGCCGAGGGAAAAATCAGGAGAGGGCATAAGGTCATCTCTTGATCATATTTTCTTCTGAATCGATGACTTTTTTCTTGATCATTCCTCTCTCCGTGGTAGCTTTCTTCTGAATTTTTGAAGCTAACCTAAACACTGAGTTTTGCAGGATGGAACATTCAACAAATTCAGGATTGCTCAAATGTTGTTTGTTGAGCTCAGATTTTGGGGGCACCTTTAGTCCTGGTTAGCTCAATTGTGATAGCCGCTATGGTCTCCTTTTGTTGGCACGCAAATCCATAAAATTCAAAAAAAAATCTTTTCTACTTTAGTGAGACTGATTTTTTCAAAATCGAGCCCACTAAAGTGGGGGAAAAAAGTAATATCATAAAATTGCACCTAGGGGCATTTCCATATTTCCACATTCTTGCCTAGCATTTATGACACTCCAAAACATTAATGACAAAACCCCTTGAGTCAAAATTTTGTGATTCTGACTTCAGGAGGACAAGTGGCTGAGCAACAAAATCCTGGCGATGCGTTCCCTAAGAATACAGGCTTTGGATGAACACGTGGTGCACTAGCGTCTTGGCCATTTTATGAGCTCGAAACATGGAATCTAGAAGGTTAACCCCCATGACGCGTGTCCTTGCAGTTACATTCTGAAAGTAATGGCTCTTTGTTGCCTTTGCAAGCATAAGAACCTCTTTTTTCCTCTCATTTGGAGGTTGGAAGATTGTAAGACCAACAGGCATCACTTTATCTCTCACTTTTTCTTTAACCACAACTTTGAGACTTCTTCACCTTTGATAGCGGTGTATTCACAAGCAAATCCATGTCGAACTGAGGTCCCCCTAGTAGCAACAACAACTCTCAAGCAAGCACTCAACGGTGCATCCGCGTGCTTTGGAGAGGGCCTTGGCCCATGGGTAACGCTCTCTCTCCCTTTCTCACTTTCCTTCTACAAGCATTTGTCTAATTTTTAGTGGTGCGGGTTCTACTCCAAGCGGGTATTTCTTTCACCACACACTTATCGTGGTGTGGGTTCTACTCCTCGAGTGGGTATTGCTTTCACCACACACTTTTCTTTCCTTTCCAACTTGGTTTTTCATGGAGGTGGGAACACCAAAGCAGGGTCTGACTGAGGCAGGCCCCTATACAGCCACCCAAAAACTTTCTCCTTGATCTCTTGTTTGTAGGTTATGAAAAGTAATTTGGAGTGAAGACTCGAGCATCTAGGAAAAGGGTAAGCTCTCTCCAAGTATCGTGATATTTCCTTTATTATTTGGCTTTCTGGTTAGTTAACGGTTCCATTTATATCACTCTTGAGTCTGTGAGTAGGATTGCTTTCTTTCTATTGAGTTCCTGAGTTCTCTATTGCTTGGGATGCCAACGTGACTTCCAGACGACAGTGCACCATGTTGGCATCCTAGATCTACTCTGACGTCTTCTAGCCAAGAGCTCTCTCTTCTAGGACAGAAAACTTTTGATTAGGCTCCCTTAAGACCTCTAAGACATAACTGTTTTCTTGGTTCTTTATCATTTTCCTATCCTAAGGTGTATAAGGGCAGTTCATTCCTTGGTGATCTCTTGAGAAAGGAGAGACCCGTGTGTAGCAAATCCCTCTTATATCACAATGATAAATCCCATTTTTCAAATATTTCAATTAACTCATCATTTTTAAATACAAGCAATGAAATCAAGATATGACATCCTTCCCTACTAGAAAGATACATCATTCTAATGTCTGATCAAACAAAATTGATTCACATATGTTCATCAAATCATACTATTTTCAAGCCAAAACATCATAACATACTAATCAAAAAAATTTAAGCAATAGTATATAGTAAACCATCAATAGTCTTTCTAAGAAAGAAAATGAGGAAAGGAGCATTCTATTTCCTTCGCATCCTCCCATGTAGCACCGTCCTTAGAATATTGATCCCATTGGACCTTATATTGAACAATGTCTCTATTTCGCAACTTGACGTTGCATCTATCCAAAATTATAATGGGCTCCACTAGCACCACTCTTGGATCCTCCACCTGTAAAGAATGCCAATCAAGTATATGATATGCATCTGGGTGGTACGGTTTAAGAAAATAAACATGAAACACATTATGGAGTCAAGCTAGAGCAGGTGGTAGAGCAAGTCTATATGCAACTAGGTTGATTACTTCCAACACATCAAATGGGACCACGTATCTCAGAGTCAACTTGCATGATTTCCCAAAGGTAATAGAGCTCTTATGCGGCTTGACTCTTAAAAATACCTTGTCCCTGACTACAAATTGTCTAAAGGTTCTATTCCCATCGGTATAGCTCTTTTGTCTATATGTCGCCTCCTTCAATTTGCTCTTGATAAGTCTCATCTTCTCTTCCATCTCTTTTAGCATTTCAAGACCCACTATGATACTATCTTCCAATCTATCCCAACTGATGGGAGTATGACACTTTCACCCATACAGAGCCTCAAAAGGTGTCATACCTAAGGATGCATGATGGGAGTTGTTATAAGAAAATTCTACTTGTGGTAGATACTCTTCCCATTTATATTGTTGATCCATACAGTACATCCGAAGAAGATCTTCTACTACCTAATTCACTCTCAATTTTCATGTTAGTCTAAGGATGGTAGGCTAAACTAAAATTTAGCTTAGTCCCCAATGTAGCATTCAAGGTTTTCTAGAACCTTGATGTCATCCATGTATCTCTATCAGATATAATGGTCTCTTGCACTCCATGTAAATGGAAGATCTCTTGGAAAAATTTCTTGGCCAAGGTAAACAATTCATCCTTAAGGTTCCCTGGAATAAAATGTGCCACCTTAGTCAACTATCGACTACTACCAGAATGACATCATGTTTATTCTTGTTTAGAGCTAACCCCTGTACAAATTCCATTCTGATCACTCTTCATTTGTACCCAGGTATATCATGAGGGTAAAGGAACCCTGCTGGATGCATGTGCTCAATCTTGACTCACTAACACTCCAAGCATCTGGCTATATATTCCATTACATCCTTCTTGAGTTTCGACCTTGATAATATAAGGTTTTCAATTTTGCAATCATCTTTGTAACTTCGGGGTGTCCACAATATGGTGCATTGTGGAATTCTTCTAGGACTAGCTTCCTAACCTCTCTAGAATGTGGAATATACAATCACCTCTGATATCTTAAGATATCGTTTGATTCAAATTCATACCCATCGAATCAATGTTCTGATGGATTTTCTTCTAGAGCCTTTTTCAATCTTTCATAATGCTCATCACCTTGCAAGTGTTGCATCACCTACTGCCTCAAATTAGATCTCATAGAGGTCATGGCCGCCATATGTCTTCTTCTACTAAGAGCATATGCCACTCGATTTTCCTTTCCTTTTATATACTCAATTATGAAGTCATACTTGTTAAGGAATTATAGCCATCTCCTCTGCCTCACATTGAGGTTTGGTTGAGTGAAGATGTACCTCAATCCCAAATGATCTATTTTGAGCTCAAACGACTTTCCTAAGAGATAATTTCTCTACATCTATAAGGTGTCCACTATAGCTACTAATTCTAGATCATGTGGTGCATAATTTACTGTGTTGTTTCGGCTTCCTATATTCATACGCCACTACTTTCCCTTCTTGCATTAATACTACTCCTACTCTGTCTCCTAAAGCATTTGTGACCACTAAGAATTGACCATTGGGATCTAGAATAATTAGCACTAGGGTTGTTGTGAGCTTCTCCTGTAGGATTTGGAAAGCTTGTTCACACTTCTCAATCCACTCAAACCTCTTTCCTTTCTTTTGGAGAGATGTTATCAAGGCAGAAATTTTAGAAAACCCTTGCAAAAAAAAATTGTTACATCCGGAAAGTCCCATAAAGCTTCATACCTCCATCATACTCTAAAGCTTTGGCCACTCCAAAACTACTTTTATATTCTCAAGATCCACAAAGACTCCCTCATCTGAGATAATGTGGCCTAGGTAGTGCACCTTATCCTGATATTGGATAGCTTTCCAAAAAGCTTCTTTTCCCTCAGACGTTGTAAGACTATCCTCAATTGTCGATCGTGTTCCTCAATAGACTTGGAATAAACCAAAATTTCATCAATAAATATTAGGAAAAAATCATCCAAGCAGTCCCAGAACACACTGTTCATAAGATTCATGAAGGTTGTGGGTATGTTGGTCAATCCAAATGGTACAACAATGAACTCATAATGTCCATACTAAGTTCAGAAAGTTGTCTTTGGAATATCTTCTATTTATTCTCAACTAATGATAACCATATCTGAGATCTATTTTTGAGAATACTGTCACTCCCTTCATTTGGCCAAATAATTCATTGATCCTTGGAAGAGGATATCAATTCTTGATGGTCCCCTTGTTCAACATTCGATAGTAAATACGCAAATGCAAGGTTCCATCCTTCTTTTTCACAAAGATAACTGGTGCTCCCCACGATGACACACTAGATCTAATAATCCCCTTGCGTAATAGCTCCTGTAACGGAGCTTTCAATTCATAAAGCTCTGTGGTGGTCATCCTGTACAAGGCCTTAGACCGAGGCTCGGATCTTGGCACTAGATCGATGGAGAAATTGCATTCTTTCTTTGGAGGCATCTTAGTGAGATCTTTGGGAAACACATCTTAGAATTCCCTAAGAATTGGATAACCATCTAGGTCTAGTTTCTCATTGTTAGGTTCACTAACATGCACAACATATATGACACAACCCTTCCTCTGAGCTCTCTTGAGTTGCATAGTTGATATCTGCCTAAGCCCCAGGGGTCTTTGTATCCCATGAATCTCAACCCGGTATCCATAGTCACCCAAACAACTTTCCATCTTATCCTCACAATTTTACAATAGCTTTTTTCTTAGTTAACCAGTTGATTCCAAAGATTACATCATAGGACCCTAATGGTGCAACCTAAAGGTCAACTTGGGTTAGGAATTTGGGAAGTTCCAACTCGCTGTAAAAGAAACATGAATCTACTTCCTGATCTACTCAATTTCCATACTGAATAGACCATAATTTTTCCAGATATCTAGGTCAAATAGGTGGCTTAAAAATCATTCTAGGATTTATGAAACACTCAATAGCTCTATTATATATCAAAATAGAAATAGTTCGACCATAGAGCTTACCCATCAATCATATTGAAGAATCTTGGTACTCTGCTTGCCTTTTATCCACCGCTGCATGGATCTTGTGTTGTGGGGTCTACTATTGGTTTCCTTCATTCCATGACTTTGACTTCTAAGGGTATTTAGATGCATAATGGTCTCCCCCATAAGTGTAACATCCATCATGTGGTTTTTTTCGACCTTCAGACCTATCATCTTTTGAGTACCTCTAGTTATTGTTAAATTTTTCGTTGCTCTTGTTATCCCTTTTATTCCTTCCGCCTTGGTTGCATTCTTCCTTTTTTGGAGGGTCATCTTCCCTTTTCAAATTTCTAATCTTATGGGACTTATTTCCCTTCTTTCCATCACCCTTCCAAAACTTTTTATTTATGAACAGATACTTGGATTTTGAACCCATGCGAAGATTAGACCACTGTTGCAGCTTTTGTTCTTGCTTAATGGCCTTCCCAAAATCTCCTTCCATCGTAAGAGGATTGTGAAGATCCACTTCAGCTCCAATGTGGGGTCTCAATCCTAATATAAACTTTCAAATCCAAAAATGCTCATCAGATTGATACTTCGACACATACTTGAGCAAGTTGGTAAACTTCTCCCAATACTGAACTACTGTCAGGCCACCCTAGGTCAGATTCTAAACTTCAATCATCTTCTTGTCAAAGAAAAGCTATGGTAGCCATCTCTTCCTGAAATATTGGAGGAAAAACTCCCAAGTTATCTCTTACAGAAGTCTCCCGTTTGCCTTCTCATTGTCCCACCAAGTAGTTGCCTCTCCAAACAATTAATATGCAACCCAAGTAGCCTTGGTTTGGTATGACACGTTATGGAGCCCAAAGTATTTTTCCATCTCTATGATCTAGGCCTCAGCCCCATCTCTGATGGCCTTTCCATCAAATTTCAACGGTGGTACCTTCTTAAGATCTTTCCCCAATTATAACTCAATTTGACCCTAATTAATGTCCCCTTGGGCCCTTTCTCCTTGGTCAAGTACCTCCTTCCTAAGATTTTGATCTTCCCACACCTCGCAGACCTCTTTTTCTAAATGATCCATTTAGGTTTCTTTCTAATTCAAGAGTTCTAGGGTTTGGTCTAGTCTCTTGCTTAGCCCATTCTCTTCTTCGCTACTGCTCGCTTCTTGTTTGGTGGTCACCATAGTGACTCACACTCAACCTACACCATAGTCACATTTAGCATATCTTAACGCAAGGTTTAACATTAAAACAATTGCATCTACACAATGTTGTGTACACACATGCAATCTAAAAGAGATATACACATCCATTCACATCAAGACAAGTCTTCAAGTTTCATGTTCTTGAACAAAAAAGGACTTTCTTTATTTATATTAAATATAGATTTACATTGATCCTTATTTATAAAAAAACAAATTCCTTTCTAAGTAGTTCCCACAAATTCCTTTCTAAGCAGTTCCCTCATTATCGAAAAGAGGACATTCCTTTGGACCCTCATCTGAATTTACATCAGGCACTCCTTCTCCTCAGTCAATAGAGGTGCATTAGGTCCACATCCTATTGGTCAATCTCTAAATGTTGAGGGTTTCTTAGCCTTAGGAGTTCTTTTGGACCTCAATATTTTTGCCCCTCTCTCCAACTTGAGACATGTGAGGGTGTGTGCTAGAGTTTTGTCTTCCAGAATCTCGGGTTGGTCTTCAAGTTTTGGATTTTTCAATAACAACTAGCTTCTTTGAAGCCCTAATGGTTTTTCCCTTCTTTCTCCATGACTTGGACCTTCCCATTTCGTGCAACCAATTCATATTGGTTATTTTCTAGGCAACACAATTCCAATTAAGGGTCTTCTATTCCCTAGAAGTCAACCATTGTGGGCTCATAGGCCTAGAGATGAACCTTGAGCTTTGATACCAAATGTAACATGCCCAACTAAATTTTCCTCAATAAATTAAGAAATGACACTATGAATATAAAATTTATGACATAAATCACATAGCTATTTCTATCTAGCAATTTCATGTCCATAAATAAATAAAATAAATCTGAATATTATTCATTTCCAAATTTCAATAGTCAATTTACAAGTTTGACTTGGCACTCAAACGCCTCAAATTCAATACATCAAATACATCAATTACATCAATGATACAAGTACATAAATAGAATTATGATATGATTCATTTTTGATAGCTCGCCTCCATTAGTGGATGAGAACATGGTTGAGGTGCTTTTCCACCCAACCACGAAGCAATGCTTCCCAGGAATTTTTCAGTCAGTCGAAGAATACCCAACACTGCACGGAACACTTAGCAAGAGATATAGTTTGCAAGGTGGATTATGTGTGTGCCTAACTACATGCATTTCTATCTATTGTTAGAAGATGCAAGTTTCGTATTAGGTAAATAAAAATAATAATACAACAAAGACAGGATAAATATTAATAGTCTATTCTATAAATAAAATGACTGCAAAGCTTACTTAGCCAAGCTCATGCTGCATAAAATGCAACTCTGGTTAGATTTGGAAAAGAAAATCTACACTCTCTAGCACCCATTCCTGGAAGAAAATCTCATCATATAAAAGGGGTATCCATCCCTTTTACACCATCTATTAGAATCATATTGTAGTGTGCTACAATCTATCATTGAATTCTTATATCATTCCATTTCAATATTATCAACAAATATTCCATCTATATCCGGTATAACCATTCATCTATTCATCATACATCTATCTTTCTATTAAGACTCGTATTGCAAATAAACATTGTTCCATTTCTACAATTATTTTCTTTGCAAATGAAGTTTAACAATCTTAATCAATGAGCAATTCAAGATGAATCAGAAGGTGTACTGCATGTATGTGCACGTGCATAAATGAAACATTTATGCATATACACATATATGTCTGGAAATGAATATAGTTGGAATATGTGTATACATTCTGAATAATAAAATAAAATCTTCCTTACATATAGGTCTCCATATTTAGAAAAGAAAACATCAACTTCATTCAAATGCTCCATTTAATCTTTCAATAACAACTAGTCTCAATTAAGATACAAACGAAACATTTATTCCATAGTCACTTATCTTTCAGAAGGACTAAAGAACAACTCAAAATGAAACATGGTTGATTTACAATATCCAAAGTAATCAATTTCAGAGAAATATCATATTAAACCGAATATATGTACCCTTCAGTCTGATACAATCTAGGTTCTATATTTGTTCTATTTCTAGCCAATATGTCCATTTGTTGTTCAGTTTAGATTCACCACCTTAATATTTATTTTAAAATAAAATCAAAACGTTGTGAAAATGGATGCTTTGTTCCATCAATAATGATATTCCACATAAGGGTTTCGATAAGCATGTTATCATGAATTTTCATGATATCGGTTATCTTAAAATTCCTTCATTTTACCAGATATCTATTGTGCCATGGTTCGACCCACAATACAATGAAATCACCCTTTAAATACATATATAAAAGAAATAGAGTATAGTCATTCTTCGACTCAGATTTAAAACACTGGAATACTTGATAATGATCATGTATATATACGCATGCATATAGGCACTTGTATGATGATTCAAATGATTCATATATCCATGACCTGAGATGGCCAAGCATTGGTAACACAGAATAACATCAACATTATTGTCATGCATTAAATATTAGCAATGTTCAACTAAGGGTTTCCATCGAATGATAGCATCATTCTTAATCCCCTTTCTCTTACGAGTATGGTGTAAGTTTATAAATTAAAAGAAATGATGAGAACATTGTTCAGCCCATGCATTTAGTAGGGTTCAAGTCACCACATTTTACCACACCAAAATGGTGGGTGTGACATACATAATACCATATAAATGATGCATGTCATATAGCGATTGATAAATTATCAAGGTGATATAAACCACTTGGCTAGCATAAGCCAAATGCTCACAGAGCACAATTGAAACAATCTAAGTCAGACACCATAACAATGTCGCTCCAAATATTGCATAAACAAGACAAAGTTTTCCTAATAAATGAAATGCAATAACATTGAACATTGGTCGAGCCGAGCAACCATGACTACAAGGAAATTATAACATGTGGGTGAGAATCCCATCACGGATGTCTAACCCGATACCCGTGCATGTTGGGTAATCAAATAACAAGCTCATCATGGTGGATCGGCCCCAAATAGAGCTAACACATATCGACATGGGTTGACTAATAGAGGCAGATACATGATTACAAAGCCATGAAACTACATGATCATCTCTTCAATTTTTCCCCTCTAACCATGAATATCTCCTTTGCTATCTTTGGAGATAGTGGTCTTAATTTCCTTTTTCCATATTCTTTTTACTTGGTCGCCAACTTCCCCTCTTTTTTTGACCATTGTCTGTTACTTTCTAACATGAGAGGGGTTGGCCTCTATCCCATTTATTATGGGAGTTTTGAATTTAAGCACGAATTCATTGTTAAAATCCATTGTAATATATATACATATGGTTTTTCACCCACATATATATATATATGTGTGTGTGTGTGTGTGTGTGTGTGTGTGTATTTATATATATATATACATGTCTTTATTTCTATGTAGGGATTTACAAGCATTCCTATTATTTTATTTTTCCATTTCCTTATTCAAAATCCTATTTTCAAGTTCGTCAAAAAGAACAAATAATACAATCATTCTCCATATGATAATTATATATGATAGAATGTATTTCCAGTATCATTTAATATCAAACTTTGAGATAGACAGGGTAAGACAAGGATGCACTAAATTCATTTCTTTCACAAGATTACTTATTTCACCAAATTATGATTCCACACAATATAAAATGATATTTATCAATTACAAACAAATGCAGATGTCATGGTCTACTATGGTGTGTGAGATTCCATATTCCATTCTTGCTTACAGTTTTCATCCGGCTAAGCATTCCTACCTCAATCAAGTTCTTGTCCTTCAACCTAGTTCTACGCACACACATTCTTACACTTGTATACTTATTAGTAACCTTTAACCGATAATCTTTATGGAATAATTCTCTTAAATCAATAAAATTGCAAGATATTCATTTTTAAATATCATTGCATTTATCAAATCCATAAATACTAAATGATAAATCCCATTTTTCAAATATTTCAATTAACTCAAAAATTTTAAATGCAAGCAATGAAATTGATATATGATATGTTGACTCCAATAATCCAACCATCAGGAGGCACCAATCGCAACCCAACCATCTCAACCTCAAAATCATCATCTACCTCACCCTCAACAACAGAGGAATTCAAAATCCTAGCCCTGCTTCAATTCTCGCTACTCGCCATCAGCTCCCCAAAATGAAACCATCAATGATATCACCCAAAGGGATGCCCTCCACTTCCTTTTCGACTCTAATAAGCCAACCATTAGGAAGCACCAGTTGCAACCCATTTTCCTTGTCCTCGGAATTTGCATCTCCCTCACCCTCAGCAACAAGGGAATTCAAAATCCCACCATAGCTCGGTTTCCCACAGTTCTCCATCATCATCATATTGTTTGCATGTGTGTTGTGTGTATACAAGCTTAGTAAATGACAAGCAATATCCACTTGCTAAGGTTCCTCTTCAATGTAGCAACATGTCTTGTTTATTTTTCCTTTTTGTTGTGCATTTTGAATATTGTCTTTTCCTGCATCTTCTCTTTATAGGTTTCATTTTGATATTTGATACTTGGTGGGGATTGTTTTTTGCATTCACAAGTGTTAATATGCATCACATTATCATAATCATAACATGTGCATCATAATCATATATCATAAACCATAACATTCATCATCATATATATGCATGGTCATAGTAAATCATCATCATCATAAATAACATCATAAATAATTCTTTCTATCGTGAGATTGACACAAGACTTGTTTTCTAGTCAATCTCTCAAGGGGGAATCATATCTGATGAGGGCCACACTACCTAAAACCCACACAAATCACAATAATAGATACCAACATTGAAGATGCGAGACAGAAAAATGACTCACTTTTAATTATTTTCAAAAAATAAAATTATAGATTCAAAACTTACATGCTACAGCCTCATGGGCTTGATTCATTACAATAAAATCAACTCTTAAAACAAAATATATTATTCAGAGCCACAATCTACACTAATGGAGCCACCTTCTACAACCTCCACTTAACCCTTTTATTTTACCCAATAACTGCCCTAGAATGTTCTAGAAAGTGTAACTTCCCCTTTTTGGCACCAAAAGTCCTATCGTTCAGTTTCATGTCTAGGAAGATATTTTGATGAAATTCACTTTTTAGTGGGGAAACTTCATGGGGCCATAACTTTTGATCCGAGTGTTTTATTTTCTATTATAACATATCATTGGAAAGCTCTCGAAGAGATCTACAACACCAAACCAATCAAAGATTGGTTCGTCCACTTTTTGAGTTGTTTCGGGGCCTCTAAATTTTTCATATTTGAATTTGAAGTTGCATTGGAGAAATTTTGCGAGACAGTAAATTTAATATCTCCCAAACCGTGCGGGGTATTGAGATGATTCTTTCGCCACCAAAAAAAAAATCAGTTATGCTCCTTGGGGTAAATTTTCAAGTCCATACGAGCTCGTTTATGTTGACTTACTAAAAATAGTAAGTGACCATTTTTCACCTTTTCTAACTTTTGATTGTCCTACACCCCTTAAGTGTCATCATGGGAATCAAAATAACTAAATAAAATAAGGAAAAAAATTGGGTGATGCAAGATTGCCCTACACCACTGGATGCTCTTGCATCAGACACCTAGGGTAATTTGAAAAGTGACCCTGTCACTTCTCAAGAGTTAGAGGGAAACAAAGATGGTTAACCTCAACCTCTGAAAAACCATGATGAATCTTCAACAAGCCTTCCTCTCCATTTCACCAAGTACTCCACATATTGCCTATTTCTTGTGTGTCTACCCACACAACTATCCAAAAAAATATATATCTCCTCCTTTTCTAAAGTAGGTGTTGGAATATTCCACTATGCTTCTATTATTTCTTCATCAATTCCTCCTTCATGATATTCTATTAAGTCTAAAATGTTAAACATAGGTGAAATATGAATTTCATCATAAAACTCTACCTCATATGCATTTCCTGAATCATGCTTCTTCAGGATCTTGCATGGTCCAAACTTCTTCATCTTTAACTTGTTGTATGTACCAATTGGAAACCTCTCCTTTCACAAATGAACCATGACTTCATCTCCTACCTGGAACTCCTTATACCTCCTTTTTTGATATACCAAAGCCTTATATTGTGAGTTCATTTTATTGATATGTTTCTTTACCTCTTCATGCAAATTCTTCAAGTACTCAGCAAAACCATCAGCCTCAGCACTACTCTTCTCTCCCTTATCCATCATTCTTAGTTCAAAATCAGTTCTTGGACTACTCCCATACACAATTTGGAATGGTGATTTACCAGTGCTCCTGTCGATTGAATTGTTGTAATCAAATTTTTCCTGTGGTATAATCAAATCCCATCCCTTGGGCTTGTCTCCTATTAAGCATCTTAGAAGGTTACCCAAAATCCTATTCACCACCTTTGTTTGTCCATCAGTTTTTGGATGGTGTGTAGAACTAAACTTCAAATCTACATTCAACTTATTCCATAATGTCCTCCAAAAATACCCAACAAATTTGGTATCTCTGTCTGAAACTACTCTTCGGTAGACCATGTAGTCTCACTATCTCTCTGAAAGAAAACTCTGAATATGAACAGCATCACTGGTCTTATGACATGGAATGAAATGTACCATCTTTGAAAATCTATCCACCACAACAACTATGGAATCATGCCCTCTCTGTGTCCTTGGCAAGCCAATAACAAAATCCATGATAATGTCCTCCCATGGCCTCTCAGGTATGGGTAATGGATGATACAATCCAATATTCTGACTTGTTCCTTTTGCCATCTAACATACTCTACAACTATGCACAAAATTCTTCACATCTTGTTGTAACTATGGCCAGTAATAATTCTCACTAACAAGAGCAATGGTCTTATCTTGATCAAAATGTCCAACCAATCCTCCACTATGCTTCTCCTTGATTAGATTCTCTCTCATAGAACTCCTCAGAATGCACAATTGGATTCCTCTAAACAACATCCCATCTAGGATTACGAAATCCATCCATCTTGTCCTATCCAATGTAACAAGTTCCAAACAAGCCTTCCAAGCTTCTGCAAAGTTTGGATCTTTAGGATACAAACTCTTGAGTTCATCAAACCCAACAACCTCTATATTCATCTCTATCAATAAATTTTTCCTTCTACTCAAGGAATCTACGACTCTGTTTGACCTTCCACTCCTATGCTTCAAAACAAAAGTATAGCTCTGTAATAACTCAACCCATTTTAAGTGCCTTTGATTTATCTTTCCTTGACTATTGAGATACTGCAAAGCCTGGTGATTAGTATATAAAAAAAATTATTTTGGAAACAAATAGTGTCTTTGTTTCTTCAAAGCCTAAACTATAGCATAAAACTCTTGATCATAGACAGAATATTTCTCTTAGCATCATTCAACTTCTTACTAAAATAGGCAATAGGCCTACCTTCTTGACTCAAAATAGCTCCTATGGCAGTGTCACTAGCATCACAATCTACCTGAAAGGCCTTATTGAAATCTGGAAGTGCCAAAATAGGTTGCTATGTGACTTGCTTCTTCAACATATCAAAACTATTTACTACTACATTCCATTTAAAATCCTTTATATCCCCTCTCATTGCTTCGGTTGGGGGTACACAAATACTACTGAAATTCTTAATAAATTTTTTTGTAAAAACTTGCTAGACCATGAAATGATATTACCTCTGTAACACTCCTCAGATTAGGCCATTCAATGATAGCTCTCACCTTCTCTGGATCCATTTTAAAACCCTCTATTGAGACAAAAAATCCCAGATACACCAACTCCCTCTTCACAAAACTACATTTCTTCAAATTAATCAATAGCTTCTTCTCTTTTAGCTTCTCAAAAACTCTTCAGATATGCATTAGGTGCTCCTCCAATGTCTTATTGAAAATCAAAATATCATCCAAATAAACAATAACAAATTTTCCTAAAAATTCTTTCAATACCTCATTCATAAACCGCATAAATGTGCTTGGTGCATTTGTTAGCCCAAAAGGCATGACTAACCACTTGTACAAGCCCTCCTTGGTTTTGAAGGCTATCTTCCATTCATCTCCTTCTCTAATCCGGATTTGTTGTTATCTACTCTTCAAATCTATCTTCATGAAGTACTCGGCTCCACTCAAATAATCCATAATGTCATCCATTCTCAACAAGGGAAATCTATACTTGATGGTGATCTTGTTGATGGCTCTAGAATCTGTACACATCTGCCATTCCCCATCCTTCTTTGGTGCTAGTACTATAGGTACTACACATGGACTCAAACTCTCTCTAATCAATCCCTTCTGCAACAACTCTTGCACTTGTTTGTTCAACTCTTCACTCTCTACTGGAGTCATATGATGAGCTACCTTATTTGACAAACTGGCTCTAGGAATCAAGTCCATCTGATGACTAATCTTTCTTACTAGAGGAAAATCTCTAGGTACGTTATCAAAAATAATATCTTGAAACTCATTCAACATATCAAAAACCTCTATAGGTACCTCATTAGTATCTTCTTTATCAACTCTAAGGATCAATGCAAAACACATATGCCCATGCCTCATACCTTCTAGAAACTTTCTTCCATCAACCAAACAAAATATTGCATTACTGCATACCTTTTCCTCTGCCTCTTTCAAGGGCTTCAACTTATGATGAACTTCATCCTTTGTCAAAGAATAGGTGTTGGAATGTCCATCATGTACTACTTTATGATCAAACTACCACAGTCTTCCTAACAACATATGACAAACATCCATAGGAATAATATCACACAATACCTCATCATGGTAATTTCCAATCTTGAACTTTACCAGAGATTATTCTTTTACCAAAGCTTTACGGTCCTTCTACAACCAAGCAATCTAGTATGGATTTGGATGCCTTATTCTCTCCAACCGCAACTTACTAACCATGTCTTCTGAAACAAGGTTATCAATACTACCTCCATCAATAATAACATTGAAAACTTTACCTCCATACTTACATCTGGTGCAAAACAAAATCTTCCTTTGAGTTGGTTCCTTCTCATTCAGCAAGACTCTTTTAGTAACAAGAACCTCTCCTCTTTCTGCATCCTCAGAATGTGAAGACTCAGTATCTTCATCTACATGTGCAACTCGTGCATTTCCCCCAAGTCTTCTATTTGTCCTTCCTTGATGTTGAGGGAACTAATAGGCTCTATGTCCTTCGCACTGGAAACAGGTTCACAAAAGCCTCCTCTTCCTGGTCCTCATCCAAATATTCCTCTTCCTCTTTGGTCTCCACTATTCTGATCACGAGGACAGTAGGTGTTATCGCCTTTCTGGTTTTGGCTGCTACTAGATCCTTCACCCTTCTTTTGATCTTCATTTTGACCTCCATATGACCATCCACTATACTTTCCACTACAACCCCCACCTATTTGCTTACTTTCAAATCTTCTATTCAAATTTTCTCCTACCTTCAAAGCAAACTGATATGCATCTTTAATGGTAGACATTCTCACCAGACCCAACTCTTCTTGAATACTCAGCTTCAACCCATTTATGTAATAGGCAACTTTCTCCTTATTGGTCTCATGATGGCATGTTCTGATCAAGACACAGTAGAATTCTTCTATATACTCCTTGTCGTATTTTCTCGCTTGTTTCAACCCTTGCATCTTCTTCAAAAAATCTAGTTCATAATCCATAGGAATGAACTATCTTTTTAATTTGTCCACCATACAATCCCATCTTGTATTTTCTCTTTTCCTCTTCGATTTCTTTTTATTTGTACCTCTTTCCACCAAATATTTGCATGACCCTTTAGCTTGGTCTTTACAAATTTGACCCTCTCATGATCTTCCACCTCCTCATACTAAAAGTACTCCTCCATATTGTTGATCTAGTCAATCAACTCTTCTAGGTTAAGATTTCCAAAGAATGTAGAAACTTCAATCTTTAGCCTTTCTCCATTCTTAGAGATGGCCTTAAATAATTTGACTTGCTTTGGATCTACTACATCTTGTTCTTCTTTGAACTATTCCTCATTTTTCAACTTCATCTTCACTTTCATCTCCTCTTCTTAGCTCAAACCCTTGACACAACTCCTCTTGCAGTGCTTGAACTTGTCTCTACAAGGCTCTAAAACCCTCTTTTGGTACAATAACATTCCTTCCACCACCACGGTTTCTTCGTAGAGGCATTCTGATCGCCTTTCTCAGAAACCCATAACCACAAGTCCTAGCGCAAATTGCCTCATGTTCAATGATTTGTTTACACACTCAAGAAAACCTACTTTGATACCACTTGATGAGGTCCACAATGTCTGAAACCCACACAAATCACAACAATAGATACCAACACAAAAGATACGAGATAGAAAAATAACTCATTTTCAATTATTTTCAAAAAATAAAATTATAGATTCAAAACTTACATGCTACAGCCTCATGGGCTTGATTCATTACAACTAAATCAACTCTGAAAACAAAATATATTATTCAAAGCCACAATCTGCAATAATGGAGCAACCTTCTACAACCTCCACTTAACCCTTTTTATTTTACCCAATAACCGCCCTAGAATGTTCTAGAAAGTGTAACTTCCCCCTTTTTTTTTGGCGCCAAAAGTCTCGTCATTCAATTTCTTGCCTAGGAAGATATTTTGATGAAATTCACTTTTTTAGTGGGGCATCTTCGCAGGGCCATAAATTTTGATCCGAGTGTCTGATTTTCTATTATAACATATCATTGGAAAGCTCTCAAAGAGATCTAAAACATTTAACCCATCAGAGATTGGTTCGTCCACTTTTTGAGCTATTTTGAGGCCTCTAAATTTTTCATATTTGAATTTGAACCTGCATTTGAGAAATTTTGAGGGACATAAACTTTAGTATCTCCCAAACCATGTGTGGTATTGAGACAATTATTTTGCGACCAAAAATGTTTTTTCAGTTCTACTCCTTGGGGTAAATTTTTAGGTCCATACGAGCTCATTTAGGCCAACTTACTAAAAATAGTAAGTGACTCTTTTTCGCCTTTTCTAACTTCTGATTTTCTTACACCCCTTAAGTGCCATCATGGGACTCAAAACAACTAAAGAAAATAAGGAAAAACATTTTTTGGGTGATGCAAGATTTCCCTACACCACTGGATGCTCCTACATCAATATCCTCCATCCCATGGTCCACTAGGGCAGACTGGGGCATATCATCAATCTTTTTCTTTGAAACAATGCTATAAAACACATTGTCTCAAAGAGGGGCAAAATGTAGACACCTAAAAATGACTAATGCATTTTCATCTTATCATTTCATCATTATCCTTATCATTTCTTCTATCTATAATTAATTAATAAAAAATTAATTATTTAATCAAGCTAAATTTTCCTTTTGCCATCCATAATAATTAAATATTTTTTGTTATTTAATTATCTTAATCTTTTTATCATATCTATATTAATTAAATAATTTTTAAATATTTAATTAATTCATCTTTTATAATTTTCCCTCTAACATTAATTAAAATTAAATTCAATTTATCTTTGATCCTCTATAATTAAATAATTTTCAATTAAAAAATATTTAATTAGCTAACACTGCTCTTTTAAATTAATTAAAAATAAATAATTTAAATTAAATATTTTCCTCTATATTTAATTAGCTAATACTCCTCTTTTAAATAAATTTAAAATATTTTATTTAAATTAAATATTTTTTCTAAATTAAATTAATTAATACTTATTTATTTTTCCAACTATCATTTTGAATTAAATTTATTTATTTATTTAATTCTTCTAATCTTTCCCTCTTCATCAAATTCAAATTTTGGGTTTTACCCTATCTTGAATTTTTCTATCCATTGATCTTGCAAATTAATCTCCACCATTGATCAAATGTTAAGTGAAGCATATAAATAAGAAGATTTCATTTAATTCATATCCTCGAGCACTTTTATTATAAAAATCTCTCTAGCACTCTTATCGCTATCAAGTATTCAAACGTTCAAGCATTATCAAGCATTCAAGCATTATCAAACATTTTCAAGCATTATCAAGTATTTATCATTGTCATTTAGCAAGCATAGGTATCATTTATCTTTGAGCATTTATCATTACCATTGCATCATATCATTATTGTTCTGTTATAGTTTGTTACTTTGAAGAGCAACCAACAATAGAGCAAATCATCATCTTAGCTATGATTAATTTACTTGTTATCTAAATTTTATATTCTAAGTCAAGATCTTGAACTTGATTACATGATTGTGAGAGTGTAAGTTTTGCATTGTTGATATTTGTGATTCACATTTTCATCATTCACAGCTTATAAGAAGGACCAAGAGTAACAAAAAAAACATATTATATACATGAATACATACATATACATATATGCATATATACATACATACATATACATACATACATACATACATACATACATAAATATAGATACATGTGTATATGCATACATACATACATACATACATATACATATATATACATAAAAATATACACAAATATAATTCTAATATCAGAAAAAAAAAAGGTACACAAAGCTTGTATCATTATTTATGAAACTTGTAAAATTTACCTAAAAGAAAATAAATGGACTCCCCAATGTAGCCTAAAAAGAATCTATGGTTACAAAATGGAAGACATGAGGCTTTGAAATATGATATTCGGAAGAAACATAAATATGAAGCTCAAAGTGTAAAGTATAACCATGCACCTTTTTAGGCTTCTAATTTTGTTTGTTTATACTAGCTCAAATTAGATTGCTATTAGGAGGTCTCCAAGAGTTTTATAATAGACATAACAACAAGATCAATGCATATTACTCTTGGAATATTTGTTTGTTTCTTCATAATATAAATACCTCCTTTTATATAGTGAAAAAAAGGTTATATATGTGAAATGCTATAGAGATGTTTACAAAATCTACTACTTAGATAACTAATATGCCTATTTTAATAAGTATGTATAATTTTAATTCAATGCTAAACAATATTTTATGTTTCTAGATATATTGGTTTAATTCAACTTCATTTGATGTTTAGAATATCTAGTAGATTCTATTAGGGTTTGGTGAAATGGTAGGTTAGATCAATTACTCTAGAAAGGAAAAGGTTCAAACTTGATAGGTAGTCATTGGGCTTGGTTAAGTATGTGGCCCCATTAATATGAGTTTTTGAAATGTAAAACTCAAATGGTCATTCTTCTATTTTAGGTAAATACATCAACATCACACAACTTGTAGCCACACTAGTTTACTATTAGTTTACTTTTTCCATACATACCCCTTAGTCACTCCCAAATCCTCTAATTATGTGTTATTTTAGGCTAGGTATTTTTAGCAAAGAGGGGATTCTACATGGATTACCACTACATGTATACAATTGCAACCTGCTCATATATATATATGGGGATTATATTTGCATCTCTTGAAGAGCACAACTTTCCTCATACCTCTTCACTTAATGTTGATGTACATGGTATCTTATACATCATAGATGCCAATGCCTGTAGGCCTCTCGCTTCTTATATATCTTGTGTCACATAATATATCTATGATATCATGCATTTCCTTACTCTAAATTATAACATTACATGCTCTTTCTATGTACTGAGTTTGCATTTATAGAAAGGAACATATATGTCATGCTCCAAATTTCACACACCTAAACAATAACACAACCCTCAAGTTTTTTCTTTCATGAAGCATAAAATAGAACCATTCATACTAAACAACTCATGCACACTCGATGTCAAAGTGATTTCATTTCCAGCCTAATCCCATAAAACCGTTTACAAAGGAAAAATAATACAAACTTAAGTATAACGTAATCCTTACAATGCAACTTCATAATGGCGTTGTCACATGGATATGGAAGTCTTAAGGAAATTACTAGGAATGGGATTCTTTCTTTCATCTGACGACCACAATGAATAACCTATATGAGGATTGAAAGATTTTAGTATTCAACTAATTCAATTAACATGTCATGTGTTTACATATTTTAACCACGTATTTTTATTACTAATAAACTTATATCTATCTAGGGATTACTAAAAGTAATTTAAGCACTAATAGTTAGGTACAGAGACAAACATTTCTATGTTATTATTTCAAATGGAAGTTTCTTAAGATCCATTTACCTCCTTTAAATCATAATGAAATCCTATAAATAAATAAATTGATCATTATTCTTAATTGTTTTACCCTCTTAATCACAAAATTCATCATGAAGTACAGTTATTAGGAATATAGTCACTATAAAATTGATGATGGAGTTACACAAATTGACCAAGGAAATTAGAACAACTTGTGACCAATGTCATAACGTAGACTAAATAGACCAGATCCATAGAGATTTAAACCCTATTTAATCCCCTAAGCATCAATCCTAATAAGATATTCAATATCAACAAAACGAAGAATCCATTAAACTAACATGCTAAAAACACGAAAGCTTGACAAAAATCTATTCTAAGACCTTGAATTTTATCCTATTGGAGGAATGGTGTTGCATTGAAGTGGAATGGTGACCCTTTCCCAATCCCTTAGATCATATGAGCCTTTTCCAATCAATTTTATTGATTAAATTTGATGGAACTGATGAAAATTGATGCAATATGACCAAAATATGGATGCAAAAGCTATATTAACATGATGAAGATGAATGCTAAATGCTAAATGATTGATGGAAATGATACAATCTATGCTAAATGGAGTTGAAGTTCAAAGATGAAATCCATTTGATGCAAATTAGACTAAAATGATGCAAACTAAGCTAAAATGGAAGCCATTAATGGATGCTTAAGCTACTATGATCAAGATTTGAACTAAAAATGCTAAATATATGCTAAATATGGATGTAAGTGGGTATGAGTTTCAACAACATAAGTTTTCTATCAAAATATGGATCCATTTGTCTCCAAATAGTGATCTATTTATAGGAGAGCAAATGAAAAATCAAGGGCTCATATTGATTTGATTAATCAATGGTCAATATTGAATGAAGGGTGAGCACATGGATCAAAGATTCTCATCAATGGATGAGAATCAAAGTTCACATGGACCAAGAAAAGATCAAGGGTTGAGAATGATTCAAACAAACACACTTTGTAACAACTTTGAAAGTTTGTTACAAAGTTTGTTTGAAAGAAACCATTCCAATTTTGTAGCCAAATAGGAGAATATTCCTTTGAAATATTCCCTATGCAAGTGGATGGAGGGAAATTAGCTATTTAGTTAATTAAAACTAAATTTGAATGTGAAAGATGAAGAATAATGTGATATTCATTAAATAATTGATTTAATGAAAAAGGGGGATGTAAATATGATATTTAATTAAATAGTTTAAAGCCGTTTAATTAAATAAGAGGACTTAGGGCTTTAGATTAAAAAAATTGTATTATTTAACTAAACAAGATGAAATGTTAGTGCGAGAGGGGGTGAATTAACCCAATTAGGTCAATTAGATTAATAGATGAACATGGTGCATTTAATTAAATAGCTAGGCTAATTTAATCAAATAGGTGAAAAGAAGGTGAAATTCAGGACAAAATGATGTTAGTGATCAAATCCAAGTGTGTAGTATCATTCAGGACATTTTTAAGTGTCTACACAACTAAAATACTAAATTAATATTTTTGAGTATCAAAACTTAAATTAAATTAATGACAAGGTAGTGGTGAGTTTTAATGGAGTCATAAAATAAAGACTTGCTCAAGAAAACTAAATCTCACACCTCAACATAAGGCATCTTATTTGTTGAGAAGAATCTCTTTTCTTTTAATGATCTAAATTTTTAAGTAAGCAATCAAGCTTTTGAAATACATCAAGTTCAATTCATAACAAAGGTTACATTTAAAAATCAAGAACTCAATTAGATAGCTTTCATATTTAATTTTTGTGACAACAATCAGATACTATCAAACATCTAGAGAACATAATTTAAAACTAAGGGTTGTTTTACTAGATTGTATTCAAATTTTGGAATCTCTATTTTACTATCTAACTAAGAAAATAACTTTATCGCCTATAGATCAACTACCTATTATGGACTCCTACTATCCCCATTTTAAACCCCTACACTTTACACTTTATGACAAATCAAAAAGTTTGATACTTGCCCAAGATAAAACATCTATGATCCTTCTTAAAATTTATTAATTTTCTCAAATGGTTCTAATTAATATTACATGAATTCAAGAATATTTTTAACCATAACTATACTCAACTAAGAATTCATATAAAGAGAGACATAGGAAAAGATCATTTAGAGTTAACAATAAAGGTTCTTCAAATAACTCCTATAAAATAAATCTTTCATAAGAATTAAGTGATTCAAAATAACTTTCCTTTAATTCTACTACAATGACTTGTAATACTTAAACCAATTAAGACCCTATGCAAAACAAAGTTAATTAGCACAACCCCAGAGTTCCTAGTGTTGGAACTTGGCTCTTATACCAAATATTTCAGATTTTCAAGTAATATTAATTAGAACCATTTGAGAAAATTAATAAATTATAAGAAGGGTCATAGATGTTTTATCTTGGGAAAGTATTAAACTTTTTTATTTGTGGTAAAGTGTAAAGTGTAGGGGTTTAAAATGGGGATAGTATGAGTCTATAATAGGTAGTTGATCTATAAGTGCTAAAGTTATTTTCTTAGTTAGATAGTGAAATATAGATTTCAAAATTAGTGAAATATAGATTTCAAAATTTGAATACAATCTAGTAAAATAACCCTTAGTTTTAAATTATGTTCTCTAAATATTTGATAGCATCTGATTGTTGTCACAAAATTTAAATATGAAAGCTATCTAAGTGAGTTGTTGATTTTTAAATGTAACCTTTGTTATGAATTGAACTCGATGTATTTCACATGCTCAAGACTACTTACTTGAAAATTTAGAAGATCATTAAAACAAAAGAGATTCTTCTCAACAAATAAGATGCCTTATGTTGAGGTGTGAGATTTAGTTTTCTTGAGCAACTCTTTATTTTATATGACTCCATTAAAACTCACCACTACCTTGTAATTAATTTAATTTAAGTTTTGATACTCGAAAAGATTAATTTAGTATTTTAGTTGTTCTAATTTATGTTGATGGTCAAAGTAACAAAGCAACATTAAAACAGAATATTTTTACCCTATTTCTCCTAAAAAAGATAGATAACCTAAAGCAACCTATCTTCCAAGGTCTTTGTAGTTGGTTCTCAATTGTGTTGATCTTGTTCAGTGGCCTATGCAATTGTAATGTTCAAGGGGCATGCTGGTAAAAGGGATACAAACTGTATAATACAAATGAATCTACATTTTGGGGGTGTAAATAAATATCCAAAGATAGAACAGAGGTCGGGACAGCAAAACATAAATGTAGATTTCCGTCAATTCAGACATACAAACTTCATAATGAGCATTCCTTCCAAACAATTAAATCATAAAATGATACAATCTATAGCACAATCTATACCATTGCATTCATCCATAGTGCAAATTCAAGACATACAAACCATTCACCATTCATAAACTTCAAAATCAACAAGAACACATCATCAACTCACCATTAAGATTTATAGATCAATAAACACAAAGAAACCTCATTCACAGATAATTCAATGAAACAGTCTCAAATTCGGAATCTTCTATTGACTTTCATCAAATAAGAAACATTTATGCAGAGCATTCATGAGCATACGAATGACCATTGTTCATTGACATCACCATTAAAACTAAAACTTGGAAATAACATCAACTGTATTAAAACTATAAGTGTCTAAATGTCTTTGCATAAAACTGTAAAAGCTTCTAAAACTATAGAAATTATCCTAACTTTCTCCTTAGGCTACTAATCTTTCTTCAATTAGCCGACCTTTACAACATGGAGAGAAAAACTACATATAGACAAGTCCTAACACTAATTTCCCCAATCAAAAATTGAGATCCACAAATTTAGGGGAGCAACTAGAGTTGCATGAGATGGTTTCCCATCATGATCTTCAGTTCAATCGTTGATGACTTTGTATCAAAATATGATGCACAAGGAGAAGGTCGAACTGTTGGGGGATCTTTATTTGAACTTGTGTTATGATCCTGAAAAATAAGGGAGAGCTGCCTAGCTGGTCGTATCATCTGATGCTTCATTACAAAAAGAATATTCCATACACTTTACTCCCCTATCTTTTGTTCAAGCAAGTACTCATCATAGTTGTCTAACACTTGTCTAACCATGTCCACATCTGGCCCATCTACCCAACTGTCCTCAAACTTTATTCTTTTCAATTCAACAGAGGTGAACTTTTGCATATCATCCAATTTGGCAAGCTCCTTCCTAGCAATATTTACTACCTCTTTGATGTCCATGAACCTTTCAATTAATAATTCATCACCATCATCTCCCTTCTGCATTTCTTCTTGAAATCTATTATCCCATTTGTTCCTTAACTCATTAAGAGGGAAACTATCCTTGACAGGGACATCTTCATTCACCATCATAGCTATGATTGCTTCCAACTCCTCAATTTGATCTGTCAAGTCCTTGCCAGCCTATTTCACCTCATTTCTATGGGAAAAAATGAATGAAGTCTTGAATCTAATAATATTGATAGTTTTATCAATGAAATATTCATTACCTTCTTCAAGGATAGATTGTTCCAAAAGTTTTTGTTGAGGTAGTTTAGTAATTTCTTTCAACTTCCTCACATGCTCTCTATATTCTTCTTCTTGCTTCCAAAGGACATCAGCATATGCAGTCATATCATTGGATGACTCCAATGCTTCTTTATGAACTTTGTGGGCTTCAACAAGTAACTCCTCCACATCTTGGTTCAACCTATCAATCCATCTATCTAGCATCTTCACCTTGCTTCTCATCTCAACAAGATCATCAGCTTCCTTTTTACTCAACAAAATTGGCATTGTAGGAGCAGAAGATTGTATAGAAACAAGAGAAGATAGGTCTTTTAAGAACCTATGCAATTGATCTAATTGAGAGGTGAGCTCATCCTTCCTTTGCTTGTTATTTACCATTCTTGACTTGGTGGAAGATGCCACAATATCAATCAGGTCCATTTTTTGGTTTCTTGTAGGCCTTCCCAAGTTTACAGTACCCAGTTGATAATCACTCAACTACATCTCTGATTTGTCCTTGTCCACCATAGGAATAGCACATTCAGCTACAATCTCTCCAGCATCTGTCAGTTTGGTGGAGTGAAGGACCCTAGCCTTTTTCTTAGGCCTTTCTTTCTCAATCTCTTTCATCATATCATCCCAGTTTAGGGGTTGGGGCTAGACTATTTTTTTCTTCTCCATATTAAGCTTCAAGCATGTTGGGGCAGCAGGAGGAGTAACCACTTGTTGTGAAGAAGCAGTGGTAGAAGAGAGGGGTTGCAGAATTGTTACCTTAGGTTAGGAATCAACCTCTTGTTGTTGATCCTTTTATGCCATTTCCTCAAGCCTATCAACCTTAGCTTTCTCTCTTTCCTCCTCCAATCTCCTCTACTCCAACATTTCATCTCTCTGTTTTTCTAATTACTTAACTCTACCCCAAATTTTGGTTGCTTCTTGCTCATGCTTGGCTTGTTCTTCTACCTCCTTCTTTAGAAAGACCTCCTTTTAATCCTTTTTCCTTTCGGCCTCCTCTGCAGCCTTGGCCTTGGCTTCAAGGTCCTCTTTTTCTCTCCTCTGTCAGGCCTTTTCCTCTTCAAGGTCATGAATTTTCTACAAGAGAGCCAACTTCTCCCTCTCTACATTGGCTTTCTACTGACTTTCTTTTTGTTGTTGCAGGAGGTCTTCCTTTTCCTTGTGCTACCTTAAAATCTCTTCAATCTTGGCTATGGCTTCAGCCTCTTGTTTCTTTGCAAGTGCGTTAGTTTGTGCTTTGGCATCAACCTCTTTCTTGGCATCCTCAAACAGTTTCCATTGATCCTCTGCAATCAAAACATGCTCGGTTCCAACATCTTGAATGTCTTCAGTAGTTGTAGTCACAAGAGGCTCATGGTCTGATTGTGTAGCCTCTGAATCAGTGTCAATGTCATGAATCTCAACCTCTTTTTGTTTGTCTTTCTCATCCTGCTCATGAAGGCTACCTGCAGGTACTTCCCTAGTAGACTCCTCTGGGAGAGAAGGTTGAGATGGAGCTCCTCCTCTAGCAGTAGTAACTTCTACACCTTGTGATTCATGAGTTTCTTGAGTAGGCATCCCTGGATCAGCATCTCCTCCAGAGCTAGCAGGAAGGTACTCCAATTGTTCTTTAGGAGTTGTCCTCCTCTTTGTTCTTCTATACCCTTGGGTACCTGTTGCTTTCCTCTTCTTTGAGGATTGAGCTTTTGGATCCTTTTTCCTCATGGCCACCCATTGGATGTTTCTATCCATGACTGTTCTAGCAAGCTCTTTATATCAATAAATTCTTCCTCATCCCAATTTATTGGGTCCAAGCTTTTGGTGCCTATGTTTTCAACTTCATACCCGGGGTCCAAAACCACACCATCATCTGATAGTGTATCAGGAATGTCCTCCTTTACCCCATATTCAATCATCTGTGGGATGGTAAGCCTTTCATATTTCCTCTTCCTCACATCATATTCATCTTGCATGTCAATCCAAAAATCTTCCAGCAAGTTAAAATGCTTGTCAAAAATGGTAGGAGCTATGCCATTCATCTTGTGCTCCGGATCAAAATGCTTTCTAACTATATTCAAGCCCAAGTTTAGATATCTCAACTCTTCACACACTGCCTTTGCAACTAAATTATGAGCATGACAGTATTCTCCCAACTTCATGGGGAATTTGTGGATTCTAGGCTTGCGTTTGTTTGCAAATTTTGTATTAACTCCCAAAGCCTGATATATGAATTCCATAAGCACCATCCTATCACTGCAACATCTTGGTAGTTGATGAGGATGTCCATCAAAGCCTGCCAACCTAAAATAAGAGAACTCGGGGTATTAGATGTACCAATATCCCCAATCAGCAATGAAAGCCATGGCCTCCCTAGTCATTCTGTACCCAACATCTCTTGTCAACCGATTGATGATGACATACATGAATGCATCATTGACCATTCTATAGTGCAGCTCTGAGGTTTGCAAGGTCAGTTGATCATAATGCTCCCATGCCTTATTTTTCCTAGGAGCCTCTCCTAATGTGCCCATTGCATTTAATCTAGGGAAAATGCCCCTCCTGGCAACTGAATATATGACATAAGAGGTCATAAAGAAATTTTTGGTTTTCCCCACCTTGAGCATTTGGTTATGCAAGCTATTTGATAAAATCATACCCCAGTCAATTTTTTTCCTACCATCTAAAATGGTTTGAATGAATGGAAACATCCATTCCTTGAAGTATGTTGAGTCCTTCCCAAATACTCTAGAAAGCATCAAGATTAGATCATAAATCTCCTTGAAGTCTCCCCTCTTGGGCTATTCAGGAACCTTGGTGAGGGACTTCTTCTCAATTCTCAACCATTTCTTGTTCATGTGGAACCTATTGGCTTCCTTGTCCCTATTAAACAACTACAATGCCTCTGCCTTAGTCAATTGCTTGGGGAAGGTGCATTAAACATGAACCTCATCATCTGTGAGGATAGATCAATGATCACATTCCCTTGGAGGTCCATACATTGTCTTGATAAGGGGTTGTATGCCCCTGCTGCTGTGAATATGAGCTCTTGGCATTGGACTGATAAGGGGAAAAGTGTAACATGTGCCATCCCAAATTGGGCTATCCTCTCAGTCCTTCTAGTCCAATCTTTGCAAAAAATTTCCACAAGCAGCTCCTCACAGTTGAATGGGTCTAGAATTGTGTCTGTTATGTCTACCCACTCTGAATCTAGCATACTAGTTGTAAGAGTAGCATCTTTGTGTTTGTACCTCAAAGTGTAAGGTAATTGTTCCACCTTTATCTTCTTGGGTTTTGCTCCCTTAGAGCTTTCTACAACTTTCCCTTCTCTTTGTGAAACTTCCTCTGATGCTCCTAACATTGTTTATTCCTGCAAGACAAGCTTGGATTAGACCAACATAAGGTATGAAAATCATTATTACCAGTGTTATCCTTTCACACTTCTATATTCCTCCCTAGGTAACCCTCCATACTTAGTGAAATTTTAAAACTATTGGGAGCGGGACCGGGAGAAAATCAAGAACCAGAGAGGTGAAACAAATAACACTATCAGAATCCGGACCGAAACCGGATCAAAAACTAAAAAATTTAAAGTTTCAATACCCTGTAACATTTGATGACCTGACCCTACCAAGTTGAAGGGATCGAGATCGGGATTGGAATAGGTTGAAGGCGGACTCATATTTAGAACCGAACTCTCATGCCAAATTTTGATGGATGAGTTCATTTTTGGCTCCAATTTTGCCATGTATTATCATAACTAAGTGGATTCTCTTTGCATGCCGACACCAGTTTGGACACAAGTTACAAGGATGCGAGGAGGCTTAAATCGAGCTTGACTCAACCCAAACCACCAGGACCGGATCGAGCAAGCTAGGGAGACTACTTGAAAAGGGCGCAAAAACACAAAACCCTAACTCATACGACCCGTCGACTTACATAAAAATTAGGGCATCAAAAACCCTACAATCAAAACCCATAAGAACGACAAAAAAAAGATCAGAGGGGTCCGAGAAAGAATTTAAAACAACTGTAAGGCACCAGAACCCCTCAAAAGAAAAAGCCCTAATTGAAACTAGGACACAATGGAACGAAAACACCACCGAAAATGGAAAAAATGACAGGAGCCAAATGAAAACAAAACAGAGGACACAAAAAGACAAACGAAAAATGGAAGGGAAATGGAAAGCCAATGGCAAGAAAGGAACAAGCGAAGATTCACGAGAGAAGTCCTGTGAATGCACGAAGAACAATAGGGCAAACAAAACAAACGAGAACAACACAAAAAGGAATGGGAAAAACCCACCTACCTCAAAACGCTACCAAAAAGGTTGAAATTTGACAGGGATCTGCTCACACATGTTCACCCGTAACCAAATCATGCTCCTCCTTGAGTTCTCAAGGCTCTTTATTCGTTAAAATGCTCTGAGTAAGTGTAATGAGCCAAATAACCTTGATTAAGGTTTTAAAAACCATTTCACGTGTGTGAGAAGACTGTAATTAATGCATTTAATGCAATTGGTCGGGTGCAAATTCAGAATGAAAGCAAGTACACAACCCACATGCACGTCAAAGGAAAAATGGGAGCAGAAGCAGAGTCGAGATAGAAGCAGGAAATTTTTCAAAGTTCCATACTTTATTTTGAATTTGGCTCTGGTCTCGCGGCAGGGAAAGGACAACAAAGGGAATGGGGGCGAAATCATAACCAAATCTAGATCTGAAACTTGGTAAGGTTCTAGGTTCGGATCTGACTCTAGTTCCACTCCCGACAAAGGGAAAGAAAACTGACAGGGGGAAAACAAAAGAACGAAGGGAAGCAAGATCGGGGAAAAATCCCACCCCAAAATAGAACACAAAACGAGATAAAACACAAGATAGACAAAAGAGAGCAGGATTGGAACGAAACTCAGACTCAGAACTTTTGCAAAGTTTCGGGTTTAGTTTTTGTTCTGGTTCCAATTCCGCAAAAGGGAAAAGAAATGCAAAGGGGAAGAAAACAAAAGAAAACCCAAGGGAGAAAACCAACCCAAGAGTCGAAGACAAACAAGACAACAAAGAAAACGACAAGGCAAGGAGCAGGACCGGGACCGGAACAAAAACCAGACCAGGAACTTTGTAAAAGTTCTAAATCTAGTTTTGGCCCACGTTCCAAACCCGCAAAAACAAAGAAGCAAAGACTTAGGAGGAAAAAGAACAACTCCTAAGACCCAAACAAGAGCACCAAGGACAAACAAACACAAGGGGGACCCATTTTGACCAACAAAAAAATGGGGTGGTTATGCAAGGCATAACAATTTCCTTGGTCAATTTGTGTAACTCCATCGATTTTACAGTGATTGTGTTCCTAATATTTGTACTTCATGATGGATTTTGTGATTAAGAGGGTAAAACAATTAAGGCTAGCGATCAATTTATTTATTTTATAGGATTTCATTATGGTTTAAAGGAGGTAAATGAATCTTAAGAAACTACTATTTGAAATAATAGCATAGAAATTTTTGTCTATATACCTAACTATTAGTGCTCAAATTACTTTTACTAATCCTTAGATAGATATAAGTTTATTAGTAATAAAATGCGTGGTTAAAATATGTAAACACATGGCATGTTAATTGAATTAGTTGAATACTCAAATCTTTCAATCCTCATATAGGTTTGTGGTCATCAGATGAAAGGAAGAGTCATATCCCTAGTAATTTCCTTAAGACTTCCATATCCGTGTGACAACGCCATTATGAAGTTGCACTGTAAGGATTATGTTATACTTAAGTTTGTATTATTTTTCCTTTGTAAATGGTTTTATAGGATTAGGCTGGAAATGAAATCACTTTGACATCAAGAGTGCATGAGTTGTTTAGTACAAATGGTTTTGTTTTATGCTTCATGAAAGAAAAACAATTGAGGGTTGTGTTATTGTTTAGGTGTGTAAAATTTGGGGCATGACAATATAGTTCTTCATATTTTTTGTGTTTATACTATATATTCATGTGTTGATTATTTCAATTTGTTTCTAATGTGGTAGAACTTTGCTATATTATCATTTAGGGATTAATTCTACATTTTATTTATTATGCTTATTCTCTCTATAACACATTAGTGTTGAAGGATCTTGAAATCTATTTCAAGTCAGGGATCTCAAGCTATCAAAAATTATGAGATCTATTTATTATTTCTAAATGTTGAAGTATGTCAGTATAAGATGCAATCTATCATTTTATCCTTAAAAAATTCTATAAGTGCTCATAAAAAGAAATTTGACTACGTTCAATCTATAATTTGTATGAAAATCGATGTGTTGACATAAATGTATCATTCTCCTTATTTAGAATAAAATGAAACTTTTAATTTGTTAACTTGTGTTAAAATATAATGAAGAAAAAAATAAAATACCTAGAGAAAAAATTACAAAATAATTTGATCTTCTATACAATATGATAATCTTTGTAGTCAAAATATAAAAGTTAAAAAATGGAGGAATCCCAGGTCCAATATTCTTTATAGGTCTAATTGTATGCAATGAGATTGTAAATAGCTTACTAATACCGTAAGTTAGTTTTATAACTTTTTTCCCTCTTGATTTTTGAAAATGTTTGATCTGTGGATTTGAAATCATGGACTTTTATTGGATAAGAGGTGATGTTATAGATTGATAGAGGCAATTTTAAAATTTGGTGTATTAATTGTATGATTTGATTCAAGTGGTGAGCCTCACATTTGTATATTTGTTTTACACTAGTTGATATTTGGTAGTTGAAGTCTCCAATCTCCACATTTACTACTCATTATTTATGAGAGATTGGGATGAGTATAACAAACAAGAGTTTTATTTATGTCAAGTTGAGAACATATTTAATTACTAAAGGCTTAGAAGTTGAACACTTGTATATTATCTATTAAATAGCAAGAATGTTGTGATTTGACAATTATGTCTATGTGTGGATAAATTACTTGTAAAATTGTACAAATTGTAATATAATATTCTATATTAATTTTCTTATATTTTCAAAAGTAAATTGTATTTGTTATAAATAACATTGTATTTTGTCTCATATGGAGTATATTTATTCTTTTAGTATTGACTAATGGGTAGTTGCATAGATTTTAGTGTATCAATAATATATGTAAAGTAGAACTAAAATAATTAATTACAGGATATTTATTAACACAAAAACAAATACTTGTTGATATTTTAAAGATCAATCCACAATGTGCATATATTCTATTAACGGGTTGAATTATGACAAGTTCTCTCACAACTATTAAAACATGCTCCAATACCGAATTCTCTCCCCTAATAATCATCATACTATTAGTTATTCAATACTCTATAATTGAATGATGTTTTTTAAACCTTTACATGTGTTAAACTTCAATATAAAAATTAAAACCAAACATTTTTTCAGTAGATTTACATTTGCAAATAAAATGACCCACTTCTTAGCTTTGTAATGGTTCAAAATAGTTAAAAACTCAATAACCCAAATGAAAGCTTAAATGAATTAATTGCATATAAACCTAAAATGTAGGACACAGGAGGAATTTAGCCTGACATTGGAAATATGCTAATCCATATGGATATTCACATAATACTTAGTCTACTCTCTTCTGGGGAACTTACCAGGAAGAATAACAGAGTACACGTTGACAGACTTGATCTAAAATTTAACTGCTATACAACTTTCAGAGCATGATGGAAAGGTAAAAATGTTCATGCATCTGAGACTGCACACCTTGGAAGGTCCTTGTCAGACATGGGTGCAGTCCTCATAATAGGATTGCTGTCGAAGAAGTTTGTTGGCTTGAGTTCAAAACCAGAAGAGACTGTTGGCATGATTGGGTAGTCCTCTTGGCAAGGAAGATGATGGAAGCCTAATGTGTACCACAGGACAATGTCCTTTTTCTCAATTGGGCGGTCCCTGAAACACAATATCATAATAGCTTCAAACAGGCATATCTGCAAGACTTAGTCCTTATAATAAGTTGAATCGGATCAAATTTGGTTAGTTAAAAACTTATCAGAAATCTGGGGAAAGTGATACTTACCTTTGAACAGGTTCAATTTATAGAAACTAATTCATCTGATTATGTCCATGCAAAAATCGCTGAAAACATATTAATTTCATGGGATCAAAACCTACCTGTTAGACCACACAGCCAGAGTATCATCACCTTGGCTTTGATAAGAATACAGCCCACCAGCCCACTCCTCACTACGGTTGTATGGAGTGACCCATATCTAATGCATGAAAAAATGTCAGTACCATCAAGCGAGATAGATTCTGATAATGATTTGTTTTGATTCTAAACAATCTTCAAAGGAAACAATGCTCAGAAGTAGGCATGGCCAACTACAGTGCTGATTTTGGTTGTGCCCACCTATACCATCTTCAACATGAATTTCAGAAGCAAATAAGAGATGAAATTCAAAATCTGATGCAGACCTGATTGTTAGTGAAGGACCCTCGGACTTGAGGAGGATCATTGTGATCAAGCAAGCTTGCAGCTGTGCCCCCAGGGACAATTTTGTATCCTACCGGATTTCCTATCTTTGTCTTCCTGGATGGATTGATGATATGAAACTCGGATGGATGGTAGAGGTTCAGCTTAATTTGAGCATCCTTCTCTGTTTTGGCAACGTGTCTTTCTGCTGTCCAGAAACTTTGTCGTGGAGTTGATCCTTTCTTCACTGTCTGCTTGGCCATCTTGACCTGAACAAAGGAGTTGTCTGTACTATCAATATCCATGTCCAAGTAGAATGTCAGATAATGGTCATGGATAACCCCAATTGTATTCTCAGCCAGCAAAGTTCCATGGAGTTCAACTTTGGAACTGATCTGATTCATATTCTTGTAGTTTGTCCCCTTGACCATCAAAATCCCTGTTAGCTCCGCCTGTATCCAAACTTCCAACTTAGTTTCCGATGAGAAGGGTTCCATACTACACAATTTAAACTTTGATTAAAACCAGCCAGCACAGTAACAGCACATGCTTTATTCATTTATTCTAATAATAGTCAATTTTCTTATTTTTCAAAAGGCATCAAACTTGCCTACCTTGACTCGGATCAGACCATCTGTCTGAAATTCCCAATCCAGAATATAATCATAGTTCCCAAGAGATGCTACCATACGAACTACTAAGGTCACCTTTGGTCTCACCTCTCTAATCTGGACAATAATGAACAATAATGAATTTTAATCTGTATGAGAACACTCCAGCTGTTTAAATATAAGCAGAAAATGCACTTAAAGCAGCATGAGGATAGGGGGTTAGCACTACTACTTTAAAGAATGCAAGAGAAATGTGAAAATAGACACAATAAATAGGGTTTTCGGATTGATCTATTTACTAATCAAAACCGGTCTGGGGATAAATTATTAAGCTACCTCCATGTCGGTGATTGGGCATTCTGTGTGGCGCCATCCAATATCCCCTGCATATCTCTCAAATATGCAGACCATGTTAGACATTACATAAGGTGTGCCATCTGCATTAGAAAAGATCCCATCCATGTAGTAGGCATTCCTTGGACAATCATTTAGGGGGTCAAGAGACATTGCATTTGCTCCAAGTCCATATTCACCTGCATCCATATAGGTCCTATAGTACCAACCATCACTCGGATCCATGTAAGGCACAAACAGCTCAGATGAATAACCCTTGTATAAAACCCCCCTCATTTTGCCTGTATCTGGATCCCTAAAATTGGCATCTGATATTATAACTCCAGCACGAGAATCAGGCTTGACATGGAATTCCCAACTTCCCCACTTGACCTGATGACTATCAACTTTAAAGCTTGGACCTTTGGCTTGCTCAATGGAGATAGGATTTAGAGGGGGTATCAAAGGATACTTTTGGGCAGAAAGTCTATAGTCTGTACCCTCTCCTTTTGGCAAAGGTATATCATTCCTACCATTTGTGATTTTGATCACCTCTTTCGCATCTATATCCATCAGAGCTATGAGACCCTCAATTGGCCTCATGTAGAAGTTTGCAGTTCCCACCATTGAATAACACTGGATTTTCACCAGTCTCCTGCCTTCTTCTGCCAAACCAAACCAACCTGCAGAAAGAGGCAAGCATATGAGATCACTGACATTGACCCCTCTCTTTGTTATGATTTTTACAAATTTCTCGTCTTTCAGAAGCACACCAACGGTTGGTTTCAAGTCCTCCATCGTCACAGTAGGATACCCACTTTTATGATTGACTTCATTAGCTACAATCTCGCCTAATTCTAGGTCTATAATAAGTTTATGGGAATAACCATCAACGAAAGCAATTACTGAGGCCTTCCTGCCAGGAAGGCTCTGCCCTTCTTTCCAAGCAAGTACTTCGTCTTTTAGGGGCTCTTCCAAGACTATAGAATGAAGTGGAAATTCGCCATGTTTGAAAATCGAGGACTTGCTAAGAATGCTGTGGACCTTTTTAATTTCCTGAATGGTAAGAGGATCTAGAGGATGTTTTGCAACTTCTTTCTCAGGATCCTTTTTATTGCGCTGATGATGGGGTTTGTTTGTGTTCATAAAAACATCATTTTTGTTTCTGGTTCTACCATCCTGTGTCCCGTTTTTGAAGATATTCGAAGACCCATATTCAGAGCAATCCAATTCAAGTTTCCTATACCCCAGATAAGGCAAAGGAATCCAACCCTTGATAAAAAGCAGCAGCGCCAAGGATGCCATGACAATGAGCAGGGTTCTGAGATGAAAGGGAGCATTCATGGCTCAAAGCTTTATAAACTCTGGGCGATATTACAGAACTCTGCTTAGATACTTTCGTATTAGCGAGTGTTGTTTGATTGCCCTGCTAATATCTTTGGATGAGTGTTTGGAGATGGAATCTGTCAAACCCAATGTTGCTCAAAAACTTTGGACTAAGAACTATTAGTTTAAAAAGCAGATTCTGATACTAGAAAAAAACGGTACAGTAATTCATTCTAAAAATTATAACTTAAATAGTAAAAAACAGTACAGTAATTCATCTTAAGAATTCTGATACTGTTACAATCTACAGGGTATCCATCATATTGTGTGTTGATTTGGATCACTAACTTGGTAGATTTGGATCATTAACTTCAGATTTGAACCAGTAATTTCAGATGGAGATACAGATTCTTTGACCGTAAAGCCCATAAAAAAAATAAAAAATAAATAATATTCCAAAATTGACGTATTAAGAGGCTCAAATAACTGCTATGTTTGGACGGTGTAGATGCACTTGAAGCTATCTGAATGAATCTACACCAAACACATAGAAGTGCATTTGGGCCAAAAGTATATTATCTTCTCTAATAACCACCCATCAGTTATTATTATTAAATTATATTTTAATAAATGATAATATCTTGATTTATTAGAAAGTTACATTTCATCTTTTCTTCTATTAATAGCTAGCTTCCAAATATTTATGGTTCTACTTTTAAACTGAAAATGACTTTCAAACCACTCATGGTACAAAATTTAATATCATATAATTACAATTTTAAATTTTATAGTTGAAATTCATTTATTAATACTTGCCATTGGCATTGTACTATTGTAATGACTTTGGCTTTTTTTAAGTTAACTAGTTATTAATAATTTAGTTTCCAACCAATCAAAAATAATATTTAAATAAAAATTAAAATAAAATTCAATTTTGTAAAGTCAATTTGTAAAATATTTAACTTTATAAATTATAAAAATTATTTTTTGTGCATATGATTAATTAAAAAAGTTGTGTGTTATTGGCGGATTTTATGGTATAATTTGATTATATATGTGCTCCTTCTTCTTTTCATTAATAAATATTTTTTATATTAATTTATATTAATATATATATATAGGTTTTATATATATATAACCTAATGTAGGTTTATATATATATATATATAGGAAAGAAAAGGCATCTATTCGCTTTCACTTTTCAAGTGATTTTCTTTGGTTACTTTATGCTAACATGTTATGGGAGACAACCATCATTGGTTCTAACTAAATGGAATGACCAAAGATCCTTTATTCTAAAAAAAGAAAGTTTCAGATAGAATGGAAGCTAAGAAAAGGAAATATATAGAATTTATATATACTATTTCTATTTATATCTTATATTACAGGTAATAATTTGTAGGTAAATAAGTTAACCTATATTATGTAGGTAATATATTAATTTATATTAGATAATAGTTTATATTAATTATATTATATGTAATATTAATTTATATTATATATTTATATACAATATAATATAGGTTATTTTATTTTGTAGGTTCTCCTTTCATATATATTAATAAACTATTTTAATTGACTACTATGTTAATTATAATATTAATATTATTATATTATTACTATTAATATAATTAATATAATAGTAAATCACTATATTAATAATTATAACAATATTTTAAAATATATTAATATTACAATATTATCTATTTACTTAGTTTATATAATATAATTTATAAATAATTAGTATTAAATTATAATATAATATATTTATTATATTAGTAGTATATTTAACTTCAACTATAATATGAAGATTTCACTATCAAATTCAAAATCAACTAGAATCAATCTAAAAATTATTTTTAATAATAAATTATTTGATTATTTAATGTTTAGCAAATATGTATTCTAAAGAGCGGGAGGTAGGGTGGGCCCCCTCCCTCTCACCATGTTCCATCTCTCATCCACGAGATCGATGGAAAAGCAGAGGCAAATCATTAAAGGATAAGAGGAGAAGGTATGGGGCGTCGGATGGGGAGCGTAAGCTGGCAGCGTAGTGGCAAGACCACATCACTGCACATGCCAACACAAGCAGCCGGAGGAACGTGGAAGGCAAGCTTCCAAAAGATGACAGTCCGGCAAAACGAGGAGATCTCGGAGGCATCGGATATCTTAATGACACATTAAGCCAAGAATAAACAGAGCAACACATGGAGTACGGTCGTTAGGGAAGTGTATGCAAAGCGGTCGGGTGGCAGATGTCGATCCTCACGAGGTGCTAGTTGAATCAAGGCCGAGGGTGGTAGGACAAAATTTTATTGCAAGGACGGATTGCCTCGCGTAAACATCATTTCAAGATCGTGTTCAGTGGTTTGGCCTTGCTAGATACGGGCTTTTTAAATGCGGATGGATAATGGCATTTTCATTGTATGGTTTTTGAATTTGCTGTGTTGGTTGTCTTTGTGCAGGGAACTCCCGACTGGAGGGCTGGAAATGGCGAAGATGGGTAAATCAAAATTTATCATCTCCATCTCAGTGGAGGGGCTGGAAAGCTTCGGGGTCAACACTCCGGTCTCTTTGGAGGCGACGGAGAGACAAATTGCTTTCAGGGAAATCACCGATCAAAGGTTGAAGAGAATCCTGCTTGAGGATGATCCCTTAATTATGGTAGCAGTCAAAATGATATTAGGGAAGGGCCACTTGGAGAGAAGGGAATTCGCGAGGGACAACGCACATGTTTCTTCTCGATTCTTGGCCGTCATGCTAGACCTGGAAGTGTTGAAGGCAGAAGCAAAGGAAATAATGGAGTATCTTTTTCGGGGCGACCTGTTAGGAGGGTTAGAGAAGACACTGAAAGCGGCCTTCATTGGTAAAGGAATCCCGCGTCCATCGAACCTGAAACTCCTTTGGGAGACGGAAGAGGCAGTAAAGGTTTATCCCTTCCTTTTGGACCTAAAAGGACCAGAGCTCATGAGACACAGAATGGTCTCGGCCATGGCGGTCGAATTCTTGAAGAGGAAGTTGGGGTTGGTGTCGGAGGAGGGCATGGATTGGGTGGAAGACTTCACCCTGTTTGCAGAGTTGAATGGTTTTCTATGAGGCTCGGCCTCAATGTATTAATCTTTTGTTTAAACATATAATCGGTACTGGCTTTTTTTGAAATTATGCAGTGGGACTGCATTTTGTTTTGTGTCGGTCGTAGGTAGTTCCCGGGCTGATAGGTTCAATTTTCATGATAGACTGGTGGTCTCTCCTGCTATGCAGATGAATTGTATATTTTCTTAAAACTAATACAAAATCATAACCTTACGTATCCAAAAAAAAAATGTATTCTAAAGAATAAACTCAACTTCAATTATTTTTAATAATAAATTATTTGATTATTTAATGTTTAGCAAATATGTATTCTAAAGAACAAACTCAACTTCAACTTTATCAGTCATAGTTATATCTAGTACAAATAATTCATAAATTACTTCCTTCTCTCAATGAATGGGTTCATTATATAAATATTTAAATGTATTCAACTTTAATTTTTTAGAAAAAAAATAACACCAAACAATAAACATTTATTCCAATTTATTTTATTTTCAAATATTTAACATCAAACAAGATATTTACATTACATAATCAAAACATAAAAAAAAACAATGTTATTAATCAAACAAAACACAAAATACAAAAGTCAAAACTAAAATACAACAATTAAAAAAAAAAATATTTAATTTTATTCACATTAATTAAACTTGCATTTAATTTTATTCCAACTCTACAAATCTTTAATTAGAATATTAATTTTAAAATTATTATTTTTTCTCTTTCTTATTGGTTTAATTGAAAAATAGTCATGACAAAATTAAATATTTGTTTGCAGCAAATTCATTTTTTTTTTTGTTTCTTCAATTTGCAATAAATACTAAAGTGAAATTTACCAATCTGTAATAAATATTATAATAAAATTTATTATCTGCAAGTTTAATTGAAAATCAATCATAACTAAGTTGAATATTTGTTTGGAGCAAATTTCAGATTTTTTATTGATGTCTTTATTCTACAATAAATACTACAATGATGTTTACCAATCTGTAATAAATATTACAATAAAATTTACCTATCGACATTAAATATTACAATGTTGGAGTCTTCTAGAGAAGTTGATAAAATATTTACAAATTTTAATTTCTAAAATATTTATGTCTAAATGGTAGTATTTTTCACATTAGATTTAATATGTGGTAACATTTTCAAGGCTTAATAAATGAATGTGAGTACAAACATTAAATGCTTGGCAATTTTTTTCATGTTAAATAAATAATTGTACTACAAACATTGACTACTCATCTATCTCTAAATCTCAAGTGCTCAATACACACTGTAGTTATGTTGGTCATGAGTATGCAAAAATCTCTTCCTCTACAAATAGTTGTTTTGTTGTTTTGTTGTTTTGTCTACATAAAATAATGGATGCTCAAATGAGTATCAAACCAAGGTGAAAGCGCAAATAAAGAACAAATACAACAAATAGTTGCAAACATTAGGTAAGGTTGTTGTATGAAGTTTTATTTTATTTGTTTTGGTACGTATTTAACATTTTTTTAGATAAATTTAGCTATCTTCGCGAAAAGTGGATTTTCAGATAAGTTCATGCATTTGCATATGTTTGATCTTTTCAAGGAATTAAAAGGCATATTACTAGTTACAAACTAAGGTGAAAGGGCAAATAAAGAACAAGTGCAGCGAATTGTTGGAGACATTGGGTAAGGTTGTGTAAGTCTTGTTTTATTTGTTTTGCTATGTATTTGATAGCTTTTTGATATGTTTTGCTATGTAGTGCACTACTGAAAGTACTATTCAACTATAGATTGTTGGATATATGAACCTAATTCTAAGTTCAAGGTTTTGGCTGCTTTACTAAATAAAATTATTCTCTTAAAATATAGAGTTTGGTTATTTAGACTATTTGCAATTTCTTGATGTTTGGTTTATTTTATAAATGTGTTAAAAAAAAGCTATGAACTAATATATTATCATTGATTGTTGAAATATAGGTCAATTTTATAGTTGTGATGTAGTTATTAGATGTTTCATGTTTTGATTTGTATTTTTTCTTTTGTAAGGGAAATTGCTAATTGGTTGGCCTTGTGATTTCCATATTGGTCTCTTTTTATCCTTTTTTTAGAACCTTGGGTGTCAAATTTCTTCCTATTTCAAATATTCACTTTCCAAACTTTTGACAGCACTTGTTTCTAAAGCATTTAAGATTGAGTGAACGAGCACGATGGCTTGATTAGCTAACCTGTAGAATCTATGGCCTTCTGTTCTTTAACATATATATGCATACATATGCATGATACATATATGCATACATATACATACATAAATGTACATATATGTGTGTGTGTGTATATGCATGTAGGCATATGATGCACATGTGTGTATATACATATATATATTTGTATGTATATAACTAATTATTCAATACATTACATTATTATAAATATATGACTAATTAATAAAGGTAGTATATTATTATAAATATAATAAATATTAATTTGCTTACTTATACATACATATATATGTATTTGTATATGTATAAATACACATACACATATGCATACATGTATCTGTGTATGTAAGCCTTTATTCTCCTATTGTCCTCAAAATTTAGTCAATAACTTGCCACCATGTCAAAAACCCATATGGTAGGTCTGATTAAGAATGAAGATGTCACACTTAGTTCCAAATTCGCTAAGACTACAATCATAGATTTGGATTAGCTTTATTTTCTTGTGACATCACAGTCCTATGAGAGCATGGCAAGAACATTTTTGACATGTGACCATCCTCTTATACTAGGTGTGACAGTCATCTAGGAAATGCCTTTATCTGTCTACCACTTTATACTTACCCGACCACATGACCACATTAATCATGATGTAATCTTGTAGCTAATTCTATAAGGAATATCTTTCAACTTGTCCTAGGCAAACGTATGATAGTTGCATCAAGTACTTTGATTAATGGCAGTCCTTAAATCCCATTTGAAAGGAATTTTTCAGAGTTACCCTTCATTGTTCAGTCCTCATAGATTTTATAGTCTCTTCTCATGTATGATCAATCCTTTATTTTCCTATGGTAGGGGTAATGAGGTTGATGCTTTCTATGAATTCTAATACACTCTCATTTTGTATTGGGGCTATGATTTCTCTTGTAGTCTTGCTTTGAACTTCATGATGATTTCCAATGTTTCATCCCTTCACTAAATTCCTCAACAACATTGTGACTGCCCTTGTGGAAAATATGGAAACATTTAGTTTATGGAAGTCCTAAAAATGACAATCTTTGGATTTGTGTGAGATATGACTGTCATCATTCTTGCTCAAAATATCAAGGGTTATGACTATCACAAGCTCACAACCACCACAAAATGATATATAGGAACTTCTACACTAATGCTCAGATTTTGAGTTGATCCTGATATATATAGGTTTCTACGGTAATGCTCAGATTTCAAGTTGATCATGTTATATATCCCTTGTTGTGATTTTTTGGCATAATAGATTTCCAAGGTTCCAAGGTTCCTAAAACTAGCAAAAAGTTGCAACAAGCTAGAACACGTGCTAAGTACATACAAGATTGGAGAAGTCCTTGATAGTTACTAAGTGTAGAAAATGATCCAATTGCTACTGCACAACTCAAATTGTTAACATGACAAGAGATATTTGATAAGACCATTTTGTACCTAAATGTGATAATTCCACAATAGAACCCCCTTGCATAATGTAGGATCATCGCAACCATTCTAAAAATACAAAAGAAAGTACAAACTCCCTCTTTAAATGTGTAGAAAGAAACCTATAAAATAAAGGAAAGAACACAAATATTTTTGGTTGATATATGATTACAATTTACAATTAGGTTAAGGATGCTCTTGCATCAAGTTCAAACTTTACCTCACTAAACCCTCAAATTTTGTCCTACAAAACACCTCAAACATTTAGTCTTAATAATGTTGCTCCTTCTAGCTTGGCATTGTTGCACATATATTTGTGCAACACTCCTCTATATATACCTCCTATTTCTTCTCCTTTACACTATAATAATGCCAATTTTCTTATTTCTCATTATACTAATCACAACCTATCATTTCTTCTTTGAATCTTAATAACTTCACTCCACACCCTTTATTTTTTGTTTTACCATATCCCTCTTACATTCTTCTTTGCCTCCCTTTACCCCAAGTACCTTCACCCCTCCTCTACGTCCTCCCCCTTATTACAAGATCCCAATACTTGTCACAACATGTATCTCGCATATTTACCTATTGACAAGGTTAATCTTGACTTGAGAGTGCTTATTGGATAAAATTGTGTGTTAGTTTTAATGCTAAAAACTAACAAAGTTATATCCAGAAGCACTCCCAACTCATTATAATCTAATTTGTTGGTTGTGGTACTGGTTTAGGTTCGGTTCGCGGGTTCAATTAATTTTTTTTGGGTGGTTTGGGTTCAGTGGTACAAAGAACATGTAAAATTTATATATATATATATATATATGCAACGTAGAAGCATGAATTGGGACTAGAATATCACATAACATCATATAAAAAACAAAACCACCATAAAATTGAATGTCATTTAAAACATGCAAGATAAATATTCGTCATTCAAACTACAAGTTTAATATTAAAATAATAATATCAAGTTCAACACTTTTAATCATCAAATGGATTATTTAAATCATCAATATCATTATCAACATTGGCATTAGATGATGTAGGAAGACTAGATGAATCACAAGCAGTGCTAGTGGCACTATCATTAGCACTAAATTATGCTTATACTGGTTATCAAACTCCTCATATGCAAAATGGTGGGAAGTGGAAGCATCCAATTCAGTATGCTATGGCTCTATATCCCATATCTTCATCTCCCCTTCCTTGTTGTCATGTTTGTGTGAAAGGAGATGCAAATTGGAATGCACATATACTAAGTTCTTTGCTCTTTTTGAGAGTAATTTATTGTGCTTTACCGAGTGGATGAAATAATATGTGCTCCAATTCCTCTCAGATGTAGATGAACTAGAAACCTATGAAGACAAAGTAAATAATTAAAGTTATTAGATCCAATCAATTTTATTCCCAATATTTTGTAGCATAAGATTGAGTGAGTGGACTGCACAAGGTGTCTAAAAGATATGTCAATATCTTTCCATAATATATCCTATGACTGTCTCTAATGGAATAGCTACACCATTCTTTCCAAGGTAAGCTTTGATGCCTTTTTCTAAGTATTCCACACAAATGTGCTTTCACTCGAAAATATGAACTAGAATATTGAACATCACATCCATTGTATTTCCAAATGTAACCACCACCACCTAGAACTTGTTGTATCATTTGAACATATTTCCATAGAGGGGAATTCAGATCTATTTTGAATTTTGGTTGAGTTACAGAGGTAGAACCAATTGACATTGTGATTCCTATGACATTTTTTTTTGTAAACAACACATTCAAAATAAAAATAAAAATTGAATACAAAAAAATAATTTATAAAACCTAATTATTTTAAATCTTTCATACATTTATAGAAGAATGGAAAAAATATAGATAAACAAAGCAAAGAGTTTGTTTCATGTTTGTTAAACAAAAAATGGAGGAAAAAATGAAAAAAACTTACCTCTTTGCAAAAATATCCTTTTACAATCTTCTTGGCAGCCAATGAACACTTACAAATGTGTAGGAATGGCAATGCAATCATTTGTAGAAGCTTAAATGGTCAATATTCAACTCCCTTTGTCCATCAAACAAGAAAAAATGAATGCTCAGCCTCTTGGAATGAAAGTGGTTGTTTGCAAAACAAATGAACAAAAATGAAGTAGTTTTGGTGTTTAATATGATTTAGAAGTCACTTTTAAGGTTCCATTGGGTGTTGATCAAAATCAAACTCCAAAAACAATTTTAAAAATGCAAAAAAAGTCACTTTTTATATCATTTTTCAAAGCAATATGTGAGTGTCCAATCTGAAATCAACTAATAGAGATCAACAAACAAGTTTCAAACATGTTAGAAACCAAATCAAACACTCCCTATGAGATTCTTTAACCAAATCAAAGGAAAGCATGAAAATGAGAACAAACTAATCTAAAGAAAACATGAAATCCAATTGACATTGTTAAACCTTCATCCCATAGGGGGAGTGGTGCTCCTTTGATGTGGAAATAAGCCCTTTTCCAATCCCTTTGATAAGCTTTGAAGATTGAGGATGATTCCAAGTGTGGAATTGATGCAAAATGATGAAATTATGCTTGAAAATGATGGAAATGGTGATAGCTATGAAGTGAAATTCCTATAATAAGAATGCATGAAGTTGTGGATGCATATTGTGAAAAGGATGTTTCTATTTATAGAAGCCAAGGGTTGAAGAATGTTTCTATTTATAGAAGCCAAGGGTTAAAGAATGAGAGAATTTGATGAATGTGGGATAAAATGGGAGCCAATGAGAATGTGGCAAATGTCACAATTCTATTGGAGGAAGGTGGAGCACATTTTGGGAAATGTGTGAATGGAGGAGGATGGAAGAGAAGTAAATGAGAATGGTTGAGGATTTGAAAGGTTGTAAGAAGAATTGAATGAATATGGTTGAGATTTGAGAGGATGTAAGAGAATTTATTGTGGATGTGAAAGGTTTTTGAAAACCTTTGGAAGGAAATTGAATGAGAGGTTGTTGAGAGGAATATTCCTTGGAATATGCCTTTGTGAGGATAAATAGAGGAATTAGTTAATTAAAAGAAATGAATTTCATGTGCAATCTGGTTAGTTGACCATGGGTTGATTTAACTCCTGAGGAGTTAAAAGATGGAGGATTTATTAATGATGATTAGAAAGTGATTTAGGATTAATTAATCCAGAATTAATTAATTGGAATGGGTTAGGGGATTGTGACATTTGATTTGATTGATTTAATCAAATGAGAGCACTTAGGGGGATTTAATTAAATGACTTGATTTAATTAAATATGATGAACATTAGTTAGAAGAAGGGTGAATTAATCTAATAAAATTAATTATTTGTTTAATAGTTGAATTTGTTGATTTTAACTAAATAATGTTGATTATTTAATTAATTGGTTAGTTCGGAGTGACTTAGGAAGAAATGGTGTTAGTTAATCAGAATCAGATACATAGTATCAATCAGGACTTTTTAAGTGTCTACACAATCCAATTCAATTTTTTTGTAACCCAAATAAGGCAAAGGAATCCAACTCTTGATAAAAAGCAGTGGCACCAAGGATTCTGTGACAATAAGCAAACTTTTGAGATGAAAGGGAGCATTCATAGCTCAAAGCTTTATAAACTATGGGCGATATTACAGAACTCTGCTTAGTTACTTTTGTATTAGTGAGTGTTATTTGATTGCCCTGCTATTATCTTAGGATGACTGTTTGGAGATGGAATCTATCAAACCTAATGGTTGGTTGCTCAAAAACTTTGGACTAAGAAATATTAGTTTAAAAAGCAGATTCTGATACTAGGAAAAAATAGTACAGTAATTCATTCTGAGAATTATAACTTAAATAGAAAAAAATAGTACAGTAATTCATCTTAAGAATTATGATACTGTTACAATCTACAAGGTTTCCATCATATTGTGTGTTGATTTGGATCACTAACTTGGTAGATTTGGATCATTAACTTCAGATGAAGATAGGTCATTTGCCCTTGAAGCCCACTAAAAAATTAGAAAAAAACAGTACAATAATTCATCCTAAGAATTATAACTTAAAAAGGTAGATTCTGATACTCTTACAACCTACAAGGTGCCTATCATATTGCGTGTAGACTTGGACCATTAATTTCAGATGAAGACACGGTCTTTTATCCTTGAAGCTTACTAAAAAAATAGAAAAACCAAACAGTAACTCATCTTAAGAACTACAACTTAAAAAGGTAGATTCTAATATTCTTACATCTTCAGATGTCCATCATATAACTTCAGATGAAGATGCAATCATTTATCCTTCAAACCAACTCAAAATTAGAAAAAAAAAATAGTACAATAATTCATCGTAAGAACTCTAACTTAAAAAAGTAGATTCTAATACTTTTACAACCTACTGAATGCCCATCATATGATGTATAGATTTGAACCAACAATTTCAAATGAAGATACATATTCTTTGACTGTAAAGCCCATAAAAAACTAATAAATAAATAATATTCTAAAAGTGATGAATTGCATTGAAATTTTAAGAGGCTCAAATAACTGTTGTGTTGGACGGTGTACATGCACTTGAAGCTATCTAAATGAATCTACACCAATCACATATTAAGTTTAAACACATAGAAGTGCATTTGGGCCAAAAGTATATTATCTTCTCTAATAACCACCCATCAGCTATTATTAATTAAATTTTAATAAATGATTATATCTTTTGGAATAAGTGGACTAGATTTATTGGAAGGTTACATTTCATCTTTTCTTCTATTAATAGCTATCTTTCAATTATTTATGGTTCTATTTTTTTCATGTTTTGACTTCTTAGAGCCTTTATTTATGAATTTTATAATTCAATTTTTTTTATATTGGAATTATTGATCAAATTTTTTGGTGGTGCATCCACTAATAGATTTTCAATTTTTTAATTTGATTAATTTTTAGAGGGATTTTATAAGATTAAAATGGTGCATATTAAAAGCATATCTTTGAATATGCATTTTTTCTTAATACAATTTTCTATTTTTTAATTCATGTCTTGATTTTTTATAAGATAGGTCAATATTTATATCATTTAGTATACCCATTTACCTATCAATCATTGCAATGCAATATATCTAAGTAGCATACATCAAAGACCACTCTTCAAAACCACATATACTTCATATATTCAAATTACTTTCATCAACTTCCACTTAAGTTCCATGGCCATAATTGGGTTGCTCACTACATGAATTACAACACATATTAGCCCATTTAAATGTACATCCTTGAGTTATTCTCATTTTAAGTTCATAGTCATTCATGATCACACCATCATGAGGATTTTTAATACTCTAAAATATGCAATGAAAGTCATCGCATAACAACGTGTAACTTAAATCCAATAGTTGGGTTATGGGAAATAGTAATCATCAAAAACTGTACAAATTTTGTTATGCACTCTCATTTTCCTTTACAATTCATTTATCCAAATTCCCTTTCACACTCATTTAGCTATTCTTGGTTAGGAATAGCAACCATTCTCATGAGGTTAAAAGTTCATTTAAGAAATTTAAAGCAACTGCATTCATGTTGAGTGACCATCTTAGTTATAGTGAGCTAGTAGAGCAATATAGTCTACTTTAGCCTAAGTCTAGTGAGCTTTATAGGTTGAGTGTTTGAACCATGCTTTGATACCAATATATAATGTCCCTTAGTTACAATGAACAGGAATATGTTGAACAATCAAAGGATTCAATAGCAAATGAAGATCAAATCTGTAGACACCTAAAATTGTCCTAGCTTGCGAACTAGAATATATCATTGCATTTCACATCAATTGCATCCAAAACCCTAAAATTCCTCTATTAATTGAATAATATTACATTATTTAATTAATTCACTTTTTCATCAAATTCGACCAATTAAATAAACTTCATTTATTTAATAAAGTCCTAATCTAACGTTATTTCTCCTAATTAATTAAATAATGCCAATTATTTAATTATGTCGCTAATCCACTTTATTCCCCTAAGTCGATTAAATATTAAATCATAATAATTTAATTAACTCACTTTCCCTCCAAATTTGAATAATTTGAATAAATTATTCAAGACATCATCAAAAATCAAATCAAACAAATGCAACTTTGTAACTTGCAAAAGTCAAACTTGATTTGCACGTTCAACTCCAAAAAGGACTAATTAATTAAATAATTAATTGAATTATCGTCATCGACTTTCATGATTGAGAAAATTGCTCTCAACATGATTTCCTCACCGACTTTCTTCAATTTCACAAATTGCTCTACATAATTTCCTCAATCCCATTGAAGGCTCAAATTGATTTCTTCAATTTCATGAATTGCTTCACCTATTTCATTAGTTTCACAAATTTCTCAACAAGATTTCTTCAATCACACTAATTACGTAATATATTTTGCACAGATTATTCCTATCTATTTCCTCTCAACATCTTTCAACTATCGATCATGATATTCTACCACGCAATCCTGATCGTCCATTTCAAATCACAAATTCTATATAACAAACCTCTTCCTTCACAAAAAAAGGGTTAGAGAATCAATATAGTTTACACAACGAAGTAATGCCAAATTGACATTGACAAAGCTTCAACCAACATCTTTGATCAACATGCACGTTCTTCAAAGCTCTCACATGCAAACAATGGAGGCTTCACATTGATACGAGCAACCACATCTTCGCAAATACACTCTAACACGGGATGGTAATGCTATTTGTTTTGGATTTCATTGTCATTTCTTTTTGTCAATTATATTCTTGATTTCCTTAATAGTTTAGCTTCATTTCATGAGTAATGGGCATAGATCTAGATTGTTGTTTTGAATTAGATTAGTTTCTATTTCAGTTCAATTATCTTATTTACACTTGTAGATTTCCCCCTTACAAAAATTCAATAATCTCAAATCCAATGACCAAATAGACCTATTACCAATGAAGTGTGTGTAATAATCAAATGAGAGCAATCAAATAACAAGAATGCAAATTAAACTAAGCTAATCTAACCTACTTTACCTCACCCAAAAATGTCAAACCTTACTACATTGTCAAAAGTATAAGATTATAATTTTTGATATGATATGTGGATTGCTCATGAACTTAGCATATAACCTTGTTGTGCAAAAGCAAGATTGATGATGATGTGCTATAGGAGCTTGGATGCAAATTCGAGGAGGGATTGAATGATCAAAGGATGTTTGATTTATAAGCGTTTAGGATGTGAGATCAACGGTGTGAGATGTGAGATCAGATTAACAGATAAGGATGTATGAGAGATCAAGAAGATGTGCATGGGCTTGAATGGAAAGATGAAGTGAAGTAAAGTGAAGTTCACCCACTATTTTTAAGAATGATCCATAAATTTATCTTGGTCTCTAAATTTAGGGTTTAGACGAATAAAGATAGGACATGTTATTATTAGGAAATAAATACAATAAATATTTTTAGAGGAATGTCCAACTAAATAAAGAAATTATTTAATTACACGAGAGATGAGAAAGAATGCATGATCTTTAATTAAATAATTAAAAATATATATTTAATTAAAATGGATGGGGAAATAATTTAATTAATTAAATCATTAAAAATTATTTAATTAATTAAATAGTTAAAAATTATTTAATTAAAGGTGATGGAGGGAAAATGATGAAATAATGAAATAATTAAAAAATATTTAATTAATGGAGGGAAATGGGTTAGTTTAATCAAATAATTGAAAATTATTTAATTAACAGTGATGAAAGGGGTGATGAGTGATAATCATTGGAAATGATGAATTAGAATAATGTGTGATATGTGATGATGATGACATAAAATGATGAATTAGATGAATGTGTTAGACATTTTTAGGTGTTTACAAAGACACTTTCCTCCCTTGGACATATAGATAGTCAAAAAAATGATATGGATCTCATAAAGCATGAGGATTCACAAGACAATATTGATCACATTGAGCATATCATTGATCAAGATACCATAATTGCAAACAAGGAGAAAACACAATCATTCTATAAGTTGGGTTCAACCATCTTCATACGTTTTGTTCTTCTTGCAGAAGAGCAAATAAACCTCTCTACTAAGTCATGGTTTCCTAATAATGGATTTGCATCCTATTTCAAAAGTGAAAAATATTGTATGAAAAATAAAATTTGTTAAAGTATGGGCTACAATGGGGTGATCCCACAATACTGGTTTACAATGTCTAGGAGATCCTATTTTTTGTTGAAATCACATATTTTTATAAAATATAATGATTTAAGATTTGAAAAGTTCCATTTAAAGGATTCCAATTGAAGAGGGTTTGATCGAACCACCTTAGATCAAACCCCCTTGGATAGAACCCCGCTAGTTTTAAATCATACCTATAATGGAGTCTCCTTTACACCTATCAAAATGTTGATAAAAAACCACTTTTGATTTACCTTTTGGGGGATCAAATGGATTCATTTAAAAATTATTTTTTGTAAGTATGTAGTCCTTATTATAAGCTTCCCAAAAAAGTATAATTTTAAATAAATTTTGTAATTATTATATTTATTTTTATTTCTTGTGAATGTAGGTTTTCACGAAAATCAAGCTCTTTGATGCATGTGGAAAATAAGATTATCAAAAAAATATATATATATAGTGCACTAGATATTGAAGTCTTTGATCCAACAAAAAAATAAATTGAAATTAAATACATACAAAAAAATTTATGTTGTATACAATCCACAATAACCCAATTGTAATTGGTTGACTTGAAACGATTAAGGAAAAATTATTCAATAAAACACTATGAAACCAAATGAACGCGCTAGATATCGTAGTTACAAATCTAAATTAAAAAAAAAAAAGAATTTTATTCTTCATGGATTTTTTTTTTATGTTGTATACAGTGAGCATCACTCCTTAAAAATGGTGTTTACTGAAAAAAACTAGTTTTCGAAGGAGATGGAAAAAGAAATGCAATATGATTCCAAAAAATTTGAAAAAAATATATTTAGAATCTACAAACAAAATTTCACAAATCACTAGTTTGCATCATCTTCAAATTCCTCACGGTTTAGCCGCTATAGGTGCCCGAAAGTGAATATTTAGTTAGAAAAAATCAGCTTAGTGTCTAGTTTGGCCAAAAATTGTAAACTAGTATTGTGGGATCACCGAATGGTAAAGGGTTGGGCCTTCACAAATTTAAGGCATTCCATAATTAATATTAGTATGGAAATTTATGATTGATATCAAGTTCTTGGCTACACATCTCTAAACAAGCAGTCTAATGGTGACAACTCAGCGATGGTTGGGACGACCTCATCCAATAAAAGCATCAAAAATAGAGATCATCCATAACTCTTCTAAGAATACTCCTTCCAACCATCTTTTCCCTAATTTGTCCATCCATACTATAAACCTACATCCACAATGTCCTAAACCCCTTGAATGGGACAACATCATCCATCATACAAAGTGAAGCATTCCCATGAAGCAAAAATCACACTATACCACCACAAAAAATATAAATGAAAACTCCCTATCGAGCACATAATAAAAAATGAATCTAAAAAGTGATATGCATTCAAAAATAAAGAAGAAATAATAAAAGTAATACAAACCCCAAAGAAAAGTATATTAATGAATTCAATCAAATTGAGTTATCAAAAGCGATCCATTACTCAAAATTTTCAATTACATACAATAGGTGTGCACCACCTTCACATTTATCTTGAAAAACTTCACAATCCAAAAATATTGTTGGTCCC